>CM042407.1:33151679-33549179 GCA_023634145.1 Thymallus thymallus | reverse complement strand
TGCTTTGTGTGATGTATTGTTGTCTCTACCTTCTTGCCTTTTGTGCTGCTGTCTGTGCCCTATAATGTGTGTACCCTGTTTTGTGCTGCTTCCATGTTGTGTTGCTGCCATGCTGTGTTGCTACCATGTTGTTGTCATGTTGTGTTGCTGCCATGCTGTGTTGCTACCATGTTGTTGTCATGTTGTGTTGCTACCATACTGTGTTGTCATGTGTTGCTGCCATGCTATGTTGTTGTCTTAGGTCTCTTTTTATGTAGTGTTGTCTCTCTTGTCCTGATGTGTATTTTGTCTTATATTTTTATTTAATTTATTTTTTATTGTTAATCCCAGCCCCCGTCCCTGCAGGAGGCATTTTGCCTTTTGGTAGGCCGTCATTGTAAATAAGAATTTATTCTTAACTGACTTGACTAGTTAAATAAAGGTTAAATAAATAGAGGCTGGGGATCAGAGAACAGTCTGTTTCTCTCTCTCTCTCTCTCTCTCTCTTTCTCTCTCTCCCTCTCTCACTCCCACCCTCTCTCTCTCTTTCTCTCTCTCGCTCTCTCTCTCTCCCTCTCTCTCCCTCTCTCGCTCTCTCTCTCCCAGACACCGTAATATTTCACGTAATACCACCACCACCACCATCAGAGTGACTAGCCGGCCCCTAGCAGGAATGCTGCCTCAGAGATCTGATTGACTAGCCGGCCCCTAGCAGGAATGCTGTCTCAGAGATCTGATTGACTAGCCGGCCCCTAGCAGGAATGCTGTCTCAGAGATCTGATTGACTAGCCGGCCCCTAGCAGGAATGCTGTCTCAGAGATCTGATTGACTAGCAGGAATGCTGTCTCAGAGATCTGATTGACTAGCTAGCAGGAATGCTGCCTCATATCTCACTGTTAACTCTACATTTCTTCCCACATACACACACACACACATGCTCTCACACAGACACGTATGCACGGACTAACACATACACTCACATCTGACCATTAACTCTATATAATGCTCTCATTTCATGCCCCATCATAGCCCAGAGCAGAGGGTTATCATTAGAGGGTTATCATTAGAGGGTTATCATTAGAGGGTTATCATTTGAGGGTTATAATTAGGGGGGTTATTATAGGCTTATCGGTAGGGGTTATCATTAAAGGGTTATCATTAGAGGGTTATCATTAGATCGTTATCATTGGGGGTTATCATTAGAGGCTTATCAGTAGGGGATTATCATTAAAGGGTTATCATTAGAGGTTTATCATAAGCGGCTTATCAGATGGATATCATTCAGTGGTGGGAAAAGTACCCATACTTGATGAAAGTAAAGATGGTTATCATTAGGGGGGTTATCGTTAGAGGCTTATCAGTAGGGGATTATCATTAGAGGCTTCTAATTAGAAGCTTATTATTGGAGGCTTATCATTAGAGGCTTATCATAAGCGGCTTATCATTAGAGGGATATCATTCAGTGGTGGGAAAAGTACCCAATTTTCATACTTGAGTAAAAGTAAAGATACCTTAATAGAAAATGACTCAAGTAAAAGTGAAAGTCACCCAGTAAAATACTACTTGAGTAAAATTCTAGAAGTATTTGGTTGTACTTAAGAATCAAAAGTAAATGTAATTGCTAAAATATGAGTAAAAGTTTAAATTCTCAAATTCCTTATATTAATTAAACCAGAAGGCACAATTTTCTTGTTTTTTTAGTTACGGATAGCTAGGGGCACATGCCAACACTCCAACATCATTTACAAACAAAGCATGTGTGTTTAGTGAGTCTGTGACCAAGGCGCAGCGGTATTTAAGTTCAAAATCTTTTATTTAAAGGCGAACTTCACCAAAACAACAAAACACTTTAAACAAGAACCTGTAACATAAGTGCGCGCTCAACAGAAACTCAACACAAAAACAATGTACCACAGCGCAGGTGGAAATAGAACAAACTTAAATAAGATCCTCAATTAGAGAAAACAATAGGCAGCTGTCTCTAATTGGGGACCTCACACAAAACCCACATAGAGTTCGCTAGAACTCTGCTGTCAGGCCCTGACCTAGACAATCATAGAGAAGCCAGGTCTGAGGCAGTAGTGATGACCAGGGATGTTCCCTTGATAAGTATGTTAATTTGACAATTTTCCTGTCCTTCTAAGCATTCAACAAAAAAATTACGAGTACTTTTGGTTGTCAGGGAAAATGTAAGTAGTAAAAAGTACATAATTATCTTTAGGAATGTAGTGAAGTAAAAGTAAAAGTTGTCAAAAATATAAATAGTAAAGTACAGATACCACAAAAAACAACTTAACATTACACCACTGTTTTCATTAGAGTGTTATCATTAGAGTGTTATCATTAGTGGGTTATCATTAGTGGGTTATCATTAGAGGGTTATCATTAGAAGGCTATCATAAGGTCTCATTCAGGATGGGAATAGGGATCCATGAGGCTTCTTACTGAGTTTGGTGTGTTCCTGTCATGAGTTAGAAAATACAATTTTCACAGCTGGGGTTATGGTTGTGTTAGACAACACAGAGCAGAATCAGCCTTGTACTATTCCTATGCCTTGGGAGGGGAGGACGGTTATAGAAGCACAATATGGTTATCCTTTACCTCCATGGGTTAGAATTATTATAGACTACAGATGGAATAATTAATATGGAAATAGAATTGGTTTGACTGTGGGGTTTTACAATGGTTTGCCAGGAGGATTTTATGTCTACAACTGACTTTTACAATTGCCATTTACGGCGGCGTTGTCTCTAGTAATGTTTGTCTCGTTTGGGTGTGTGTGTGTGTGTGTGTGTGTGTGTGTGTGTGTGTGGGTATGTGTGTATGTGTTTCAGCCCTGCTCTCCCCCTGGCTTGATAAGTGATGATGTCATAATAAACCTGTCTGGGTTAGTTCGTGAACCTGAACGCTGCAACCCTTATGTCCTGCCAAGAGGTGTCACAAGGCATCAGCCACAATTAACTTCACCACCACCCTCACTAACACTGCATCTCACCACCACTTCTAACAACCCTGTGTGTGCGAAGGAAACAAATAGCCTTTTACTCCTGTTTTATTCAAATATGTGAAGTATTGTACTACAAGGATAATGTATCATGTTGTCATTTCACCCCTATGTCACCCCTTTCCACACCCACTATTTAACTTTACCCTGCAGCCGTTTTGGATAACAACACATCCCCTCAGTTTCCTCTAAAACAATGCTGATAATGGAAACTGGACAGAGCCTCCTTCTGATAATGATAGAACATCCACATTCACACAAAGTAAAGACGTTGTTACTTGTTTCTCTTTCAAATTCAGATGTCTGTAACCTAGCATGCCGCCACGGTAACACTTACTGTTTTCCTCAGCTCTGTGTGAGATGCTGTCCATCTGTTTCCTCCCCGTGCCCAGAGGAGCTAGTGGTGTGTGTGTGTGTTTGTGTGTGTGTGTGTGTGTGTGTGTGTGTGTGTGTGTGTGTGTGTGTGTGTGTGTGTGTGTGTGTGTGTGTGTGTGTGTGTGTGTGTGTGTGTGTGTGTGTGTGTGTGTGTGTGTGTGTGTGTGTGTGTGTGTGGTCTTCTGGTCCGGTCTGGTGTGCAGCAGCCAGGGGACAAAGACAAGAGAGGAGAGGAAGAGGAAGAGGAGAGAGGGGGGAGAGGGGAGAGCAGACCGAGGCGGTGGTAATGTGTAGGGGACAGACAATGAAAGACATACATGACAGGAGAGATAGGAGGAGAAGAGAGAAGGAAAGGAGGAATGGAGGAGGGCCCATGAGGGACTAAAATAGTATCTCCCTCTTGGTGTTGATAGGCAGCAAGAAAGAAAAAGTAAATATTGAAACAAAGTAATGAAAGAGTTGCTGTCCTCCCTAGTCTTCAACCCCAGAGCTGAGCTTCGCTATCTGTATACCAGAACAGTGCATAGCCAGATTACATTAACACTAACTGTGTATTTATTGGGTACTTTCATGGTCAATTACTGTGGATAATGAGTGACTAAATAAGGGCGTAGTGCGTAGTGTAGGGATCATCAACTAGATTCAGCCGCGGTCCCTGGCGTAGGGCATAGCCCTGGCCTAGCGCATAGCCCTGGCCTAGCGCATAGCCCTGATGTAGGGCATAGCCCTGGCATAGCGCATAGCCCTGATGTAGGGCATAGCCCTGGCATAGCGCATAGCCCTGGCATAGCCCTGGCGTAGGGCATATCCCTGGCGTAACGCTTAGCCCTGGCATAGCCCTGGCGTAGGGCATAGTCTTCGGCCTGTCACTCAGATAGTGGATGGAATAGTGGGATTCCCGTTCAGAGCTACAGCAGTCTCATCAGTCCTCCTACTTAGACAGGATACAGATGAAAAGCAGACCTGACCCTTGACCCCTAGCCACATCCACATCCAGGCTGGCGAGGCATCAACACCCTGTGTGTAGACTGAACTCTGGTCCACATCACTGTACAGAGGAACACACACACCACACAGGGATCAATCCTGTGTGTAGACTGAACTCTGGTCCACATCACTGTACAGAGGAACACACACACCACACAGGGATCAATCCTGTGTGTAGACTGAACTCTGGTCCACATCACTGTACAGAGGAACACACACACCACACAGGGATCAATCCTGTGTGTAGACTGAACTCTGGTCCACTGACTGTACAGTGATAAGGGAAACAGACGTTAAAGCATGCAGAGTTGATCTGGATGACAGAGATCAGAACATAGACATTATATCTATGTATCAGACAGTCTTACGGAATCTGTACGTACTATGGGTGGACAGAAATGAACGTAGAATGATCCTTTGAATGATAGAATAGAATTAATCTGCTTCATCACGCTTTGCATGTTTGACAGACAGAGAAATGTGGGGAGATGAAGCAGATCAGACATAATTGACGTCAGAGCAGATGAGACCAGGTCCTCTGTGACATGTCAAAATAAGACACATGCATTGTCCTCATACCTACAGAAACATAGTTACAAAACTCACCCGCACTCACTCTACACGAGACCAACCATTGTCCTTATACATACCTACAACACTTTTAAATCACTCACACACATACTACACAAGATGCCACATTCCTTACTCAGAATCACAACCCAAGGTTGGCTGCCACTGCCAGACAGTGCACAATACACTACAATCACCTAGCTAGATAACTTGCGCTTCCAATAAATATGAAACCAGGCCTTTCCAAGAAATATGAACCCAGGCCTTTCCAATAAATATGAACCCAGGGCTTTCCAAGAAATATGAACCCAGGCCTTTCCAATAAATATGAACCCAGGGCTTTCCAAGAAATATGAACCCAGGCCTTTCCAAGAAATATGAACCCAGGGCTTTCCAAGAAATATGAACCCAGGCCTTTCCAAGAAATATGAACCCAAGCCTTACCAAGAAATATGAACCCAGGCCTTTCCAAGAAATATGAACCCAGGCCTTTCCAAGAAATATGAACCCAGGCCTTTCCGTAGCGAATTGGGGGCATAATAGTGATGTATTGATTCCAAAGTCCCCGAATATGAATGGCCACACTAAGCCCACTAGCTGAATGAATGAATGGCCACACTAAGCCCACTAGCTTAACCAATATGGCTAGAACACACACATACACACACATCCTGGAGTGGCCAGGGGGTTATTTGCAGCACATCGCTCAAGCTAGCCCACTAATAGGACCATGTCCTCCAATCACTCTTCCTTATTTCTCCTGAGTACCCCACAACCCTCTCCTCTCTTAGAGACCCAGCCATTTGACTCCCCCTATTCTGCACTGGTGGCATGGCAGGCACACAGTCAATAGGAAATAACACACACACAAAATCGCATGCACGCACACATAGAATCACACACACACAGTGCACACACACACACACATGTACGCATCTTCCCCCCAACACACACATATCCCTACACACACCTCTGTGTATTTCTCTGAGAGAGACCTGGCTTGCAGCAGGTGGTGTCAGCAGTGGGATATTTTTAGATGTTGCCAAATGAGGCTCTGAATTCCTGCTATCCACTTACAGCCAGGTGATCTCCTCTCTCTTTCATCTCTCCCTCATCTCTCCTTCTCTCCATCTCTCCTTCTCTCCTCCTCTCTTCCTCTGTCCTCCTGGTAACTGGGACCTCACTTATTTTTTCTCCCTCTCTTTGTCTCCATCCCTATTTCTGTGTCTCTTCCTCCTATTGATTTGGCTGAAGCATGATGGTGTGATTGTCTTACAGTGCAGAGCCAGGCCAGCCAGTGTGCTATAATCAGGAAGCAAGACCTTGATAGGTGATGGTTTGTTTGTCACTTGATCAAGATGCTGATCTTTTGAAATATTGCTGTGCGTAAATGACATATACTGTAACTCAGGGTTAGGGTTGTAAGTGATATCTACCACCTGTGCACTGATCTAATGCTAATCTCTCGTGGACAGATGAAATTGGCTAGAATCTGTCAAGGCTCACGTAGATTACGAGCAGAAGTAGCTCCTGGTTTGGGGTTTTATTCATTGATTATTTGGACAAATCAGGATTAGACAAAGGCGGTGCTTAAACTGGTGCCGTGATTTTCAAGCCTGTGTGCAGATAATAAACAGTTTCCACTAGATTCCACAGCCACAAAGTCAAAATTGGCTATTATCATAGAAAAATGATGAACACCGGTGAAATTAGTGGAGGTGGGGGCGAGAGTTTCCATTTGCAAGAGAGGATACTTGCTTCCTTCCATTGCACAAAGGTAATCGCAATTGTTAACAGCATTCATCCCAGAAGTAAAACAGGAAATTCTAAACCTTCATGAGAATTTTACTTCTGGTTAACCAAGATTAATGTAATGCTGAAATGCCATGCATTGCGAAGGCTACATCGGATAGTTCTCTGTGTATATTACAATAATGCTACAAAGCTTGTATTAAACCTCTGCCATAAGTGCTGTAGGCTAGTATATTCACAAGTGGCCCATCCTTCAGGTGTTTTCAATCACACAGTCATATTAAAATATTAAATATGTGTTGTAAAAGTGTTCATTATTTTTCAGTCAGGGCACTCAGAACTTGAATGGCCCTCCAGTACTAAAGTGAATGTGTAGTTAGTTGAAGGAGGCCCTGCTCTCTGGAGATGGACTCCTCATCTGTTTCAGCCTATTCTCTATATAGTGTAGTACTTTGACCAGGGCCCATAGGGTGGCGGTGCTCTGGTTCAGCAGCCAATTCTGCTGTCGGTGGGAATTGATGGGGATCTTGCTGTGTGCAGCACTACCTCCCTATAAAAATGGATTGTGGACAGCCAGCACATCATTTTTACACCCTCGACAAATGCCGCATGTTGGAGGACAAGCCCATGACTTGACAAATGACTTGGGTGACGGGCTGGCAGCCGAGCAACGGCAGAGGAGACATTCGCTTCCAACTAGCCATCATATCGCCCTCGCCACCCTTTCCCCGCGCCAGTGGCCAGGGGCCAAGAGAAACAGGATTCAATTATCCCCCAAATTAAAAGGCATATCTGCCTTGTCTTTTCTTGTTTGAATGTGTCTTATTCTGCAGCCTCAGCTGCCCGGCTGCCTGCGCTATTCATTATTATTATAACCTGTGGTTATTAGGTTGCCCGGGTGGCAGTGGAGCAGAGGGGGGAGGCATAGGAGAGGGGGAGACAGGGGAGGCAGGGGCTACTTTAAGTAGTAACTACTGTAAGGCGAAAAGGAAGGGGAGAGAAGGAGTGGGGGAGAGAAGGACTGGGAGAGCAAAAGACTGGGGGAAGGGGTTGACATATCTGCAGCGATAGGGGAGAGGGCAGAGCACTCACACAGCGGGAGTGTCTGAGTGGACCCGCTCCATCATAGACTGTTGATTAAAATTTCATTGGAGGAGGCCATTGGACATAACCCAGGCAATAAAAAGTAGCTGTGCCTCAGGACATTCAGAAGGCTTGGGTTTTGTCTTCTAAATGTAATATTTTCTGTGTTAACCGCTTTATATAAAGAAGGTTCCTACAGATATTGACAAGGGGAGTGGTGTACGTCCTGTTCATATATTGACAAGGGGAGTGGTGTATTTCCTGTTCAGATATTGACAAGGGGAGAGGTGTACGTCCTGTTCAGATATTGACAAGGGGAGAGGTGTATTTCCTGTTCAGATCTTGACAAGGGGACTGGTGTACGTCCTGTTCATATATTGACAAGGGGACTGGTGTATTTCCTGTTCAGATATTGACAAGGGGAGAGGTGTACGTTCTGTTCAGATATTGTCAAGGGGAGAGGTGTATTTCCTGTTCAGATATTGACAAGGGGAGAGGTGTACGTTCTGTTCAGATATTGACAAGGGGAGTGGTGTATTTCCTGTTCAGATATTGTCAAGGGGAGAGGTGTATTTCCTGTTCAGATATTGACAAGGGGAGAGGTGTACGTTCTGTTCAGATATTGACAAGAGGAGTGGTGTATTTCCTGTTCAGATATTGACAAGGGGAGAGGTGTACGTTCTGTTCAGATATTGACAAGGGGAGTGGTGTATTTCCTGTTCAGATATTGACAAGGGGAGTGGTGTATTTCCAGTTCAGATATTGACGAGGGGAGTGGTGTACGTTCTGTTCAGATATTGTACAGGGTTAATGTGTGTTGACTTCAGACACACACACACATGCAATACGCTCAGACACACACACACGCAATGTTTACTTCCTCTCTGTAAATGTATCTTCTAAATGTCAGGATCCCTGGGGCTTAGATAACGGGGGAAGTCTCCTCCTCCGTCTCCTGACATAGCAGTCCTGCTTCACCACGACCCCCTGATGCCTCCTCCACTGTCACTCTGCCCACCACACACACCCTGCTTCACCACGACCCCCTGATGCTCCTCCACTGTCACTCTGCCCACCACACACACCCTGCTTCACCATGACCCCCTGATGCCTCCTCCACTGTCACTCTGCCCACCACACACACCCTGCTTCACCACGACCCCCTGATGCCTCCTCCACTGTCACTCTGCCCACCATCACACATACCCTGCTTCACCACGACCCCCTGATGCCTCCTCCACTGTCACTGACTCCTCCACTGCTAGAGAAGGAGAGGGGAGGGAGGGGAGCAAATCTGCAAAATCCTATCAGAGTTGGTGTAGGCTCCAGATGACTGTGATGACGCTTTAAATGGCATTGGGACAGATAGCATCTAGCTAGCTCTCACTGATAGCATCTAGCTAGCTCTCACTGATAGCATCTAGCTAGCTCTCACTGATAGCATCTAGCTAGCTCTCACTGGTAGCATCTAGATAGCTCTCACAGATAGCACCTAGCTAGCTCTCACTGATAGCATCTAACTAGCTCTCACTGGGAGAGTGAAGTGCTCTTCCTCCCTCTCCCCTTTCTCTGTGTCCCACTATCCTTCTACCCTCTTTTATCACTCTCTATTTCCATTATCTCTCTCTCTCTCTCTCCTTCTCTTTCTCTCTCTCTCTCTCTCTCTCTCTCTCTCTCTCTCTCTGGATAGAGGAGTTGGTGATGAGGTTAGGTCACTTGGAGAGTCTCCCGCTGTTGATGGCGAGCGCCTGTCACTCCTCCCGTCCTCCCGTTCCTCCCCTCTGGCAGACAGGGCTGCTTCAGCCTAATTGTGGTGTCGTTACCGAGCTAATGGTGCAGCAGGTTCCGCAGGCTCGTCATCGCTCCCATAGAAACATTCAAACCACTCCTAACGCTTTTCCTAACGCTCCCGACAAAATAAACTGCAGAGGAGCGCATCCTGGGGGCTGAGCAAACAGGGATATCATCTCAGAGATGAGTCAAGGGTGCAGTCCCAATTTTACAGAGGGATGGTTATGATGTTTAGAGTGTGTGTGTGTGTGTGTGTGTGTGTGTGTGTGTGTGTGTGTGTGTGTGTGTGTGTGTGTGTGTGTGTGTGTGTGTGTGTGTGTGTGTGTGCATGCTGGGGTAATAGCTGTGGTGGAGTTACAGCACCCTGGATTATTGTTATGAACACCAGAGGGGAGGGGAGATGGTACGTTACGGACAGACTCAATTCCGGCTCGTTGAGAACAGCCAGTCTCATTGAAGGTCGTATGATACAGTAGAAGGAGGAGATTGAGGGGGGAAACTGTCTTCCAAAATGGCACCTTTCTCTAAGTTATACAGTAGAGCCCCTCAAGGATCAATGAGGAGGTTTTCTGCAGTGAGATCAAAGGTCTTGGCACGAAGGCTACAACACACACAACACACACGTATAGGCTTCCCATCAGCAAATTAGCTGAATAAAGAGTATCTCTTTACTGGGTCGTTTGAGTGGCTAATTACTCATCAACGCATGCTGTGTAGGGAGAGAGAGAGGAGAGAGGGGGGAGAGTGAGAGAGAGGGGAGAGCAGAGAAGAGAGAGAGAGGGGTGGCGGAAGAAAGAGATCAGTTTAGCATCAAGAGGTAGAGCTTCAAACAGTGTCTGATGAAAGCCAAAGACCTTTAATTAAACCTATCTGTATGAGAGAGAATATCAATCCCAAAACAGAGGGGAGAGAGAGAGAAATACACACACTCCTAGATACAGGAGAGAGATAATATGAAGACATTAGCTTAGATAATGTGATGACTGCATTATGCCTGAGCAGGGTGCCAAGACATTGAGAGTAACCAAATCAAATCAAATTTGATTGGTCACATACAAATATTTAGCAACCCTAAACACCCTAGAAATAGCATTTTACCTTGTGGGGACCAAGAAAACATCCCCAGTTGGTTTGTTTACTATTCTTGTGGGGACTTCTGGTCCCTACTAGTATAGTTAAACACATCCACACACACAGAAACTGTGAAACACACACACACATTGTGGCACACACGCTCACTTACGCACACGCACACACACACACTGTGTGCTGAACCTGGTTTATGCATGGCCATGTAGGGTTTAATGTATTTTGAACCCCAGCACAGTGAGTGGTGAAGTTAGTATGATATGACCTTTATCCGTATGTTGTGGGGCGGAGCAGGGGCCTACTCACGCAAGCAGCCAAAGTCATGAGCCAGCAGGCTCCCATACTGCACTGATCCATCCCCCTGCAGGGTGTGTAGCAGGCCTGCTGCAAATAGCCCCATTGTTAGCCAACAGCCAGGATATATGCTGGTAATGAGTGTGTAAACATGGATTTGATTATGCACTCCCCCGAGTTGGGGAGTCAGTGTTGTGGGATTGAGTGGGGTTATGGTGTATTATATACAGTGGCTGAGGCTGGATCATGTGTGTGTGTGTGTGTGTGTGTGTGTGTGTGTGTGTGTGTGTGTGTGTGTGTGTGTGTGTGTGTGTGTGTGCGTGCGTGCGTGCGTGCGTGCGTGCGTGCGTGTGTGTGTGTGTTTAACCTGAAAATCATTACATATAAAAACCAGAAAGGTCAGACATGAAATCCTACTGGACATGCGTGTGATATTACTTTCCCCTGTTCGGCCCCTGAGAACCATACTGTGGGCCTAGTCACAGTTGAGTACTCTTAAAGAGCTGATCTCCAATGTTGCTTTCCCAATATATTAGTGATTGATCCAATTTAACAGTAAATAAATAAAATAACCTTGCTTGGTGATGCCTGACTGCAGATTGTATTACTCATTACAATTAATGAAAAGGATGTGTTAAATCATAGCAACGAGCTGGACAAAGGAATCGCCCAAAGCCTTGCCTTAGCACAACTGTCAGCTAGTGTTTACAAAGGACTTTGTTACTGTGTCGTCGCACTACGTCTACACAATGCTTATCAGCCAAAATTCCGAAGAAAGCTCTTTGATCCATGCTCATATGCAAATGTGCCTCCGTAAGAAAAAAGAAGATGTTATTTTAAAACAGAAGCAAAACTAGCAAAAAGCAAAGCTTATCATCCTACAACAGACGCCCAACTAAAACTTATACTGCTGGCTTTGTCACAGGGGGGTAGTTTAACTATAACCACAGGGTGCTAAATGCCTTTAGATACATTGTGCCCCAGTGTTTCTGAAGTTAACATAATAGAAATATGCCAGCTATAAGGCAGCTATAATTTGCACTGGTGACATGGATTAAAGTGCCGGAATGTTTGACTTCATTCCGCTCCCCTCTCTCTGCCAAAGTCCTTTAGCTGTGACATGCCAAACAGAACACTCTAATATCTAAACTGGCCACTGTGACATGCCAAACAGAACACTCTAATATCTAAACTGGCCACTGTGACATGCCAAACAGAACACTCTAATATCTAAATTGGCCACTGTGACTGCACAACAATATTGTGGAACCATTCTGAAGAATGTGCTGAGTGGACAGTTAGTGAGCCATGCTCTACTCTGTTCTCTCACTTTTCCCCACATGGCAAGGCATTGCTCATTCTAATGAAGCCCTAGCAGAAAATAAACACAAGAGTGTGTGTGTGCGTGTGTGCGTGTGTGTTTGTGTGCGTGTGTGTCAGGGTTTTCATTAGAAAAATGTGGCACCGGACATTTGACCGGCAGCATTTTAATTTACCGGACATTTGAGAAATTAAAGGTCCCATATGCATTGGGTACGTAACCTGATTAGGGCGACAAACCACGGTGCTCAGAATGACAGAAATCACATTTAGATTATGGTCATTCATATGCAAGTCAAGGATGCAACAATGTGCGGTCCTTCTTACCGAATTCTGATAGCACTTTCCTCAGCCAACAAGACAAGTAATGAACAGCAAAATCACTAGCCTATGTCAATCTACTATCCCCCATATTAGAAAAGTTGACCTATTCTTTTGGTCAGCTTGTTGAGAAAGAAATAACCTATTCCAAACAGACTCTTGGACAGTTGTGTGAAGATAAAAAAAAATGAAAAAGCAATAAGTCTGATGCAACGAATCAACTACTATTCAAAATGATTGCCTCCATGAATATGGTCTGATTTTGGCTTGGCTACTTTGAAGCAAGGTAAGACATACCTGTAGTTAAACTTTCAGGTTTCAAATAATTAAGTATATGTTTTCAAAATGCATACTGCCTCCAGCTCATTGCAAAGTGGTGTGTGACGCGCTGATGAAGCCGGCCTTCTGTTGCCTGTGTTTACTGTAGTAGCAGCGCTCTGCTGTCTCACAGGCTCTGTATCTGTATTCTGTATTCGTGTGATAAATATGATACATAATGAATATACTGTACACACACGCCAATTTAATTCCAATAAATTATGCAAATTAACCTATAAACTGATAAGCATCACCAATCAAATATATTTACATCAACTGACATTTACATCAATGAATAGGATAAAAAGCATTATTTCGATATGGGATTAATATTTCTTCTTCTCCCAGACAATTGACCAGTGCCAATTTTATTTATCGTCTTTACAAATAAAAAATAAACATCCGTAAACCCTGGTGTTTGTGTGTGTTTTAAAGATGACATTTTCTGGTTTAAGCGAGAGGTGAGGGACCAGCCTAAATAGAATAACCTTTCTACTGATTGTTTGGTAAACACTATGCCCTCTCTCTCTGTACGTACTGTATCTCTCTCTCTCTCTCTCTCTCTCTCTCTCTCTCTCTCTCTCTGTCTCTCTCTCTCTCTCACCCTTGCTCTCTCTCTGTTGCTCTCTCTCTTTCTCTCTTTCTCTCCTGCATGTATCCCCCTCTTCCTCCTTCACTCCCTCCCTTTCTCTTTCTTGTAATAAAAATTCCATGACTGGTTTATTTCTCTCCCCTGTAAAGCGGTGTGGAGGGAAACAGTGAGGCCAGCACAGTTCACAGCTCTGGAGAGCTCTCCCAGGCAGGAGCAATCAATCACAAAGTAATCCTCTCTCTCTCTGGGCTTGGCTAGAGGCAGGTGATATGGTCCACACTGCCTCTCTCTCTGTGCTCGGCTAGGGGCAGGTGATATGGTCCACACTGCCTCTCTCTCTGTGCTCGGCTAGGGGCAGGTGACATGGTCCACACTGCCTCTCTCTCTGTGCTCGGCTAGGGGCAGGTGACATGGTCCACACTGCCTCTCTCTCTGTGCTCGGCTAGGGGCAGGTGACATGGTCCACATTGCCTCTCTCTCTGTGCTCGGCTAGGGGCAGGTGATATGGTCCACACTGCCTCTCTCTCTGTGCTCGGCTAGAGGCAGGTGATATGGTCCACACTGCCTCTCTCTCTGTGCTCGGCTAGAGGCAGGTGACATGGTCCACACTGCCTCTCTCTCTGTGCTCGGCTAGGGGCAGGTGATATGGTCCACACTGCCTCTCTCTCTGTGCTCGGCTAGAGGCAGGTGATATGGTCCACACTGCCTCTCTCTCTGTGCTCGGCTAGGGGCAGGTGACATGGTCCACATTGCCTCTCTCTCTGGAGCGGTTGGACCACTGGACCATACTGGTGTGATGTGAGGAGATGATAGTCAGATTGTGATGGTGGTTAGATTAGCAGAGCCTGATGTGTATCTAGTCAGTTTCCATATGATATGGAGTGTGTTTCTGTCAGCTGAATCACTCATGTTGACAGTGTTTCATATAGGGTTGATATGATTCGTTATTTAATTTAGGGTTGATATGATCTGTTGTTTCATATAGGGTTGATATGATCTGTTGTTTCGTATATAGGGTTGATATGATCCATTGTTTCATATAAGGTTGATATGATCTGTTGTTTCATATAGGGTTGATATGATCCGTTGTTTCATATAAGGTTGATATGATCCATTGTTTCATATAAGGTTGATATGATCTGTTGTTTCATATAGGGTTTATATGATCTGTTGTTTCATATAGGGCTGATCTAATCTGTAGTTTGGTATGGGTCTGATACAGTATGTGTGGATTAGGGAGTATTATGGTGAGGCTGTTGTGCCTATCCCTGTTTCTGACTGAGTGACCTTGTCTTTCCCTTGAATAATATGTGAAGATTATGAATGAGGGTTCTCTCCTGTACTGTTCCTGTTTCTGACCATCTCTCTCTCTCTCTCTATCTCTCTCTCTTACAGACGTGTCTGGAATTGGAGCGGTACCTGCAGACGGAGCCCAAGCGTCTATCAGAGCTGTTTGACGAGGAGCTGGACTGCCTCCTGACGCCTGCCTTCATGCAGGATACTGACAGTGACCTGATGGATCCCCTGGACCCACTCCTTCCCAACCTCCCCGACCAGCCCAGCCCCCCTCCCCTCCTCGTCTCCCTCCCCAAGGTCCTACAGGCCCCACACCCCCAAAACACCAAGGCCTCTGGAAAAGAGTCTGGAGCAAAGACCACCAAGGAGGGGGTCAACGGAGTCAACGCTGCCCAGCTGAGTGCCGTCACCTCCCTCACGCCGCCCTCCTCGCCGGAGCTGGGCCGCCACCTGGTCAAGCCCACGCAGACTCTCACCGCTACGGCCGACGGCACGCTCACGCTCAAACTGGTGGCCAAGAAGGTTGGTCTGAACGCAGCCAAGCTGGTGGCCATGCACGCCACGCTACCCTCGCCGCCCAGCAGGGGGGCACACAGCGACAGCGAGCAGGGTTCTGGGTCACTTGGGGGAGATATCCCTGAGAACAAGAAGAGAGTCCATCGCTGCCAGTTCAACGGCTGCAGGAAGGTTTACACCAAGAGTTCCCATCTGAAGGCACACCAGAGGACACACACAGGTGAGACAGAACCTATAGGTCTTTACCTTGTGCAGTGTGTACCATGCATCTTGCACCAAACACACTCCCTGAAAACACACGGCCTGAAAACACACTGCCTGAAAACACACTGCCTGAAAACACACTGCCTGAAAACTGTCTAGCCTGGCCATGCACCTACAGTAACACAGGTGCAACATGCACCTAACACAAGACCCAGAAAGATGATAGGTTTAGGTTTTAACGCTCTGACTGAAAACAGAAAGATGAGAGGTTTATGTTTTAACACTCTGCCTGAAAACATCTGTTTGGCTATCAGTGCTTAGCTTGTTTGGGGTAAGTGCAAGGATTGCAATCCAAGTAGAAATAATGAGGCAGTATTGATCTATCCCTCTATCTCCCAGTGTAAATTCCTTCCTAAGAACTAAAAATACATATTTCAGCTCTGCAGTGATGCCTCTCTCATTCACCTCAGTGACTCTATTGAGTCTCTAACTGAAACCAGTCTCCCCATCCACAAGCTGCCAGCGAGAGAGTGATATGGTAATTGCCAGATGATTGATAGACTGACAAGTCTAAATGGAGTCTCAGTGCTAATTCAGCCATATCTGCTGCAGCCTGAAGTATCTAACCACCACTGCCCTCCCCAGAGAGAGAGAGAGAGAAGTCCCAGGCTAACGTGGCCTCCGCTTAGCGTTAGCCGTAGCGCTAGCATCCGTGTTAGTGCAACTAATCCTTCTCCTGAGGCCTGCTGTTGACTCGGCAGGTTTCATCGCTGCTGCGCGCCACAGCGCTAGCGATGCTAATCACCAAGGCATTCGTTCGCCCCTTACTTTTCCAAAATGGGAGGAGGGAAAGGGGAAAAAAAGGAGTGAGGGATAGAAGGGAAAACAACTGCAGCATGCTGCTGTGTAGCCGTGTAGCCGTGTAGCCGTGTAGCCCCAGCCCTGATATGTTCATTACAAGACAAGAGCAGTACAGTACAGGGATGTAATTACACATCAGTGACACACAGGGAGGGAGATTAAGATTAGTGCAGGATTTAAAGGTCCAATGCAGACGTTTTTATCTCAATTTCAAATCATTTTGGGGTAACAATGATGTACCTTGCTGTGATTTGTTTTCAGTTAAAAAGAGCAAAAGAACAATTTCTCAAGCAATAATTTAGCTAGGACTGTTTGGAAGTGGTCCGAGTGGGGAAGGGAAATCTGAAAACTAGAGGTTTGGAACTTTCTTCCACCAAAACAGGCTGAAATTTCAGGCAGCCTTTTCAAACATCACTTACACTAAAAGGGCATTATCATCATTTTCATAATTTCACAGTATTATTCCAACCTCAAAGTATTGGAAATATATATAAACACAGGAAAATCAAGTTGAGTTGATATTCACGTAATAATAAGGAATTCCCCTCAACCACCATCCCCCTCATCGATTTTCTGTTATAACAAAACATGGTAAAAAGATGCTGTGTTGTTCAACCTACGTGTAACCAGGTAAAAAATCCTGATCTACTGTTCGCAATGCTCGCACATAGGGAAATAGAGCCTGCGAGAAAAGCCCTGTGACTTCAGGCTATTCGGTGTAGGAAAGTGGGTCATTTGAGGACCCGGTGTCCAAGTAGGCTACACGTACCTATTATTGTGGAAAACATTTCATCACAGGTAAGACATTTAACTTGTTTAGTATAGTATCCGTTTGTTTGTGTTGTTGGTCTTGGCTAGCTTAACGTTCCGGTTGGTAACTAGCTAGGACTCACTCATGTGGCTGCTAGGACCGTCATGAAAAGGGGCATGCCATGGTTATGATGCGTAGGAACACTTTCAGTCACAGACTGATCCCACCACGGTGTGGCAGAGAGCGCTACAGGAGGTCCTTCCTGCGGCGGATATTAGACTATTTAATGCCTCACCGGGGTGCCGTGCCGTCGGGAACATAGACCTGGACCTGTTAGGACCTAGTTTAACAATTATGCATCCATCCGTGAGTTACTCTGGTCTGTAATCACTCATTCACTCAGGTCTTATTTATTAATTCAGGTCTGTATACACATATTCATGTACAGTTGTTATATCATATCACATGCAATATTGTAAGTAATTCTTGGACTGAACTACGTAGTCATTCACTCAGGAATGCATATTAGTGTCCTGTCAGATCTTTTTTCATTGCTTTTAGTACATCGAATGTGCAATACATGCATTAATCTGTAATTAAACCCTGTATTTTAAGGGAATTATTATTATTACCCTAAATTATATCATACGCACATTTAGCTATTTCAGTATCTCTTCCTGTCATTTACCTGTACAGTTAATGTAACCATGCAAATATTCACTTACCTGTACATTTATCTGTACATTTACCTGTACAGTTAATTTAACCATGCAAAATATGCACTTACCTGTTAATTTAACCAGACTGTATATTAAGTAAACTATTATTACCCTCACTTATATCATTTGCACATTTAGCTATTTAAGTATTTCTCTGCCATCGACCTGTATAGTAAAGTTAACCATGCAAATATTCCTTATTTATCTATATCAACTTGCAATATATTTATCTTTATTTATCTGTAACAATGTATAGTGTACATATTAAGCCATTCACCCATACTATGCTATGTCTTTTTAGATATTTTTGCCCTCCAGACTTCTTGTATTTTTATACTTTTTCATACTGCCGCATTATGTATCATGTATCGTGTATCTGTCTTTTGTGTATTTTCGTTCTGGCATTTTGCACCTGTCCTGTGATTTTTCGACAAAGAAATTTCCCCTCGGGGAACAATAAAGTACCTATCCTATCCTATGAGGGAAGCCCTACAATGTTAAGTGTTTTTAAGTAGTGAGAACGCTCGGGAGCAGTCAATGTAATCTTTAGACATGTTGTACTTTCTCAAAGGTAGTTTTGTAATTGACTTAAACAAGCAGACAACAAGAAAATTGCATTTGAAAAAGGTCAAATATGTAACCTAGATAATCACAGGTTGTTTTCCCCACAAGCGGGCGGGGCCGCGATGTCCTGTCTAATACCGATTGGGACTATTCTAGTGATTCTAATTTTATGATTCTAATTGTATGGGTTAACAGTGTTCTAGAATGTGGGCAGTCAGAACAGAAACCCACCCACCATGTTCCTATCTTCCCTCCTCTGGTGTTGGGAATGGATGCTTTGTTTTAGTGAGATGGGAGCTGCTGCATGGATGAAACTCTAGAAAATGTGAAATGGGCCATAATTGTGTCAGTCTGTCTGCTGTAACTTCAGCTGAGAGCTGAGAGATCATAATAGGCTCAACGCTCTATCTCCAGTTGACTGAGGAAATGTAATTAACTGCAGAACACAGGCACCTGTGATGCTGGTGGGAGGGGGTGAGGGGGTGCGTTGCTAGGAGACCATATCAGAAATAGGCGAGAGGAGAGTCCGTAATTGGCTGATTATTTGCGGCTCCTGGTACCAGTCTCAGCCTGTTTCAACAAAGTGCTGCCCATTACAACTACCCCTGCCACTAACACCACCCACCCCCCAAATCCCCCCACCCCCCAAAAAACCTCCCACTAGCACCAAACTGCTCTCTTTTTGGGGGATTTGGGTTGCCAGGCAACTGTATTAGACTCATCCAGAACAGACCCATAATTGGCTGGTGGTGCTGAGTGTCCATGGCTGGCGGATTCAGCCGGCTGCACGCCTCTCTCTCTCTCTCTCACACACACACACACAAACTCTCTCTTTCGGCCGGTTACTAGGCGACTCCATCATGCATTCTCACTTTGTATATAATTGGCTGGCATAACGGTTGCCGTGGCACCGTGGCTGTGGGTCCAAGCCGGCTCTGCTTCATTCTGTCAAATCTGGAGAGGGATAGAAGGGAGGGACGGAGAGATGGATGGAGGGACAGAGGAAGGGAGAGAGGGACGGTGGGAGGGAGGGGAAATGCGAAGGTGCTGATGGGAGTGGAGAGGAAGAGAGGAGTGGGAGCTTTGGCCAATTACTGGGGAAGGGGTGTGAAACGTTTACTGTCTCGCACCTGTGGCCCCAAGACTCTCCAAAATGACAGAGGGCGGTCCTTGATGACTGTCTGTCTGTCTGTCTGTCTGTCTGTCTGTCTGTCTGTCTGTCTGTCTGTCTGTCTGTCTGTCTGTCTGTCTGTCTGTCTGCCTTTCTGCCTGCCTCTATCCCTGCCTGCCTGTCTGCCTCCCTCCCTCTCTCCCTGCCTGCCTGCCTGTATACCTGCCTGCCTGTCTGCCTCCTGGCTGTAAAGTGGTGTGTTGCTGATTCAGTTCTGAGGTGTTGCCGTCTCTTTGGCTTCGTCCGAAATGGCACCTGTTTTCCCTATATAGTGCACTAAGCATAGGGCTCTGATCAAAAGTAGTGCGCTATATAGGGAATAGGATGCCATTTTGGATGCACCCTCTTGCTCTAACAGCATCCAGTACAGGGTCATTACCCAGTACCCAGAATACCCTCTACTGATTTGAATAATATTCAAAACACAGAAAGGAAAGACCAGCAAATGATCCTGAGGTGTTTCTGAAATCTGTCACACTTCCACAATCTCACCACAGACAATCTTACTTACAAATTGGATGTAGTCTATCACAGTGCCATCCATTTTGTCACCAAAGCCCCATATACTACCCACCACTGCGACCTGTATGCTCTCGTTGGCTGGCTCTCACTACGTATTAGTTGCCAAACCCACTGGCTCCAGGTCATCTATAAGTCCTCACTGGTCACCATAGCAACACCCACACGTAGCCTGTGCTCCAGCAGGTATATTTCACTGGTCGTCCCAAAACCAACACCTCCTTTGGCCGCCATTCCTTCCAGTTCTCTGCTGCCAATGATTGGAACGAATTGCAAAAATCCTTGAAGCTGGAGGTTCCTATCTCCCTCACTAACTTTAAGCATCAGCTGTCAGAGCTGCTTATCGATCACTGCACCTGTATATAGCCCATCTGTAAATAGCCCACCCCAACTGTCTACCTAATTATTTTTGCTCATTCGCACCCCAGTGTCTCTGCCCGCACCAAAGGTGTATTTGAACATCAACATCTGCACATTTATCACTCCAGTGTTAATGCTAAATTGTAATTATTTCACCACTATGGCCTATTTATTGTCCTACCTCCCTAATCTAACTACATTTGCACACATTGTATATAGATGTTCTATAGTGTCATTGACTGCATGTTTGTTTATACCATCTGTAACTCTGTTGTTGTTTATTTTTATTGTCGCACTGCTTTGTCTGGTTAAATAAAGGTGCATTCTTTTTTTTTTTTTTTTATGGATCAAATAATATAATTTTTATTTATTTTTTATTAAAAAAGAAACAGAATGAGAAAAGAGTGGACGCACGTTGCATCATCTCACATCGCTCTGTTCTCTCCTCTCCTCCTCCGCCACATCACCCTTTACTTTCTGTTGCATCATCGTGCTCTCGATTATGTAAAACAAAACCGTGTCATCCTTTACCGTCTGCTGCTGGTGTTGCCTCACTTTACCGTCTGCTGCTGGGGTTGCCTCACTTTACCGTCTGCTGCTGGGGTTGCCTCATTTTACCGTCTGCTGCTGGGGTTGCCTCACTTTACCGTCTGCTGCTGGGGTTGCCTCACTTTACCGTCTGCTGCTGGGGTTGCCTCACTTTACCGTCTGCTGCTGGGGTTGCCTCACTTTACCGTCTGCTGCTGGGGTTGCCTCATTGTTACATTTTGACAATGAAATCACTAACATTCTACTGCTAATCAACACCTTTTCTAGCAGGTGTTTTGTAGCAGAATTGGCTTAAATGTCTTCAATCAACATGTGCAGTACTCTACACAGTACATTGCTGCAAATCAGCAGAATGTGTTTTACCATGCACATTTTAATCTTCAATTCTATTGGAGGAAATGAGAAAACACGCTTTTCCAATTACTTTGGGGATTAAAAGGAAAAGCTCCTTGTCTGATTCTGAGCATCTACAGCTGTGTTCTGTACAGTACCATCCCCACCTCCATTTGCTCCATCCACCTCCACTCGCCCCTCCACACACAGCCTATCTGATAGTATAGGGGCCCTCCACTCTCCTCACCCTCTGATTCCTCTGTCTCCCACTGTCGCCTGTTATTTGAACGTACCACTGCTCTCCCGATTGAGCCGCTTAGATTTCACTTCATGGCACTTTAGTCTAGTTAGGAAGATTGGTAGACATGGTGATCAAGGGAGATGGTGGCAGCTGGCTGACTGGAAGTACGGTATTACTTCCCATTAAGCGTCATTAAGACCCCAATTATCGTTACCACCCCCGGATCTGAATCAACCACGGCACCAGTGTTCGGCAGCACCAGGGCGGGTGCCACCCCAAAACCCTCCCTGAATTTTGTCCCCTCCTACCCCCCTACCCACCAGGCCCATTCGAACACAGCCAGCCTGGTACCCAGGAGGGGTACCTCAGGGTCTGCACCCTGCTGCACCCCAGTTTAACATCCCAAAAGGGATTTTTTTTTTACCAGGAAGATAAAAACACAGCATGTGAACAATAGATTTCTCCCTCTCCCATCTGTTTAACTGCGGAGAAAATTCATTAGAATTTCAGATCTCTCCGCAGGGGGTCAGGGAGCAGAGATGAGAGGAGGACAAGAGGAGAACGAGGGGGGCAGCGGAAAGACGGGGAAAAAAATCATTTTTCACGGTGATTTTAGTTTTAGGATTATGAATTAATATGGCTTCGCTGAAAGACTTCATTTAGCGAACTCTTTGAGTCCCAGGCTGGCTAATTGACATGATTGGTTGATGTAAAACCCTGTGGTAACTAAGCCTGGGTGTGTTATCCTGGGCTGGGTAACTACGGTAACACAGGTACATTAACTAGCTGGGAGGAGCTCATCTGAGGCCGCTTGGTGAGGATGTTATAGCAGTTTACAACTAACAATTCCCACATTAAAACAGAAAATAACTCTTGTATTTAGGTCACAGATGTTTAAAATGTAACGTTTTCTTTTCTCTGTCTGTCTTGTCAGGTGAGAAACCATACAAGTGCTCCTGGGAGGGCTGTGAGTGGCGTTTCGCCCGGAGCGACGAGCTGACAAGGCACTATCGCAAACACACCGGGGCCAAGCCCTTCAAGTGTAACCACTGCGACAGGTATGTACCACGCACGCCAACATCAATTACACACACACACACTTTGCATGTCACCGACCCAGTGGTGAAGAAGTGACAGCAGATAGATAATTTCTCTGTCACATGATTTGTCACATGATCTGTTACATGCAGACATGGTCAAATATTGTGTGTCCTATCTCAAACAAACGCTCATCACACACAAGTACATCAATACACTGTGCACTACATGAACCACTTGTACATTGATGGTGGAAGGGATCAGTTAGCCGAAAATTATGTAAAGTGCTTTGAGCTGTAGAAAAATATTTGCTACATAAATGCAAGTCATTGCTGTAATATCCCCTTGGACAGCCCCAGTCCCAGTAGCCGTGCTCCCTCCCTCTCCGTCTCCCTCTCCGTCTCCCTCTCCGTCTCCCTCTCCGTCTCCCTCTCCGTCTCCCTCTCCGTCTCCCTCTCCGTCTCCCTCTCCGTCTCCCTCTCCGTCTCCCTCTCCGTCTCCCTCTCCGTCTCCCTCTCCGTCTCCCTCTCCGTCTCCCTCTCTGTCTCCGACTCCCTCTCCTCTTTGTCAGACACACACACTGCTGTCTTCACAGCAAAAAAAAAGCCCAAACAGATATATAATATTTGACTAAAACATAATAATTTCAAACTTTGCTAACAAAGTATGCGTTCACATACTGTATCTGCGTGGGAACTTGGTGCTGATTTACTGGTGTTTTTACAGTCTTTGATATCTACAAATTGGGGGGCCAAATAAAAAAGTCCCATTGGCCGCCAGTTGGGTAACCCTGTGTGTGTGTGCCAGCAGAACATGCAGTGATCTGGAGGGGGTTTGGTTTCAACTTAATCTAGAGGAACCTGGAGGGTCCAATTAGAGTCCCCTAGGAGGCACGTTTGAGAGAGAGAGAGAGAGAGTCTGAGTGTCTGAACTGGTTGGCTGGCTGGCTTAGCTCACATCCAAGTCCTGGAGGCTGTGTGTGTCTGAAGTAGGCCTGGCATCTGGACCTGTCAATTCCCGTAACAGTAGCAGGCCTGCTCCAAATAGCCCCATTGTTAGCCAACAGCCAGGATATATGCTGGTAATGAGTGTGTAAACATGGATTTGATTATGCACTCCCCCGAGTTGGGGAGTCAGTGTTGTGGGATTGAGTGGGGCTATGGTGTATTATATACAGTGGCTGAGGCTGGATCATGTGTGTGTGTGTGTGTGTGTGTGTGTGTGTGTGTGTGTGTGTGTGTGTGTGTGTGTGTGTGTGTGTGTGTGTGTGTGTGTGTGTGTGTGTGTGTGTGTGTGTGTGTGTGTGTGTGTGTGTGTGTGTGTGTGTGTGTGTGTGTGTGTGTGTGTGTGTGTGTGTGTGTGTGTGTGTGTGTGTGTGTGTGTGTGTGTGGAGGGAGGGAGGGAGGGAGATGGTTGATTTTGGAAAGCGGTCCCCCTTCTGGAGGCAGACAGAGTGAGAGCTGGGTAATTGTGGTTCCACCTGTGCCTTGGCCCCAGTGTGTAATTGTTGCCTGTGTGTCAAAGAGAGGGGCTGCTCCCAAATGGCATTTGGGACGTGTACAGGCTGACTGCTTCCTACTATTATCACCTGACAGCTTATCAATCAGAGACCCACGCTAATGCAAATGTGCCCTCTCTTTCACACACACTGGTGCAGTCACGGACATGCACACTCACACTCACACACACACACACACACACACACACTGCTGTCTTCACAGACAAAGGACTTCCTTTGTGTCTCCAGCAGGACAGAGTGGTCTGATGAGTGTCACTGTGTCTGTTGTTGGAAAATGGATGATCTTGTGTATATGAGTGTGTGTATGAGTGTATGAACAGGTGTGTGTATGAGTGTCTGTATGAGTGTGTGTATGAGTGTGTGAACGGGTGTGTGTATGAGTGTGTGAACGGGTATGTGAGGAGAGAGAGCCTGTGCATGCCCAAGTTGGTTCGTGTTTGGTTGCTCTCTCTTCCTCCTCAGTTCTCTCTTCTTCCTCAGTTCTCTTTTCCTCCTCAGTTCTCTCTTCTTCTTCAGTTCTCTTCTTCCTTAGTTCTCTCTTCCTCCTCAGTTCTCTTCTTCCTTAGTTCTCTCTTCTTCCTCAGTTCTCTCTTCTTCTTCAGTTCTCTTCTTCCTTAGTTCTCTCTAATTCCTCAGTTCTCTCTTCTTCCTCAGTTCTCTCTTCTTCCTCAGTTCTCTCTTCTTCCTCAGTTCTCTCTTCTTTCTTTTTTGTCTGTTACATCCTACTAACATCCTTACATCTTGCCTCTGAAGCTAATCTTAGAAGGGAGACCAGATGTGGCTGGAAGTTGTGTTGGAGGGCCAGTAGGAGGCACTATTTCCTCTGGTCAAAATTATGATTGTTCTTTTTTTTATAATCTCAATGCCCCAGGGCAGTGATTAGGGACATTGCCCTGTGTAGGGTGCTGTCTTTCGGCTGGGACGTTAAATGGGTGTCCTGACTCTCTGTGGTCACTAAAGATCCCATGACACTTATTGTAAGAGTAGGAGTGTTAACCCTGGTGTCCAGACTAAATTCCCAATCTGGCCCTCATACCATCATGGCCTAATCATCCCTAGCTTCCAGTTGGCTCAGCCATCTCCCTTGTAACTATTCCCCAGGTTGTTTCTGGTTAAAAAAAACATTACATTTGCAATTATATTCCGGTGCCCTGACGATCCGCAAAAAAAAGAATTGTCCTGTGGCTGAATCTAGTTGATGATCCCTGCTATATACACACACACACACTTGCAAATACTCACACGGTTCTGGAAGGAAGGAAGGAAGGAAGGAAGGAAGGAAGGAAGGAAGGAAGGAAGGAAGGAAGGAAGGAAGGAAGGAAGGAAGGAAGGAAGGAAGGAAGGAAGGAAGGAAGGAAGGAAGGAAGGAAGGAAGGAAGGAACTGCAAGGAGCATGATAAAAGGCTCCCAGAGTGGAGCTGGCTGGATCACCACCTATAACTCATCTGCTGATTATGACATAGTAGTATTTCACTCACACTGGGAAACGGCTGTAAAATGACTGCCAAAACATTGAGTGTGAATAAGATGACAGTGTGTGCATCCCAAATGGCACCCTATTCCCAAAATAGTGCACTACTTTTTATCAAGGCCCATTGGCACCGTATTCCCTATATAATGCACCACTTTTGACCAGAGCCCTATGGGCCCTGAATTAATGCACTATATATGGAATAGGGTGCCATTTAGGACACTTCCAGTATTTGAGACTGAACCATCCTGCTGAAGTGTCTAAATACATGCATTGGATTTGGAACACCAACTATGAAGCCTTTGTGATTGATAAAGCCCTCATCTTAAAAGCACTTCCAAATGATTTCCTTGTTTACATTTACCTCTGAAACAGATTGTGGATGATACAGTGAATAGATAAATATGGATGGTAATGCATTAAGCATCTGTCCTTCTCGTCTGTCAGTCAGCTGTCTGAGCTGAAGCTCCTAGCTATACAAACAGTAGACTGGCTCTGCATCCCAAATGGCACCCTATCCCCTAGATAGAGCCCTGGTCAAAAGGAGTGCACTATAAAGGGAATAGGGCACCATTTGGGATGCAGCCTGGCACAGAGGTTAACTCAACCCCGTCTTCTGTTAGGCCTCTTGCGAGTGACGCGGCGACCATCAGACAGTCGTCGTGAGGCAGCCTGTTCAGGCACCTTAGGGAACGCCTAGCTGGATGGGCCAGGAGGAACTCACATTACCATCAGAATGGGAGAAAGTTGAACAGTAAATACAGCCAGTGTGTTGAGCTCTGAGCCCCTCTCTGAGCCTTTCCGACACACACACAGGAACGTCATTAATTCTGCCTAATCAAGCTGGGACCCCCTGCAGGGCGAGGCAGAGGGGTAGAGGGGTATGGCAGGGGTACGGCATGGATACAGGGGGGACGGGGACAGGGGGTGCATACCAGCTGGTGTGGCAGCCCCTGACAGTGACTTGGAGGGCCATCTGTCCAGCCAGCGGACCTTACTCAGCCCCTACTGGCCCTCTCTAGAAGTCACACCAGACAGGTACAACATGGACAGTTCAAAAGGAAGGTGTGCGGGAAGGAGAGAGAGAGAAAGAGAAGACATTAAATTAAATAGATTTTGTCATAAGTCTTGAATAGCAACCTGCATCTGAGAGAGAGAGAGAGAGAGAGAGAGAGAGAGAGAGAGAGAGAGAGAGAGAGAGAGAGAGAGAGAGAGAGACTGCTTTCTCTTTCACAACTGTTCAGTGTTCTCCCACCACCCCTACACACTAGCTGGAGAAATAGCCTATCGTGTCTGGATAGAGAGAAACTTCTTCTGGATTTAAATTGCAGAGCTGTCTTTGGACTAATTAATAATGGATACAGCCGTCGGCAAATATAATTTTTAATTCCTCATTTCACTCTCTCCCACATTTTGTTTTCTGGCTTGCTTTATTCATTTCAGTTGTGATTCATTTTATTGCTTTGCATGAGTGTTAGAGGATAATCCACCCTTACAGCCCCGTAAAAGGAAAGTACATGTGGCGTATATTCTCCCTGTTTGCTATTATTTATCGCCCTCCCCAGTAGCAGTATCCAATAAGCTTAATCGATTTTTACCGAAACAGGCCTATGGGCCGTTACCACATGCCATGACACTAACGAATAAGGGCTTGGGTTTCTGCCATAGTATTTCACCTCTAGTTGTGGTATAAATCTCAGAACCAGGGACCTTGATCTGTGGCTGCTTTTTGGAGAATTATCACACATGCTATTGCTGAATTGGCATGTCCTCATTTTGACTAACCCTTATGAGATAAAAAATGAAGCAAGATGTAATTTATTTTTTCTTCACTCCGTCTGTACACGTGTTACACAGATCTTTGTTTTCTCACCCACACTAACTGTTGATCTAGACTCACTTAACACTGATTAATAAACACATTTCTTACTGTTTCATTTGCATCTTTGTCAGTGTAATTTTATGTAGCTCAGTTGGTTAAGCATGCCGCTTGCAACAGCAGGGTTGTGGGTTCGATTCCCACAGGGGGGACCAGTATGAAAAAATAATGAAAATGTATTCATTCACTACTGTAAGTCCAGAGCATCTGATAAATGACTCAAATGTCAAATGTAAATGTATCATCAGTGTCTGTCGTAGCATGTAACTTATCACTGATTTCTACAAGATTATCTGAATGTCCATTTAAACCTCAATAGTTATCCAGCTAACGTCTAAATGTACAGTTTAGAATATGGGTTTACATCTTGCTAAAAGGCACAGATCAGTCATGCAGAAATGTAACTTTCAGCCTCTCGGTTACCTTCCTGAATGCGTTACCATGTTCACCTAGAGTTTGACATCCCTCAACTAACAACTTCTCTGGTTCTTTCACTTCTCTCCAGGTGTTTCTCCAGATCAGACCACTTGGCCCTGCACATGAAGAGGCACATCTAAGGCAGAGGGAGGAGGAGAGCGAGAGAAGGAGAGAGAGAAAAAAAGAGCGAGGAAAGAAGAGAAGAAGTAGGCAGGATGGAAGACAAACCACACACCAGCTTCGGCTCTCACCGTCCCGAGGCTACCCCCGCCACTTGAGACCTGACACTAGAAGCAAAGCATGGGGGATGACACGCTGGACGGATGTAAGACACTCCCAGGGACGGACGATCAGTGAGGACAGATGGAGTAAAAGAGAAGGAGGAGGAGGAGCTTGTTGTTGTTTTTTTATTCACACTTCCATGATTCACACATCTCTATTCAACAGTCTACAACTCTCTTTTAATGCATCATTCGATTAGCTATGCCTTGGTCTGATCCAGGCCTGGTAACTCAGACACTGCCAAACCAATATGCTGATCCAGTTACGACCCATTTACATTCTACTGTTTATTTTCTGTACATTTAAACTATACAGCGACTTGGGAAAGGAGATAGTTCACCCAGAATTAACTGCTAAACGTTGACAGTGACTTGCAGAAGCAATGATGGGCATCCCAAACCAACAACAACTATTGCCCATTTTATTCTGGTGTGCTGTTTCCCAATCCCATCACAATCTTTAAGGGGTGTCTCTTGTATAAGAACCCTCAGCAAGTTATACCGTGTGAAATAACAACAATGCCAAAATAGCGAGAGAGACCAACGGAGCTAGTGGCCAATCCGTCAGTGGCGCCCTCTGTCTGTGGGAGGAGGGTCTGACACTTCAGCGAGTGAGCTCTGTGACCCACCGGCACCGTGCTGCGGACTTCTCAGGCTCTCCTATAGGAGGCGCTCTGCTCTTCTCTCTCAGCTTCACTCCTGCCACCTCACAGGCAACAACTAACAAATGCGCAGCGACACTTTCTTGCCTTTGTTTTTTAAAGACAATTAATTATTATAATTATTAAGAATAATGGTCTGTTTTCTCTCAGCTGAAATGTCGTAGAAATTCACTGAATTAAAAAAACAAAAACAGTTTATGTACAACGAGGAAGAATGTGCACATTCAAGGGCAGAACAACGGATATAACTTACCCTGACCCGTATGCACAGGCTAAACTCAGTAGCTGCTATCTAGCACTGACAGCTAAGAAGATGGAAAAACAAAAAAGAAATCACATGAACTCTGAAAGAAAAAGGATTTGTATTGTTGGCCTGATATGAAAGTAAAGGCCCTCTGTTTTCCACTCTGTGTTTTTCTCCAATGCAATCCAGCTAAAAACAAACCTTGGCGGGACCTTCGAGGCTTCAGCACCAAGCCAGGGCCAGAACAGAACACAAAACTGGAAAATGTTTGCTTTGTTTGTGTGGATTCTGGAACTCCACCATGGAACCATGGAAACCCCTATATCCTCCAGTATGGAGGGGGAGGGGCCTGGGTGGCTGGTCTGGTGTAACCACACCCCCTATTTGAGGGACTAGGGACCTGATAGGCTACTGGACATGAATCTGGGACTAAAGACACCCAACTCTCTGGGTATTAGAAAGGACAACATGGCCTCATCATCCCAGAGGGACTTGCCTGTTTCGTATCCATTATCTGCACTGACTTTTTCAATGTTATCTGTGCTTTTTTTTCATACAGTACAAAAAAAAAACTGAAAAAAATTATACAAAAAAAAACTGCATAAAAATACTCAAAACAATACTACACAAAAAAAACTATTCTGTCTCTCTCTCACTCACACCGTACAGGCACATAGACACACACCGACACACAGAACAGTTTCTTCGCTCATGGCTCCACTTTGAGATAAGACTTTAAAAAACAGGAAAATATATGATTGAGTTAATCAACATAGTTGGAAAACAAAACACTGCATGGCAGCTTCTCACACTCGGATCGCTTCCCGGAATCATTTGTTCTGCTCCAAATTTTTCACAGTAGGATTTTTAGCAATTGTTGTTTTGTAGAAGAAGATCTGATTCCGCTGGAGGTAACAGCTTTGAACTGATAAAACAAGCTCATTCTCATGTTCAAACAATCTCAGTCTCTGTATGTTAACAATCAACTTCTAAAGCATGGGACCAGATTCCTCTGCCCCAGGTCTATGAAGTCTTACACAGCCTTGTAATCAGGGCATTAATACCAATACCACTGTCACTATTACTGTACCCACTACCTTCCCCTGTCACATACACCCTGGTCGCCTCACATCAGTTGTAATGGCTGCTGAATAAGAATAGATGCCATTACTGCCTCTATAGTAATGTGTACGTATCAGCCGTGCCAGACTCTCCTAGACGGTCCCAGAGTTTCCCTCAGGGGGGCCGGTGGAGCTCAGAACAATCGATACCAAAAACCTCCAGCGTGGAACTGCCCTCGAGCCACGGGCAGGGTCTGGCACAGAACACAGCGGCATCTGGGAAGCCGACCGCCTCCATACCAGGCCTCTTGGCACCACCGTCGCTGTGGCAGCTTTCTCTACAAACACAAAACAAAAACAGTCTCTCGACAACAAGACGATGTACAACAAGAGATTAAGATGATCTTTGTGTTTTGATTCCACTTTTTAGTTGGAAACTTCTTCCTTGATGTTTTGTTGTTGCTTTAACGCTACAATTATTATTTTTGTTGCCATGGTGGATGATGCAAGGTCATGCCAAAATGTAAGAAATGCAAGGGGGCAGGTTTTAAACAGCACTTTTTGCAGGAGTTTCGATGATATGTCTTTGTGTGTTCCAATGTGAACTATAGCATGACACATCCTTTGGAAACATTGTGAATCTAATTTGCGTTGTGAGAAAGAATACTACTAGTAGACTGGTGGCCGAGTGTGAAACTAACAGTGTAGGAGACTGGGATTGTACTTTGTGTTGGTTGATCCATTCACTTTAAGAGAGCTTTCGATCTATCTTGCAATGGCTGACAATATTTATTTTGTTTTGGTTTTGTTTCTTTAGGATCACGGAGCAGAATGATGAAAAAACAAACTCTAAAACTAAAAAAACATACGCCATGCACTTCACTGGCACCTCCAAAAAAAAACATACGCCATGCACTTCACTGGCACCTCCAAAAACAAACATACGCCATGCACTTCACTGGCACCTCCAATAGGTTCAAGCAAATTAAAACTCTTAAAACACTCTTATGTTCTAGCAGACGTTCACTTCTGGTTGTAGCCTTTTCTACACCGCCCACTGCAGCAAAGCCTGGATACAGTAAACAGGAAATGGATACAGAGGTCATGGTAATTTAGCCCGTAACAGGCCTGCATGCTAAAAAGATAGCAGCACACAGTTTAAATAAATCCAAATTTGCCCAACTTTAGTCCCATTGCGTACACGCTGACAGATCTCAAACCCCACTTCAAATTAAAAGTCCTATTCTATTTCAGTCTTGTGGCATTCCCACCAGAAGTAGCTAGCTAGCCCGCTTCCCCTTTGCCTCGCCTGTTGAAACACTGCTTGCTGCCATGGAGATGCTCCTATGTAGTTTCCTGGGCGCTAGTATCCCACAGCTCTGATTAGCATTAGCGCTGCAGGCTACTCTGTGGAGGCTTCTCTAGTCTCTCCAGTCGCACTCCACTAATGAGAAAGGCATTTGGTCACAGGGAAACAGAGGTCTGGCGGGAAAAAAATGTAAGGGAGCCAAAACAGTCATTTCTGTCCACAGTACTGTTACGAACCCAGTGGGTAATCTGCCACAGAAAAAACAAGAGTACATTAGCAGTAGTTTATCGTAAAGCCAGATAGATAGATATTTATTTGAGAAAGTGATTGAAATTGAAGAGATATTTTTTGACAGAGAGAAAAAATTGTTTACCCCAGGGATTAACCAAATGATGATGATATTAGCCTTGCTTTTTATCTCATGGATTACCAATTGAAATGAGATTATGATGAATCCTACAGGTCCTTATAGCCATTTACAACAACCCCCCCCACCACCCCCCCACCACCCCCCGCCCCGCTCTTGCACTCTACAAGTGCCATTCTAATAGCCCTCTCTCATCTCTCCCTCTCTCTCTCTCTCTCTCTCTCTCTCTCTCTCTCTTTCTTTCTCTCTACAACCCCACAGCAGTTATCCATGCACAATCAACTGCAGGAACGCTGAATACACACCTTTTACGCTTCTGCCCAAAGATTTGCAGATTTGCAAGTAAATTGCTGTGAATTAATATATATATATAGAGAGAGAGAGAGAGAGAGAGAGAGTGAGAGAGTGAGAGAGTGAGAGAAATAATGTAATTGTTTTACTGTCCACTACTATTCCACCATTATTCTCCCCCTGCCCAACCCTGACCCAACATCCTCCCGCATTACAATCTTGTCTGATGTTCAGTGTGGCCGAACTCATTGTCCGTTCATGGTTGTAAAATACGGTCGTGTAGTCTCTTTAGGGTGTCCAATTCAAGGGCGACTTAACTAGCACCCTACCAATTCTAATGTAGACTTAGTTCCGGTAGCTTCTTAGTACAGTGCAAAATAGTACAGTGGAGTCTAATATTTCAAACTGTCATGTCTGAGGTGGACCGTCGAGTCTATGTTAGGCTAAATGTTGCCTGTGGTAACGTGTACACGTACGCCAGTTGCAAACAAACGTTTCGAAAACCATCCCGAGAACGATCGCATCATACACCTACCTACCTTAAGCATTCCCCAAACTTGAAGCCTCACACATTCGGCCCCCATGAGGTAGGGTTGTCACTTTGGTGAGGCTTCTGGCAGCTTTGTAGATAGATACATTAATAGTGCTCCCACTCAGTGAGTTTATAAAGGGTAACAACATCAACACCAACTTAAGGGGGGGGGTTGTGCACTACTAGGCAACAGTGCTTACATACGTCTCACACTCTTAATGTTCCTGTTCTTCTATATTCACAAGCATACCATTTCTCTACATTAACTTACTGTGCACACTCCATAGTGTACCTACTTACTTACTGCTAGCATAGTCTGTTGAAGCACTCAAATGTCAAATATTCACTTAACATGTTGTGACACTTCCTGATGCACTTAACCACAAGAACCAATTGGGGGAGACCAATTAGACCAATTAGATGGTTTATTTTGAGATATTAGCCAATCAAACTGATATGTAATTACAATATTATGGACCCTCCACTGTCATCAAATGGGCAATTTCAACTGGGCATGGTGAGCGAACAATGTTCCAAAGTTGTTTTGATAGTCCATGTGGGTTTGTTCATTACTATATCCTTTTTAAGAGAATGACTTTCAACAGGTGACTAGTTTCTTCCTGTTTGGGGTGTTGAAACTGATGGTTCTTGTGGATACACCTGCATCAGGGAGTGAGTCTGTATCTACTGTGTTTGTCTATATTTAATGTGTCAGTATATAAGGGATTGACAAATCTCTTCCCTCCGTCTCTCTCTGTCTCCCTCCACCTCCTCCCCTCGTTCCCTTTGTCCCCCAATCCTACACCATCCAACTCTGGGGCCCAGGCATCATCATCATCATCATCACTCTGAACAGTGCATAGAGAGAGGAATAGACTTTTCCCCCCTGAGATGTTTTGTCCCCTCAGACTTGTTAGTATCTAGTGCAGAGTACTCTAGAGTTCTATTCTATTCCCAATTTTAGAATCTAGAGTTCTATTCACCCTCTGCTAAGTGGAGAGTCATGGCCAGAGAGACAGCACCAGGATGTGCAACTCAGTCAAAGGGCCACCCATAGAAATACAATTAATAGAACGGACATGACTATTCAAGTCAAGTCCTTCTATTTTAATGGGGCAGCCCACCCAGCCAACAACGCACCTCAGTCTTAGAGCAGAGCTAAACCCCACCAGTGCTTTTCTCAGACCGTCTACAGTACGTCTGAGTCTCCACGTGGTAGTCTAGTCCCAGTCCAGCCTCTATACCTGGTCATTCTGTGACAGTGCAGCTACATTGTCATTCACTCCTTCTGCAGGGGCCCCATAATGCCAACAACACCACCACCTCTCCTTTTTACCAGACCCCTCAGCCTCCACTCCTCCACCTCTCCCTCCCTCCTCACCCCTCACTCTCTCTCTCCCTTCTTCCCTCCCTCTACCCCTTCCTCCCTCCCTCCCTCCCTCCCTCCCTCCCTCCCTCCCTCCCACCCTCCCTCTCTCCACCCCTCCCTCCCTCCCTCCCTCCCTCCACTCCTCCACCTCTCCCTCCCTCTTCACCCCTCACTCTCTCTCTCACCTCTTTCCCTCCTCACCCCTCAGCCTCCACTCCTCCACCTCTCCCTCCCTCCTCCCTCCCTCCACTCCTTCACCTCTCCCTCTCTCCTCCACCTCTCCCTCCCTCCCTCCTTCCACTCCTCCACCTCTCCCTCCCTCCCTATTCACCCCTCCACCTTCCTTCCGCGTGCTCCTGTCACTGTCATGGTCAATTACTTTTTGGTTTTCTCTTGGGTTCTTTATTTCCTTGTTTAAAATGTTTTGCTGTACAAAGTGTTTAAAATATTATTATTTGTATTATATGATGTTAGTATGGTAATGTTCTTTATTAAGGAAGAAGAAAAATTTATTTTTGTTACTGGTCTGTTTCATAATTCTTTTTTAAATTGGTATTGTAAGATATCTATGCAAGAGCTGTTCAGTGGAGCATTTTTCTCTAAGAATGTAGTATTGTGTAATACATGGTAGAATCTGACTCTTTTTGCCGTTTTGTGTTTCTGCTGCAGACATACTGTAGAAACATACTGTAAACACATACTGTGAAAACATACTGTAAACACATACTGTGAAAACATACAGTAGACACATACTGTAGAAACATACTGTAGAAACATACTGTAGACGCATACTGTAGAAACATACTGTAGAAACATGCTGTAGAAACATACTGTAGACACATACTGTAGACACATACTGTAGAAACATACTGTAGACACATACTTTAGAAACATACTGTAGACACATACTGTAGACACATACTGTAGACACATACTGTAGAAACATACTGTAGACACATACTGTAGAAACAAACTGTAGACATATACTGTAGACACATACTGTAGACACGTACTGTAGTGTAGAAACACCTCACTGCTCCTTTCCATACGGTAGAACTCCTAACCTTTGTTCAAGCTGTTCTCTGAGAGCGGGGTCTCATTATAAAGCCCTCTGACTCCATGAGTAATGCAGCCCAACAATGGATCCCTGCACCGGCGCTCAAACCACTTCCATTGTGCAGCGCAGCACATTATTCTGACTGGGTAATGACGGACTGAGGAATAAGGCTCTCTATAGAGAGCAAAAGTGCGTAGGCACATTGAGACGAATGCCATAACCATAGAATGTACCATTTCCCCCACTTTGGTGGCAATTCTGGGCTTTACTGTTACAAATGTGAGATTCTCAGGAATATCTATGGCCCACCACCATGTAAAGTGTCTCTCAGGGGTTCAGTGTGTGAGTAGCATATTCCTTAATTAGGGCAGTTACTAACTCGTCAATGACTAAGGCTGAGCTGCCATTTACAGAGCAAGCCCATCCCGTGCCCATGATTTACATATTAAAAAGGGTTAATGGAATAACTAATGGCTAAGTAGGGGTCAATTATGTAGAAGAAAGGGGTCCTTATACAGCATATACATTCCATAAATGTCCTTTGGTGAGAGAGGAGATTTTGCTAATGTCCCTAATTGAAATGGACACCGTCATCAAGCCAGCGGTTTCAACAGTGGGTCCGCATCCCAAATGGGCCTATGGGCCCTGATAAAAAGTAGTGCACTATATAGGGAATAGGGCGCCATTTGGGACGCACCCTAGGCCCCGTCTTCACATCTCCGACATTTTAGCTATGTTGCTGTCTTCCTGTTAAGTGCCGTGACCACATGGTCTGTCGGATGTTGCTCACGCATCAACTGCCCACTTTACAGCCAGCCATTAAATAAAAATCTTTCCCTTCGTCTATGGAGGGGACATATGTGCACATGAAGACATCCTGCAAGTATAGACCTTTAAATCTACATTTAGGAGGGCTAAGAGCTGCTTGGCACGGTGCTCAGTCTAAACCAAAACAATGAATTGTTAACACTTATTGGGTGTGACATTTGCGAGCATACTAATCCGAGTTTGTCTAGCTCCAGGGACAGAGAAGGGAGAGAGCAAGACCTAATCTTATTTAGCACTGCTAAACACAGAAACCACATACGTAGCTACTGACTCATCATCTCTCCCACCTGGAATAAACAGAAATGTGATGAATTAGCTGGCTGAATATTCCAAGATATCACTCTGGAGATCCATGCCAACTACTCTCCTGTAACCGTTGACACACAACACCTCATTGTCCAGTTACAGGCCTGTAGTGTCCACTAAGCAGCCCTGCAGTGTCCACTAGGCAGGCCTGTAGTGTCTACTGGCTAGGCCTGTAGTGTCCACTAGGCAGGCCTGTAGTGTCCACTAGGCAGGCCTGTAGTGTCTACTAGGCAGCCCTGCAGTGTCCACTAGGCAGGCCTGTAGTGTCTACTGGGCAGGCCTGTAGTGTCCACTAGGCAGGCCTGTAGTGTCCACTAGACAGGCCTGTAGTGTCCACTAGGCAGGCCTGTAGTGTCTACTATGCAGGCCTATAGTGTCCACTAGGCAGGCCTGTAAACTGGCCTGTCTGACACTATTGTAGACAACAATAGATTGGGTGGCAGAAGGATGATGACCACAGCTCAATTTGTTACCGAAATATGTTCGTTGTGCACTTTTTACAGCATAATAATTAATACAATTACTGTGTTGATTAAAGTGAAATTACAACACAGATGCAGTTATTGTTTTAATATGCCTAAGCCCTGCAGCGAATGGCTGATTAAAAAAGCAGGTAATTTAATTAAGGAAGATGATAGGAGATAATCCATATCTCCCAGGCCTTTACGTATTACACTGATGCAGTGTGTGTGTGTGCGTACGTGCATGAGTGTGTACACAGCTTCCAGAGCTATCTGCATCTGCTGCTGGAGATGTTAACATTTCCAGGTCCGCCTCCCACAGGACTTCATGCAGAAAATCAAGGAAATAAAACAAAACGCAATGAAGCTGGGAGTCTGAGAATGCCACATGAGAAACCACAGAATATATGAGGTCTGCACAAATTCCAACTAATCTCTGGGAAAAGGGGAATAGAGGTAGTAAAGGGAATATAGGTAGTAAAGGGGGAATAGAGGTAATACAGGGGGAATATAGGTAGTGAAGGTGGAATAGAGGCAGTAAAGGTGGAATAGAGGTAATACAGAGGAAATAGAGGTAGTAAAGGTAGAATAGAGGTTGTAAAAGGAATAGAGGTAGTAAAGGGAATAGAGTTAGTAAAGTTGGAATATAGGTAGTAAAGGGGGAAAAGAGGTAGTAAAGGGAATAGAGGTAGTAAAGGTGGAATAGAGGTAGTAAAGGGGGAAAAGAGGTAGTAAAGGGAATAGAGGTAGTAAAGGGGGAATATAGGTTGTAAAGTGAATGTAGGTTGTAAAGGGAATAGAGGTAGAAAAAGTGGAATATAGGTTGTAAAGTGAATGTAGGTTGTAAAGGGAATAGAGGTAGAAAAAGTGGAATATAGGTTGTAAAGTGAATGTAGGTTGTAAAGGGAATAGAGGTAGAGAAAGTGGAATAGAGGTAGTAAAGGGGGCCTAGAGGTAGTAAAGGGAATAGAGGTAGTAAAGGGGGAAAAGAGGTAGTAAAGGGGGAATAGAGATAATAAAGGGGGAATATAGGTAGTAAAGGTGGAATGGAGGTAACACAGTGGAAATAGAGGTAATAAAGGGGGGAATAGAGGTAGTAAAGGTGGAATAGAGGTAGTAAAGGGAATGTAGGTAGTAAAGGGAATAGAGGTAGTAAAGGGAATAGAGGTAGTAATGGTGGAATAGAGGTAGTAAAGGGGGAAAAGAGGTAGTAAAGGGAATATAAGTAGTAAAGGTAATAGAGGTAGTAAAGGGAGAATAGAGATAATAAAGGGGAATAGATGTAGAAAAGGTGGAATAGAGGTAGTAAAGGGGGAAAAGAGGTAGTAAAGGGAATATAGGTAGTAAAGGGAATATAGGTAGTAAAGGGAATATAGGTAGTAAAGGTAGAATAGAGGTAGTAAATGGAATAGAGGTAGTAGGTTTATCACTGATTGTGGTTATAGAACTCACCACTATACCTTGGGTCTCTCTGTGTGCAAGGAGAGAGCAACATCTTCTTGTGTTTATTTATAAAGCAGTAATGCAGATAATTCCTATGTATTTAACAACATTAATTATTTTTAGATGTACAAATCACAAAACCCGCTCTCAGTGATGGTTACCGCTGGAGACCCCTTTGGTCTCCACAGAACTGGGAAAAGCTGCTTTTAGTTTCTTTGCACCTCACTACTGGAATAGGCTGCAGAGCTCCCTGCAGCTAGATGTTTTGGTGCCCTTGGGGCATTTTAAATAGTTGATTGGGAACGTTTGTGTGGTTGAATGTGACTGTTTTTCTTAAACGTATATTTTATTTGTATCTATTTAATTTATTTTGTGCACAGGGCTCCCTTGTGGATGAGACCCTGGTCTCAATGGTAACTCCCTGTATAAATAAAAGTTCAATAAAAAAGTAAAGGGAATAGAGGTAGTAAAGGGAATAGAGGTAGTAAAGGGAATATAGGTAGTAAAGGGAATAGAGGTAGTAAAGGTGGAATAGAGGTAGTAAAGGGAATATAGGTAGTAAAGGGAATAGAGGTAGGAAAGGGAATAGAGGTAGTAAAGGGAATAGAGGTAGTAAAGGGAATAGAGGTAGTAAAGGGAATAGAGGTAGGAAAGGGAATAGAGGTAGTAAAGGGAATAGAGGTAGTAAAGGGAATAGAGGTAGTAAAGGTGGAATAGAGGTAGTAAAGGGAATAGAGGTAGTAAAGGGAATAGAGTTGGTAAAGGAGGAATAGAGGTAGTAAAGGGAATATAGATAGTAAAGGGAATAGAGGTAGGAAAGGGAATAGAGGTAGTAAAGGGAATAGAGGTAGTAAAGGGAATAGAGGTAGTAAAGGGGGAATAGCGGTAGTAAAGGGGGAATAGAGGTAGTAAAGGCTATGTTTTCATGTGTGTCTTGACAACAGGAAATGAGTGTAAATGTTTTATTTTAATTACTGTTTGCTCCAACAACACTCCACATCCCAGTACCTTCTACTGAGGAGGATGCCTGGTGGGCTTAACTCCCATTCCCCATGCCAATCACTAGTTGGGTATGAATTAAAGGTCAACTAAATACATCATAAACTTCACTCCCCTGTAATCAAATAATTTTACATTTTAGTCATTTAGCAGATGCTCTTATCCAGAGCGACTTACAAGAGCAATTGGGGTTAAGTGCCTTGCTCAAGGGCACATCAAACAGATTTGCACCTAGTCAGCTCGGGCATTCGAACCAGCAATGTTTTGGTTACCCTCCCCAACACTCTTAACCACTAGGCTACCTGCCACCCCAATCAAATCAAATCAAATCAAGCTTTATTCATAAAGCACATTTCAGACATGGCATTCAACACAATGTGCTATACAGGAAAAAAAGAAAATAAAAACAGAAATATTTACTACACAACAAACATAAGAGGATAAAAAACGAAAGAATAACATAAAAAATGTTATGAATAAAAAGCATCCTTAGGAAAAGCAAAGCTAAAAAGGTGTGTTTTAAGATCTCTTTTAAAAATGTCCACAGTTTCGGCCCCCCTCAGGTTCTATTCCAGAGGCTGGGGGCATATTAACTAAAGTCTGCCTCTCCATGCATCTTGGTCCTAGGCTTTGGGATAGTTTAAAGGCCAGTGCCAGAGGACCTGGTAAAAAGCTATTTTGGTCACATTCAGAATCTAAAATAACAGCTAGTCTTTTTACCTGTTGTTTAAGCTGTATTGCCTGTGAATTAAAATGTGCGGCCAGATTCTCTCTCTTTGCTTTAGGTCCAACAACAAATACCTCAGTCTTGTCTTGATTTAGCTGGAGTAAATTGTGAGCCATCCAAGTATTTAAATCACTAATAAAGTCTAATAATTTATCCGTGGAGCTAAAATCCTCTGGTGACACAGAAATGTAAAGTTATGTATCGTCTGCGTGGCAGTGAAAATCAATGCTGTACTTTCTGATAACACTGTCAAGGGGTAACATATATAAACTGAACAGTACAGGACCCAAAATAGAACCTTGTGGAATGCCACATGTGATATGTATTTTCTCTGAGTTGTGTTAACCAAGGGTGACAAACTCTCTTCCAGTTAAATAGGTCGTAAATAAATGTAGAACTGGACTTGAGAGTCCAACCCACCTCTCCATGGCCAACAGTGTCGAATGCAGCACTTAAATCTAAGAGTACAAGGGCAGAGCTGTGGTGGCTAAAAAAATCAAAAATACAGTTGGCACTTTCATTCCTTTAGCTGTACTGTACTGCTGTAGGATGGGTTCCTGCACCGGTCACGTTCACATTCTAGAGGTGACTGGACAGGAAATCAACCAACACAAGCCAAAGTTCCAACAAAAATCCCAGGAACATTTCAGTAGATAAGGGTGCACATTTCTCACTCAAAATATTAATGTTTCAGAATGATAATGTACAATCTCTGATTCAAGCCATGGATTCCTAACACACAGTTATGGATTCCTCACACACAGTTATGGATTCCTCACACTCAGTCGCACACATGCACGCACACACACACACACACACACACACACACACACCCACACACACACACACACACACATCCCCCATTCCTTCCACTGTGACTTCCCCAGGTCCTGCTAAGAATGGCAGGATGTAAGGTCCTGATCCCACTACAGCCAGTAGCACACTGCCTCGTAAACATTTAACCATCTGGTCGTCATACATATTTACACAGCTATGCACACACATCCACATCCACAACCACATCCACGTCCACATAAACATCCACAACCCCGTCCACATCCACAACCACGTCCACATAAACATCAACAACCATGTCTTCATCCACAACCACATCCACAACGACGTCCACATAAGCATCCACAACCACATCCACAACCACGTCCACATAAACATCCACAACCACATCCACAAACACATCTCATCCACATAAACATCCACAACCACGTTCACGTCCACATCCACAACCCCATACACAACCACATCCACATCCACAACCACATCCTCAACCACATCCACAACCCCATACACAACCACATCCACATCCACAACCACATCCTCAACCACATCCACAACCCCCTCCACATAAACATCCACAACCACATCCATATCCTCAACCACATCCACAACCACATCCACATAATGACGTCCACAACCACATTCACATAAACATCCACAACCACATCCACAACCACATCCACAACCACATCCACATAAACATCCACAATCACATCCAGATAAACATCCACTACCATATCCAGATTAACATCCACTACCACATCCAGATAAACATCCACTACCACATCCACAACCACATCCACAACCACATCCACATTCTCAACCACGTCCACAACCACATCCACATAAACCACATCCACATAAATGGTTGTGGTTTGTAATGTAAAATGAGTGCTGGAAATGCTGGACATTGTTATGTAAAATTAGTGATGGAAAAAGTAGTGTAGAAACATACCACATGGTATGGCAAAGGCGGGGCAAGATAGTGTGGAAATGGTATTACACTGTCTCTGGAGAATATAGAGGTCTGTTCGCTCTAAAGACTGGCCTGTTTAACCAGGGGTCAGAGGTCAGACCTCCAGAGGACCAGGGGTCAGTTAAAGGTCACACTAATTTATTTACATTTAACTAGGCAAGTCAGTTAAGAACAAATTCTTATTTACAATGACGGCCTACACCGGCCAAACTCAGACGACGCTGGGCCAATTGTGCGCCGCCCTATAGTACTCCCAATCACGGCCGGTTGTGATACTGTCTCGATTCGAACCAGGTGGTGATATATCTAGCACTGAGATGCAGTGTCTTAGACCCCTGTGCCACTTGAACCGGAGAGCATCGGAGAAAAGTTCCCTGTGTGAATCCGGTCTAACACACAGAGATAAATTAGGCAATTACAGTACTCCCTGATACAGGTACTCAAAGGGTCAAAGGGTCAAATACACACTCAGGCACTGCCTGGCTATATCTACCCATATCTGTGTTTCTACTTTCTCTATCCATCATTTCTCTCTATTCTCCCTCTCCAACGATATCGCTCTCTCTCTCTCCCTCCCTACCACCCCCTCTCCCTCTCTCTCTCTCTCTCTCTCCCTACCACCCCCTCTCTCTCTCTCCCTCCCTACCACCCCCTCTCCCTCTCCCTCTCTCTCTCTCTCTCTCTCTCTCTTCCTCCCTACCACCCCCTCTCCCTACCATCCCCCCCTCTCTCTCTCTCTCTCTCCCTCCCTACCACCCCCTCTCCCTCTCCCTCTCTCTCTCTCTCTCTCTCTTCCTCCCTACCACCCCCTCTCCCTCTCTCTCTCTCTCTCTCTCTCTCTCCCTCCCTACCACCCCCTCTCCCTCTCCCTCTCCCTCTCCCCTTCTCTATCTCTCGCTCTCTCTCTCTCACACATCCTGCCCTCTCTCCCACATATGCTTCCTGCCTTTTCCCTCTAGGAACCTTTTTACCACACCAGCTGAGCTACATTTTCCATTTTACTCTGCTGGAGTGGAAAGGACCTGGCTGTGGGATGTGGCTGTGGAGGATCACTGGACACTGTCTGGAAAGTATGAAGTCAGTACAGGCTTCCCACACCAAGCTACAAATGGACTACAGCTATACTCTGACCCTGCCCTCTGCAAAATAGGACTACAGCTATACTCTGACCCTACCCTCTGCAAAATAGGACTACTGCTATACTCTGACCCTGCCCTCTGCAAAAAAGGACATCAGCTATACTCTGACCCTGCCCTCTGCAAAATAGGATTACAGCTATACTCTGTCCCTGCCCTCTGCAATACTCTGTAAATGCCATTGTCTTGGTTGTTGCCTAGTTACCAAGACTCCTTGCTCCGGCCAAACGCTCCACGGATGTTAGTTTCTTCTCCGCAATAAGGCTGGATCTGAGTACTTCCCCGACCCTTCACCAAATTGAACACATTCAGGGGCCATCTGATTGGTCCAGAAACTGATGGGTTGGGCCAGAGCCAGAACACACGTGGGTAAAGTGGTGTTTTGAAAATTCGTCATTGGCTTTGATACTCTGATTGGTTAGAGATGATCCAATCACTGATGACTTTGTTTTGTACCATGCCTCTTGTCACCACAAACAACTTCAATGATGTCATCCTCAGACCAAAGTATGTAGTGAACGACAGAGCAACAATTGAGTGTGAGTCATCAGGTTATGTTCAACCCCATACTATTTTGGGGTTTAATAATACCCCATCAACATCAACAACAATAAAGAAATGTATTTTATTAAAAGTCAGTGATAAGATATGACCACAGGCTCCACAAAGCGAATATCAATATTCAAAGTTAAAGAATCTTAAGGGTGAAAGGCAGTTCAACCACTTATTCCACCCCTTTCCATTCTCTCTCCCAGTATACAGTATAAGCTACTCACAACCCACACATATTGTGATCACAATCCTCTTACCAAACAGAGAAGCCCTCAAGCAACACGCCTCGGCATCTCATTCTAAAACAACATCTTCTTGGGATTGAGATCTAATCATGTACATTGCAACATTATCATCAACACAATCTATGAAATAGCCACTTTGTGATATTGCTGAAGAGCACTATAGCGCTATCAATGACATTCAAATAGCCAGTAGTGGTGCTTACATGGTTATCTCTTTGTGGCTGGTCCACATTCATGTGATTTGGCTGCTGTTATCAGGCAGCTGGCTGTACTTTAGGCCTTAAATAATTCAGTGCAAACATACAGAGATGTGAGGAGGAACAGAGTGGCTTATCTCAAATGGCAGCCTCTCGTTTCTTTCTTCTTCCATCTCACTGAACATCAATTCAGAGTCACTGTTTACAGGAATCAGCCTTTCTCTGGAATCAGCCTTTCTCTCACTGACTGGCTTTTGCTCTCTTTCTCTTTGCTCTCCCTTATCCCCCCTCTCTCACTCTCTGTCCTCCCCCTCTCTCTGTCCTCCCCCCTATCTCTCTATCCTCACCTCTCTCTCTGTCCTCCCCCCTCTCTCGCTGTCCTCGCCCCTCTCTCGCTGTCCTCGCCCCTCTCTCTCTGCCCTCCCCCCTCTCTGTCCTCCCCCTCTCTCTCTGTCCTCCCCCTATCTCTCTATCCTCCCCTCTCTCTCTGTCCTCCCTCCCCCCTCTCTGTCCTCCGCCCTCTCTCTCTGTCCTCCCCCTCTCGCTTCCCTTCCTCCCTCTCTCTCTGTCCTCCCCCTCTCTCTCTGTCCTCCCCTCTCTCTCTGTCCTCCCCCCTCTCTCTCTGTCCTCCCCCCTCTCTCGCTGTACTCGCCCCTCTCTCGCTGTCCTTGCCACTCTCTCTCTGCCCTCCCCCCTCTCTGTCCTCCCCCCTCTCTCTCTGTCCTCCCCCTCTCGCTTCCCTTCCTCCCTCTCTCTCTATCCTCCCCCTCTCTCTCTGTTCTCCCCCCTTTCTCTCTGTCCTCCCCCCTTTCTCTCTGTCCTCCCCCCTTTCTCCCTGTCCTCCCACCTCTCTATCTGTCCTCCTCCCTCTCTCTCTGTCCTGCCCCCATCTCTTTGTCGTCCTCCCTCTCTCTCTGTCCTCCCTCTCTCTCTGTCCTGCCCCCATCTCTTTGTCGTCCTCCCTCCCTCTCTCTCTGTCCTCCCCTCCCCTCTCTCTACCTCCTCCCTCCTCTCTCTACCCTCCTCTCTCTCTCTACCCTCCTCCCTCTCTCTCTGTCCTCCCCCCTCTCTCTGTCCTCCCCCTCTCTCTCTGTCCTCCCCCCTCTCTCTCTGTCCTCCCCACTCTCTCTCTGTCCTCCCCCTCTCTCTCTGTCCTCCCCCCTCTCTCTCTGTCCTCCCCCTCTCTCTCTGTCCTCCCCCCTCTCTCTCTGTCCTCCCCACTCTCTCTCTCTGTCCTCCCCCTCTCTCTCTGTCCTCCTCCCTCTCTCTGTACTCCCCCTCTTTCTCTGCCCCCCCCTCTCTGTACTCCCCCTTTCTCTCTCTGTCCTCCCCCTCTCTCTCTGTCCTCCTCCCTCTCTCTCTCTGTCCTCCCCCTCTCTCTGTCCTCTCCCTCTCTCTCTCTGTCTTCCCCCCCTCTCTCTCTGTCCTCCCCCTCCCTCTCTCTGTACTCCCCCTCTCTCTCTGTCGTCCCCCTCTCTCTCTGTCCTCCCCCCTCTCTCTACCCTCCTCACTTTCTCTCTGTCCTCGCCCCTCTCTCTCTGTCCTCCCCACTCTCTCTCTCTGTCCTCCCCCTCTCTCTCTGTCCTCCTCCCTCTCTCTGTACTCCCCCTCTTTCTCTGCCCCCCCCCTCTCTGTACTCCCCCTTTCTCTCTCTGTCCTCCTCCATCTCTCTCTGTCCTCCTCCCTCTCTCTGTCCTCCCCCCTCTCTCTGTCCTCCCCCTTTCTCTCTCTGTCCTCCCCCTCTCTCTCTGTCCTCCCCTCTCTCTCTCTGTCCTCCCCCTCTCTCTCTCTGTCCTCCCCCTCTCTCTCTGTCCTCCCCCTCTCTCTCTCTGTCCTCTTCCCTCTCTCTCTGTCCTCTTCCCTCTCTCTCTGTCCTCATCCCTCTCTCTATCTGTCCTCCCCCTCTCTCTGTTTAATCTGAAATTACATACTGGATCAACATTTGTGTAAATGTATTTGACCTGAATGCAGACCTTTCCTGAAGTTAATGACCAAAGTTATTTTTTAAAATCATTTCATAATTAATATATATATATACATTTCAACTCATATCTGACATGGTACAAGTGTCTTCTTTTTTAAAACCCATAACCATATGTGTGTGATGTATACTTGTGTTTCAAAGTAGATTTGTTTAAGACTACCAATAATCACTCTGTGACCCTGATTTAGCTCACTACAGTAAAAGGTTAAACACATATTTTATTTTGAGGGAGTTTTATTCTGTGTTCTTGCACCACATCACTTCTATGTTGAATTACAATTGTTTTCATTGGTCCCTAAAATATTCAAACAGCGAGTGGTTCTGGGTCTATCAACTTTACTCAAAGGCAAGTTCCACACTCCTTTGATACAGCACACTTGAAAGGGCGGCCCCCCGTCCCATGCAAATAATTGCACTAGGCTGAGAGCTCTCTCTCTAACTCTATTCCCTGCCCTGAGCGCCTAACCATAAAACAACACCAGTAAAACTGGACAGGCACTCTATCTCTACCTAGGGCCCCGTTTCTCCTCAGCTAAGGAAAGATGGCCTCACAAAATTACAAAAGCAGCTGTCTTACAGTTGAAGTCATAAGTTTACATACATTTAGGTTGAAGTCATTAAAACTCATTTTTCAACCACTCTACAGATTTCATGTTAACAAACTATAATTTTGGCAAGTCGGGTTAGGACATCTACTTTGTGCATGACACAAGTCATTGTGAGCGTTGCAGTAGATGCAGTAGAACCAGGTGCAGGAGATGAGTTTGACGGAAGGAGACTTTATTATTACAGACGTCAAAATCCACAGTAGTGAAAAACAGCAAACAAAGCTGGATGCAACCGCGCCAGAAAACATGTGAGTATACAGGTAAACACCTGAACAAAATAACACGGGCTGAACCCGGTGAAAAGAAAGGGCATATACAAATAGCCAGAGAATTAGCAGAGTACCCACACGTACTGCCTTAAACAGAACAAACAATAATTTACACCGACATGGGGGAAACGAAGGATATATATAACATAGAGTAATTATGGGATATGAACCAGGTGTGAGAAAAGACCAGACAAGACAAATGGAAATGGAAAAGGGGATCGGCAGTGGCTAGAAGGCCGGTGACGACGAGCGCCGAAGCACGCCCGAACAAGGGGAGGGGGCAGCTTCGGTGGGAGTCGTGACAGTAATTCTTCCAACAATTGTTTATAGACAGATTATTTCACTTGTAATTCACTATATAACAATTCCAGTGGGTCAGAAGTTTACATACACTAAGTTGACTGTGCCTTTAAACAGCTTGGAAAATTCCAGAAAATTATGTCATGGCTTTAGACGATTGTGATAGGCTAATTGACATCATTTGTGTCAATTGAAGGTGTACCTGTGGATTTATTTCAAGGCCTACCTTCAAACTCAGTGCCTCTTTGCTCGACATCATGGGAAAATCAAAAGAAAAGAGAGCCAAGACCTCCGAAAAAAAATTGTAGACCTCCACAAGTCTGGTTCATCCTTGGGAGCAATTTCCAAACGCCTGAAGGTACCACGTTCATCTGTATAAACAATAGTACGCAAGTAAAACACCATGGGACCACGCAGCCGACATACCGGAAGGAAGGAGACGCCTTCTGTCTCCTAGATATGAACGTACTTTGGTGCGAAAAGTGCAAATCAATCCCAGAACAACAGCAAAGGACCTTGTGAAGATGCTGGAGGAAACAGGTACAAAAGTATCTATATCTACAGTAAAACGAGTCCTATATCAACAACCTAAAAGGCCGCTCAGCAAGGAAGAAGCCACTGCTCCAAAACAGCCATAAAAAAGCCAGACTATGGTTTGCAACTGCACATGGGGACAAAAATCCTACTTTTTGGAGAAATGTCCTCTGGTCTGATGAAACAAAAATAGCACTGTTTGGCCATAATGACCATCGTTATTGTTAATGGAATTTATATGTTTAAGGTTTTGACTAAATTATTCCACCCTGTAAATGTATAACTGAGGGATCATAAGATTAATTCATTAATGTGTGTGCATAGGACAAGTTAAGACTTTGCTATTTAGCAATATAAGGGAGACATTTAAGGAAAAGAGAAGAGGAGGGGCATTTATATGACCAAATGTGAGGTATAAAAGGCTGTGTGCATTGTATGATTTTCAGAGCTCTCTGAATAAAGAACTGATCATTGTAAGCTGAGGCTCTGTCTGTATTATTTAATAAACTGAAGCATAACAACCTTCAGGATACAGATAGAGTTATAAAAGAGTTCATTTAGAACATTGAGATAGAAATTCTCGTGACAGTTATGTTTTGAGGAAAAAGGGGGAGGCTTGCAAGCCGAAGAACACCATCCCAACCGTGAAGTATGGTGGTGGCAGCATCATGTTGTTGGGGTGCTTTGCTGCAGGAGGGACTGGTGCACTTCACAAAATAGATGGCATCATGAGGAAGGAAAATTATGTGGATATATTGAAGCAACATCTCAAGACATCAGTCAGGAAGTTAAAGCTTGGTCGCCAATGGGTCTTCCAAATGGACAATGACCCCAAGCCTTCTTCCAAAGTTGTGGCAAAATGGCTTAAGGACAACAAAGTCAAGGTATTGGAGTGACTGTCACAAAGCCCTGACCTCAATCCTATAGAACATTTGTGGATTGAACTGAAAAAGCGTGTGCGAGCAAGGAGGCCTACAAACCTGACTCAGCTACACCAGTTCTGTCAGGAGGAATTGGCCAAAATTCACCCAACGTATTGTGGGAATCTTGTGGAAGGCTCCCCGAAACGTTTGACCCAAGTTAAACAATTTAAAGGCAATGCTACCAAATACTAATTGAGTGTATGTAAACTTCTGACACACTTGGAATGTGATGAAAGAAATAAAAGCTGAAATAAATCATTCTCTACTATTATTCTGACATTTCACATTCTTAAAATAAAGTGGTGATCCTAACTGACCTAAAACAGGGAATTTTTACTAGGATTAAATGTCAGGAATTGTGAAAAACTGAGTTTAAATGTATTTGGCTAAGGTGTATGTAAACTTCCGACTTCAACTCTAAGTGTCTGAGAACAATATGCCTTTGTGTTCCATAAGGCTTGTAGACCACGTGGTTTGAAACACGAAAACCTTGAGGAAGAACCACATGGAGGAAAACCTTGCTCCCCTATGGCTGGCTGTAAACAGGAAAACCTTGCTCACCTATGGCTGGCTGTAAACAGGAAAACCTTGCTCCCCTATGGCTGGCTGTAAACAGGAAAACATTGCTCCCCTATGGCTGGCTGTAAACAGGAAAGCCTTGCTTCCCTATGGCTGGCTGTCTTTCATCCTGTGTTTTTCCTCTCTCTCCTATCAGGCCCCGAGAGGAAGAGGAAGAGGAAGCCAGGGAACACACAGATGTGGGGATGACTACACCCAGACGTGATGATGACTGCACACAGATGTGGTGATGACTGCAAACAGACGTGGTGATGACTGCACAGAGACGTGGCTCTGACAACAGCTAATCTCAAACCTCAACAATTATGTTCCAAGCCCAGTGTGAGTTAAAGTTTAGCAGTTCACGATTATTTAGAAGAATGAGTGATAGAGTACAAGGCTAATAATCCAATGTATTGAGAAAAAGAGCATACTTGCATGATAAAACTCTGTCCATGTCGAGGAAAGCACAGTCTCCCTTTTCTCTCTCCATTTGGAGGGATGCCATAGTAGTGACTGAATATGAGACCAAAACAATACATCTGGACAAAACAACACGCCTGGACACGTCTGGGCAAGTCAATCTAAACTAATGCCCTGCAAACATTATTCCTTCACCTGCACTGTGAAACCACACAGATGACAGAACAGCTTTGGTTCTGATGTGGCTAGCTCGTGGGAGTTATTTTTTCCCCCTGTGTTTAGATGTTGTCAGGGTTTTTATTAACGCTTACAGGGCTGTCGACATGGTCATTGGCCTCATAGGGAAAATGTCAAACAATCCAGCCCCCTAAGCCAAAGACTGTTCTCTCTGCTAATGCACGGCAAACGGTACCAGTGCATCAAGTCTGGAACCAACAGGACCCTGAACAGCTTCTACCACCAAGCCATTAGATTGCTAAAGAAGACTGCTAAATAGCTAATCAAATGGCTACCCCCTGCTATTACTGTCTATTATCTATCCTTTACCCCTACATACAGTATACTACTGTTACTGTCTATTATCTCTCCTTTACCCCTACCTACGGTATACTACTGTTACTGTCTATTATCTATCCTTTACCCCTACCTACGGTATACTACTGTTACTGTCTATTATCTCTCCTTTACCCCTACCTACGGTATACTACTGTTACTGTCTATTATCTATCCTTTACCCCTACCTACGGTATACTACTGTTACTGTCTATTATCTCTCCTTTACCCCTACCTACAGTATACTACTGTTACTGTCTATTATCTCTCCTTTACCCCTACCTACAGTATACTACTGTTACTGTCTATTATCTCTCCTTTACCCCTACCTACGGTATACTACTGTTACTGTCTATTATCTCTCCTTTACCCCTACCTACAGTATACTACTGTTACTGTCTATTATCTCTCCTTTACCCCTACCTACAGTATACTACTGTTACTGTCTATTATCTCTCCTTTACCCCTACCTACGGTATACTACTGTTACTGTCTATTATCTATCATTTACCCCTACCTACAGTATACTACTGTTACTGTCTATTATCTACCCTGTTGCCTAGTCACTTTAACCCTAACTACAGTATATGTACATAGCTACCTCAATTACATCGTACTCCTGCACATCGACTCGGTACTGGTACTCCCTGTATATAGCCATGTTATGACCTCGTACCCCTGCATATCGACTCGGTACTGGTACTCCCTGTATATAACCATGTTATGACCTCGTACCCCTGCGTATCGATTCTGTACGGGTACTCCCTGTATATAGCCATGTTATGACCTCATACCCCTGCATATCGACTCGGTACTGGTACTCCCTGTATATAACCATGTTATGACCTCGTACCCCTGTATATCGACTCGGTACTGGTACTCCCTGTATATAACCATGTTATGACCTCGTACCCCTGTATATCGACTCGGTACTGGTACTCCCTGTATATAACCATGTTATGACCTCGTACCCCTGTATATCGACTCGGTACGGGTACTCCCTGTATATAGCCATGTTAGGACCTCGTACCCCTGCATATCGACTCGGTACTGGTACTCCCTGTATATAGCCATGTTATGACCTCGTACCCCTGTATATCGACTAGGTACTGGTACTCCTGTATATAACCATGTTATGACCTCGTACCCCTGTATATCGACTCGGTACGGGTACTCCCTGTATATAGCCATGTTATGACCTCGTACCCCTGCATATCGACTCGGTACTGGTACTCCTGTATATAGCCATGTTATGACCTCGTACCCCTGCATATCGACTCGGTACTGGTACTCCTGTATATAGCCATGTTATGACCTCGTACCCCTGCATATCGACTCGGTACTGGTACTCCTGTATATAGCCATGTTATGACCTCGTACCCCTGCATATCGACTCGGTACTGGTACTCCTGTATATAGCCATGTTATGACCTCGTACCCCTGCATATCGACTCGGTACTGGTACTCCCTGTATATAGCCATGTTATGACCTCGTACCCCTACATATAGTAGATTAACTCAATTCAAATCTACGTAGATAGAATTTTCAGTAGTTAATATTTTTTTTTGCCATGTAGTGGGTTAACTAACTACTAGAACAACACACAACACACCATTGGTGAAGTAGGTGGGCATTTCCTTTTATTTTTCTGTATCAGACCTGCCTAATTCTCACTTGAAACATAGTTGTTGTGTTTAATAGGTTAAAATACACATTCTGTTAACATCTGACCCCAGAGTGATCTGTTTGTAGTCTATGACATTTCAGATTTACATATGATCATTTATCACAAAGTAGTTTGGATGCAGTGAACTACTTTTTTTAAGTAACTTCAGTTAAGGAAACTATATATATATTTAAGGGTAACTTTAGTGTAGCTTAACTTCTTTCAGTGTGAAGTAATTGGTACCTTGGTAAACTATCTTTTCAGAGTAGATTCCCAAACACTGACACATTCCATGTTGTGTGTTTATAAATCAAAACAAATGTTAAAATCGAATACAAATGGATTTGTCACATGCTTCGTGAACAACAGGTGTAGACCTACTTACAACAGAGAAATGCTTACTTACGGGCCCTTCCCAGACAAGCTGCAGTCAGTGATAGGCTAGCAAGTGACCAGAGCAGACTTGGCAGTGAGGTGGCCTCAGAGTGGCCTTCGAGGGGCTTGTGTCTGTTATCATCCAGCCCAGGAGATGAGAAAGAAAATAATAAAACATAATAAAAAAAATATATATATAAGAAAGAAAAAGAAATAGAAAAAGAAAAAGAAAAAGAGAGCGAGAGAGAGACTCTCTGAATCTCTCTCTCTAATCTCTGTAACTCTCTCTCTCTCTCTCTCTCTCTCTACTCTCTGATTCTCTATGTCTCTCTCTCTCTCTCTCTCTCTCTCTCTCTGTGACACACACACACAAACACACACACATATATTCCCCAGGTGCTCTCTCTGGAGAGTCCAGTGTGTCCCAGAATGACTCCTCCTGTTCCATTCACCAAACAAGCCAAGCAGGACAATTTTGGGATGTCGTTCTACCAGCAGAAAAACAAAAAATTCTCTCACCCATTGCAGAAATTTCCCACGCTGGGGGGGATGGAGGACAGACTCTTTCCATAATGCCATTGTTAGACTATGTGTTGTTTCACATAGTCTAACAGGAGTGCACTATATAGGGAATAGGATGCCATTTCAGACGCACCCCCATTATCATCTAAACACTAATCAAACAGTTCCCACCCTTTATTAAATAAATAAAAACCCAAGCAGTGACTGAGCACTGAGCCACTGAACAGCCTTCTGAGATTTGTTTTTGGCCTAACATTAATCTCCCACAGTTATTTTCCCTTAGCAACGGTGATCAAAATTGTTAAAAAGGTTTTACAAAACAATTCTAATTAATGTAACAATTGGACGATGGATGAAGATACTGCAAACTTTTACATGTTTTATAATCCATCAAGTATTGAGTGAATTATAGCACATCAAACATTTTACAATGAAAAATGTTTGATGTAAATAATGAATGGAGTTCAGTGATTTTAGTGTGAATTCAGGTATTCAATTTATTGTCAAATGTCACTTTGTTTTCTTATAATGCACTCATATACATTTACTTATTGTATCATTATTTTTATTTTTTTATTTGTGTTAAAATATGGAAAATTATATGTGCCTCATTTGCATAAATACACTGGGTGTATTTGTGTATATTAATATATTAACATAAAGGGGTGGAAGAGGGCTGCAAACACCAAACACTTGCTCTGTCTACCCTACCTGCGCTCAGCTTTAGCATTCTTATAGATGCAACGGAAAGACAATGTATTCCAGTGAGCCCATTACAGCCGTTACCGGGTGTGTTTGACAGGTCATTACAAACATTTCCGTGGTCGTAACGTTAACGGGAAAAAACAACAGGCACAAGCAAGAGTATGAAAGAGTCGCAGGAGTAAAATGAAAGCAATAAATATAGCAATATTTAAGTGACAAGTGGATTTTGCACCCCTCATACACAGGAAATAGTTGGCTGAAAAAGACAGATCCTCAGGTGGGCGGGGCATGGGCGTTGCTACTTCCTGACTCTCGCCTTTTCCTCTTTTCTTTAGAGACAATGAGCCAATTAGTGGTTGGCTGACTGATGATCATTTTTCAGTTGCCTGGAGATGTGAGTGGGCCTAATTGCCTCCATAATTGGCAGGCAGGCAGGCTGATACACCTGGGGCTCCATCCATGGCAGCTAGGCAGATAGCAGTCTTTCTCTCCTCCCATCCCTGACTCTCCCCTGCCTGTCTCTCCCCTGCCTGACTCTCCCCTCCCTGACTCTCCCCTGCCTGACTCTCCCCTTCCTGACTCTCCCCTCCTTGACTCTCCCCTCCCTGACTTTCCCCTGCCTGACTCTGCCCTCCCTGTCTCTGCCTTCCCTGACTCTCCCCTCACTGACTCTGCCCTCCCTGACTCTCCCCTGCCTGACTCTCCCCTCCCTGACTCTCCCCTCCCTGACTTTGCCCTCCCTGACTCTCCCATGCCTGACTCTCCCCTCCCTGACTCTCCTCTGCATGACTCTCCCCTGCCTGACTCGCCGTTCTCTGGCTCTGAGCTGGATCACTAATGAAGCTGCAGTCATGATCCATGCCCACCGCCAAACATTTCATCCTGGGGGATGGTGGGTAATACAGGTCCAGGAGGAGATTCAGGGGGTATCAATGCGTTCCCTAAGGAACTCTTTCTCTTTTTTAGTCATTCTCTCTGTTCCTTTCTCTCTCTCCATCTTGGATCGGATTCTTCATCTTCTTCTTCTCTCTGTTCTCAAGGATTGTGGAAGGCATGGATTGGTAATTGGTTGCTGGAGGGCATGTATGAACATGTTTGGAGACACTGCCCTCTGTGCTGCTAGCCTGCTGCTGACCAATGTTACCATTAATGTATTGTCATTTCAGACACAATGTGAGTCAATTACAGGCAGGAAATGTCAGGATCAATGAGAAAGAAGCATGTATTTGACTTCATTGGCTGAAGGGTTTCTACAGACATACTGTATAAGTCAGTCATTACATTTTCCACCCTTTTCTTAGTCATTGACGGTTTTGAAAGACTTTACTGCATCCATCACCAATTTACATGAATGTTGGCTCAGATTTAACCCTAGGGAGATCCAAATCATAAAAATAGACTATTTCTATGTTCCAAATTAATGTTTGAGACCACAATGACAGCGTGGCCGGCTATGGAATCAATGGAATGGAATGGAATGGAATGTGTTTATGAGGGGACATCAGCCTTCCCTTTCCATAGTCCTCTAGGCTGAACCCTGGTGACAAGCATGTGACCCCTGACCTCAGATTCCACACAGCATTGGGGGGGGGGGGAGTTAAAGAGGGAGAGAGGGAGGGAACATGTGAATCCAGCCCGTAGGATGACAAGATCCTGTGAAAATAAATTACAGTGAGGAGTAGACATACACTACATGACCAAAGGTATTTGGACACCTGCTCAAACATCTCATTCCAAAATCATGGACATTAATATGGAGTTGCCCTTTGCTGCTATAACAGCCTCAACTCTTCTGGGAAGGCTTCCCACTAGATGTTGGAACATTTGGGCTCCCAGGTGGCGCAGTGGTCTAAGACACTGCATCTCAGTACTAAAGGTGTCACTATAGACAACCTGGTTTGAATCTAGACTGTATCAAAACCGGCTGTTGTTGGGAGTCCTGTAGGGTGGAGCACAATTGGCCCAGTGCCATCTGAGTTTGGCTGTCATTATAAATAAGAATTTGTTCTTAACTGACTTGCCTAGTTAAATAAAGGTTAAATAAAATTAAAAGAAATAAACATTGCTGTGGGGACTTGCTTCCATTGAGCCACAAGAGCATTAGTGAAGTTGGCACTGATGTTGGGCGATTAGGCCTGGCTCACAGTCGGCGTTCCAATTCATCCAAAGGTGTTTGATGGTGTTGAGGTCAGGACTCAGCCAAGTTCTTCCACACCTATTTCAACAAACCATTTCCTTATAGGCCTTGCTTTGTGCACAGGGGCATTGTCATGCTGAAACAGGAAATGGCCTTCCACAAAGTTGGAAGCACATAATCGTTCAGAATGTCATTGTATGCTGCAGCATTAAGATTTCCCTTCACTGGAACTAAGGGCCCTAGCCTGAATCATGAAAAACAGCCCCAGACCATTATTCCTCCTCCGGACTGACAGATGGTGAAATGTGTTTCATCAGTCCAGAAAACGCGTTTCTACTACTCCAGAGTCCAATGGTTGCAAGCTTTAAACCACTCCAGCCTACGCTTGGAATTGTGCATGGTGATCTTATGCTTGTGTGTGGCTGCTCGGCCGTGGAAACCCATTTCATGAAGCTCCCGACAAGCAGTTCTTGTGCTGACGTTGCTGTTTAGAACTCGTTAGTGAGTGTTGCAAACGTTTTTTACGCGCTACGTGATTCAGCACTCACCGGTCCTGTTCTGTGAGCTTGTGTGGCCTACCACTTCGTGGCTGAGCCGTTGTTTCTCCTAGACGTTTCACAATAACAGTACTTCTGGTTTACCGGTGCAGCTCTAGCAGGGCAGAAATTTGACGAACTGACTTGTTGGAAAGGTGGCATCCTATGACGGTGCCACGTTGAAAGTCACTGAGCTCTTCAGTAAGGCCATTCAACTGCCAATGTTTGTCTATGGAGATTGCATGGCGGTGTGATCCATTTTATACACCTGTCAGCAACGGTTGTGGCTGAAATAGCTGAATCCTCCCATTTGAAGGGGTGTCCACATAATTGTGTATATATATAGTGTATTTAGATATGTCCATCTCCAAGTCTGTATGTCTGTCCTCCATGAATTTGTAAAAGCACATAATATCATTACATCACATCTGATGACAACATATCAACAAATCCAAGCAGGAGCCAAATTCCCAGAATATATTTGTCTGCTTCTCTCGATCTGACAGAGTGAATACTATGTGTAGACGCCTCATAATCATGCAGTAGACTGGGTGTGGTTTCTCCTCTCCATTCCTCGCTCACCCTCCTCTCCTCAGTCTCCTCTCCTCTACTTTCCTATTCTCCCCCACCCTCCTCTTCAATCCGCAGTCTCCTCTCTTCAGTCTCGTCCCCTCAGTGCTCCCCCCCAGTCTCCTCTCCTCAGTCTCCTCTCCTCTCCTCCCCCACCCTCCTTTCCTCTCCTCAGTCTCCTCTCCTCCCCACCCTCCTCTCCTCACCCTCCTCTCCTCAGTCTCCTCTCTTCAGTCTCCTCCCCCACCGTACTCTCCTCCCCTCAGTCTCCTCCCCTCAGTCTCCTCTTCTCAGTCTCCTCCCCTCAGACTCCTCCCCACAGTCTCCTCCCCTCAGTCACCTCCCCCACCCTCCTCTCCTCTCCTCACATCTCTAGTCCACACGTTTCTCCATTATCATGCAGACTGTGTGCTAGTCAGTCCCTCCCCTGTGTACAACACGCCCCACAATGTCTGGTTCCGTGCCTATCACCCAGCCAGCCAGACAGACAGACAGACAGTCAGTAATATGCATAACCTCACTCTTCACTCTCGTCCTCTGTGTCCTCTGCCCTTGCCTTATGCTGATTGTGTAAGCGTCACACAAGCCTAGTCACTAATACCAAGCGATTACGGCCAATGCCAAACGCTGGGACCCTGGGACGTCTACAAGCAATGGGATACTGAAGACTCTTCTGTGTGTTCTCAGCCAGAGTGATGGACTGAGTGGGGACTCTTTAAAAGTCATCCAGACACTCCAGTGCTTTGGGCTGGGGTCCAGCATTGGTGTGACTTCAAAGGTGGCTCCCAGCCCAGCCATCATCTGGAGGAGAGTAGCCCAGGTGTGGATCACAGACACAGACACACAGACACACACACACACTCACACACCTCGCATGCACATGCACACACACACTGCCCTCCACAAGAGTCAATAGTCCCCTTTTATCAAAACCTGGACTTGTCTTAATCACTACCATGTCTCTGACCCCTGACCCCACGCCGTCACTGAAGGACCTGGATGAAAACAGGGGATCACATCTGTCCCTCCTAGATCACCGCTATTGAGAAGGCTCTGCCGTGACCTTCTAGCTATAACCCCTAGCTGAGCACTCTGATTGGCTCTTCCTTTGTTTATTCAGAGCCAGTGATTAACATGTCTAATGCCTCTCTGACACTGCATCGACTCTGAGGCAGAGAGAGAGAAGGGAGGAGAGGTGGAGGAGAGAAGGAGAGGAGAGCTGGAGGAGAGAAGGAGAGGAGAGGTGGAGGAGGGAAGGAGAGGAGTGGTGGAGGAGAGAAGGAGAGGAGAGGTGGAGGAGAGAAGGAGAGGAGAGACGGGGGTGTTTGCTGGTAGAATAGTGTGAAATCTGCTAATAACGTGACTTCCCTTTGATCCTGGGAGAATACACACATGACATCTGAATTGGGCTGAGCAGAGGGAGGAGCAGAGGAGGGAGGACCAGGTGCAGGGGGGCCCAGCCCAGGCTTGCATTGGGTTGACTCCAGACTGCCAAGACAGAGAGGGGCTTAGGCTACGGCTCCACTAGGAGCCGTAGCCTAAAATCCCCTACTGATTTCTCCCTCCCTCTCTCCCTCCCCTACTCATTGCAGCCCCTCTCCCTCCCTTACTCTGTTGTCGAGCATGCCTCATGTAGTATAACGTAGGTCTGCCATGCGGTGCCATGCGGGTGTGATAACATTTCTGTGTGTCTCTGTGTATGATAGTCATCACCCGCCTCAGGCTTCTTCCTCAAAGCCTCTCCTCATTCCTCCTAGTTTTACCTCTCTCTATCTCTCTGTTTATCCCTCCGTCTCTCTCTTTCTGTTTATCCCTCTTTCTCTCTCTCCTCAGTCACCTCTCAGGCCACACCAGGGGGACAGGTGGGGACCAGGCCCGTCAGGCCTTGGACGTGCCACCCCGTCCCCCCTCCCGCTCCCCTCCCAGTCCCACAGATGGCACACACAGGCCACCGCCTGCCTGCCTGCAGAGTGGATGTTGTTGTCGTGTGCACTCAGGCACATTTGATTAGGGGAAGAGGACACATCTCTTCCTCTCAACGTCCCACATACAGGGCTCAACCAAAAACAACCCACCTGCTTTTCTTTCAAGTAAGACACTCAGGACAGATTGGATGTTGAAGGGCAGTGGAGGGGGGCCAGATTGTCAGTTGTAATTATTCTTCATTTTGTGTGTGTGTGGGCAGACTGGGGCCAGAAATCGGACTTGGCATTTCTAACACACCAGCCTATTTTCTTTCCCTGAGGCCCCCATTATTAGCTAGTTAGACAGGACCACTGGGGAAAAACTTGACCATCCACCCCTGTGTGTGTGTGTGTGTGTGTGTGTGTGTGTGTGTGTGTGTGTGTGTGTGTGTGTGTGTGTGTGTGTGTGTGTGTGTGTGTGTGTGTGTGTGTGTGTGTGTGTGTGTGTGTGTGTGTGTGTGTGTGTGCCTGTGCGTGTGTATGTGTGTGATTAAGGACAGTATTTCAGCATTGGGCTGTGACTACATGCCAAGTTTCACCCAGTGGAAACACTTTAGAGACGTTCTCTCGTTTATCTCCTCCAGATCCTCCAGTCTGTAACAGACTGGTCTACTGATGGTCTGACTAAACAGACTGGTCTGCTGCTATAGCTCTACTGATGGTCAGACTAAAACACAGGATGTATGGAGACCCAGGGAGAGTTAGGGAGAGTTCCTGAATGAATGGAGTGATTAGTGAGATTAGCAGTATTAGTAGGAGTGGCGGCATTGGAAACATTTCACTATAGGGTCTGCGTCTGAAATGGCACCCTATTCCCTACATAGGGCTAGGGCCCTGTTCGAAAGTAGTGCCCTATGTAGGGAATAGGGTGCCATTTCAGACGCAGACCCTATAGTGAAATGTTTCCAATGCCGCCACCCCTACTAATACTGCTAATCTCACTAATCACTCCATTCATTCAGGAACTCTCCCTAACATGGATTGAATACAGATTAAACATGTGTTCATCCTGATTGATATTAGAACACATGGAGATTATGATGCAGGAGGAGATGGAGCTGTGATTGATTTGACGTTGTATGTGTAATGTCATGTATCACACGCCATCAACGAGCTGGAGGTCACACTTTCAAATCAACCTTAAAGGGAAGTCTTAGTTCATCATGAGAGACGTTTGATTATAGGAATTATTATCATTCTACAAGCGTAAGGCAGTACACATCTCTGGGCACAGTGTGTAATTGTGACATGGTCAGTGTTTTTATGTGTACATACTTAAAGTACCTTTTGCCTACAGACTCTTTTCAGGTCATATATTGTCCTTGAAAGAAAACTTCAATTTAAAAAAAATAAAAAATAAACAAATATTCTCAATTCCCAAAAGGCCTCTAGATTCACACACAATGCAATGCCCAATACCTCTCAGTGTCACCAAAGTACATCATTTGTAAGAATGTCAAACTGTCTAGTGGTCTAGTAAAACAAAGCAGCTGTATTGGACAACAGCATTTTTTGTTTCCTTTTTAAACGCCAACTGTCCCCTTCAGCACTGAATGTCACTTTCTGGTTGGCTCTTTGTTTCATTGTTGACTCTAATGTATTTATTTCTACGGGGCTCGGAGCAGGAAGGAGGTTGAATATTTTTTATTATTGGTGAAGTCTCAGATAGCGGAATTCTATAGGTCACATGTCCACCTGCTGCCTGGCTGTCACACACCAATCAGCATCCCTCCATCCATCTATCTGTCCGCCTGTTTGCCCATATCCATACACCCACCTGCCCAACCGTCCGTCCATCCATCCCCCAACCGTCTGTTCATCCATCCATTCCCCAACCGTCCGTCCATCCATCCATCCCCCAACCGTCCGTCCATCCATCCATCCATCCCCCAACCATCCGTCCATCCATCCATTCCCCAACCGTCCATCCATCCATCCATTCTCCAACCGTCCATCCATCCATCCATCCCTCAACCAGCCGTCCATCCATCCATCCCTCAACCGGCCGTCCATCCATCCCCCAACCATCCGCCCATCCATTCATACCTCAACCGTCCATCCAGCCATTCATCCCTCAACCGTCCGTCCATCCATTCATCCCCCAACCGTCCGTCTATCCATCCACCCATCTGCTAGCTTCAGCTCTGAGGGTTAACACACTCAACAATCTAGTTTGGAACTTATTAGTTCTACATCCTGCTGAAGGAGAGGAAGTGGAAGAGGATGGTGAACTGATCCAAGTCACAGATCTTATTTACAATATGTCTGTTTCTGTGGGATGTCACACCAGTCCTCCTGTCTGTGTGAGTATATATATATGTTTGTGTGTGTGTGTGTGTGTGTGTGTGTGTGTGTGTGTGTGTGTGTGTGTGTGTGTGTGTGTGTGTGTGTGTGTGTGTGTGTGTGTGTGTGTGTGTGTGTGTGTGTGTGTGTGTGTGTGTGTGTGTGTGTGTGTGTGTGCGTGTGTGAGTGTATGTGTGTGTATGTGTGAGTATATATGAGTGTGTGTGAGTGTGCGTGTGTGTGTATCTGTGAGTATGTATGTGTGTGTGTGTGTGTATCTGTGAGTATGTATGTGTGTGTGTGTGTACACAGACCAGACACACGCACACACAACCAGAGGCAGACACACACGCACACAGACACACACACCCAGAGACAGACACACACACACACCCAGAGACAGACACACACGCACACAGACACACACACACACACCCAGATACAGACACACACACACACCCAGAGACAGACACACACACAGACACACACCCAGAGACAGACACACACACCCAGAGACAGAGACACACACACCCAGAGACAGACACACACACCCAGAGACAGACAGACAGACACACACCCTGAGAAAGACGCACACACACACAGACAGACACACACACACACACAAACATGCATGCATAAACATAGACACACAAAAACATAAACATACTCGGTTTTAGACACACATACAGGATGTTTAAAAACATAGGGGGAGGAGACAAAGCATCATAAATCCATAAATGTGAACAGAAGTAAATAAATACGAGTCACAGGAGAAAAGGATGATGGTCAACAGTACCACAACACATCCTACTATCTGCTATCTGCTCCTGGACCTTATGACACCCCCCCTTCCCTTCCCCACCACCCCAGCAGGTACTTCTGGTTCACCTCTGTCTTTTGATTCTCCGGCAGGGCCTGGTCAAAGGTAGTGCACTGTGTAGGGAATAGGGTGCCATTTGGGACGCAACCACTCTGTCCTCTGGTGTCATCTGCCAACTTCCCCCTCTGCATCTATTCTATTGGTTTTAAAAATAGCCTGTCTGTCTGTCTGTCTTTCTGTCTACCACTGCTAGGCTTGCACTGCACAGCACGTCCCTCACAAGCTCATTTCTGGGTCAATTTGTCCCTGGCTGCACAGACACAATCAAAAGATGGTGTTGGCATTGATTGAAATTGCTGGGATTGACTGTCCATGATCTAAATGGCTTTGGATAGGCTAATGTGAAGCCCACTGAGCATTAACACTGACTGGCCTAATGGACAACAAGCTACCGAATGAGGCCCATCGAAGTGAGGATGCACTCAGCCACAGATACTGTATTTCCAAGTCAATGACCATTGAAGTGGGCTTGATGAAATGGACATGACGTGGACATTGGACAACAAAGCTAAATTAAGGACCACGTAGTTTTGCTTCAGCTTTTCCAGGGCCTTCAGCACCATTAGCTGTTCTGCTCACACTAACAGTGTTGATGCACAGAGAGTGATGTAATTACACAGACAAAGAAGGGAACCAAGAGACAGGTCTGAGGCCTAAGATTGGCCCTGCAAGTGTCTGTCCGTCTGTCTGTATGTCTGTCTGTGGCCCCTGAGAGAGAGCTTTTGGCTGCTGAGACAGCACCTGTTTTTTTTTAAGGGCCATGTCTGTCTGTAGATGTGGCCCCTGCATTATCCACAGGGGCCATGCATTATGCAGCGCTCGCATTTCCATGCCACTTCCTCCTCCTTCTCTTGTACCGCAGTAAAAATAGAACCGACCAATGGCAGAAAGGCAGGCAGACTGAAGGAGCTTTCGCTTCGTTGTTTATGACACCCCTTCCTACCTTGTTCCTCTCTTCAACCCTCCATCTCTCCCTCCCTCCCTCCATCTCTCCCTCCCTCCATCTCTCTCTCTCTCCCTCCCTCCATCTATCCCTCCCTCCCTCCCTCCATCTCTCCCTCCCTACTTCCCTCCCTCCATCTATCCCTCCCTCCATCTATCCCTCCCTCCCTCCCTCCATCTCTCCCTCCCTCCCTCCCTCCCTCCCTCCCTCCCTCCCTCCCTCCATCTCTCCCTCCTGAGCATGGTTATTGCTCTTGTAATATTCATCCCTCCTATCCTCGGCGGATATAGAGAAAAGAAGGAGTCTGTATCACTCTGGAGGACAGAGAGAAGAGAAGGAGACTGTGTCACTCTGGAGGACAGAGAGAAGAGAAGGAGACTGTGTCACTCTGGAGGACAGAGAGAAGAGAAGGAGGCTGTGTCACTCTGGAGCAGGGTTCGGCAACCTTTTTGATATGAAGTGCCCTTTTCAAAATTTATTGTTTATTAGTGTGCCATGTCAACATTAAGTTTAATTATGACATCACATCAAAAGTTTAATATCCAGGGAATCTGTAGTTTTATTCCATAGCAACATTTGATAACATTTAGTTCCCATAATCAGGACATTGTAATTATAAACGGAGTATGATAAAAGGCTGCCATCCTTATAAAAACATCAACATGAAATCATTAACCTTACCAACATTACACCAATCTTTTTTATCATCTTAAATTTCACTCAGTTATAATGGCAGTAAATGTCAAAACAGGAGAATTAAGAGTAACAGACATATGAGAACTATACAATAATGCTGTGTAATGATAATAAAGACGGAAGCAATAGCAAGTTCAATGAAGGTTTATTAAATAGAAGTTCACTCAGGAATTCAGAATAGTCAGGAGGGTCAAAAAATTGTCCAAAACTGTTTGCCCTGCACCTTGCAGGCGGAGATTTAGCTCGTTGAGGTGTCCCGTAATGTCCATGAGAAACATAAGTTTCACAACCCATTCCTCGTCCTGCAGTTCGGGATAGTCTTGGCCTTTTTCAGCCAGGAAGGCCTTTATAGCATCAAAGCAGCTGACAAACCGCTCCAAAACATTCCCGCAGCTTAGCCACCTGACTGCTGTGTGGAGAGGGATATCTTTGTATGCGCAGTTCATTTCCTCGAGCAGAGATGTGAACGGTCGGTGTGTTAGAGCAGATCGCTTAACTATGAAGTTAACAACTTTCACCACTGTAGCCATAACCTCATTAAGATCTGAATTTGACATTTTTGCACAAAGATTTTCTTGGTGTATTATGCAGTGAAGTTTCATGATGGGTTGACCAACTTGTTCCTCGATTAATGTGACTACTCCCCACTGTTTCCCGACCATGGCGGGGGCACCATCTGTTGTCACTGCAAAAATCTTGCCAATGTCAATCCCTCGCTCCTCAAAATGATCCAGAAAAACGCTGGCTATGTCGTCACCTTTTGTTGTTTCAGGCATTGGCTTTAAGCCACATAGTTCCTCTCTTACAGTCACATCACCGTATCTTCCCCGACTGCCAAACGTGGTATGTCATTTACATCCACACTCTCATCAAGTGCAACACTAAATACCATGGCTTCTTTCAAACCGCCTGTCTGCTGCGCTCTTACATTTTCTGCCATTTCTTCGATGCGTCGTTCAACACTTCTGGCAGATATGGGAATGTCTTTTATTCTTGATTTTATTGTCTCTTTGTTTGGTAAGCCATAAAACAAAACATCTGAGCTACAGATAAAAGCCTCCTTTATATATTCGCCCTCAGTGAATGGCTTTCCCCGTTTTGCAATGCAATTAGCAATGTGATAGCTTGCTTCGGTAGCATGATCTTTGGCCGTGGCGAAGACTTTAAGTGTGTTAGCTTGCTTCCCATACCTGGACACGGCACGTTTGATCGATTCAGCCTCGTCTGCCACATCCTTGAATGTTTTCTCATGCTTGGTCTCAAAGTGGCGTTTAACACTCGATGTTCGGCAAACAACATTTTCAAGACATAATGTGCACACAGCACGGTCCTTCTGAAACACAAAACCCCAACATTAACTTGAGTTTTCTTAGCTAGCGGGCCTGCCATTGCCGACATACCGCTATCAAGCCCGCTCTGCCAGCAGCGTTACTATAGTAACGCGTCAGCCTACTAGCCTTAGGCACGCGTGCCTAAGGTTACTGACGCTTGCTCTGGAGGATAGAGAGAAGAGAAGGAGGCTGTGTCACTCTGGAGGACAGAGAGAAGAGGAGGCTGTGTCACTCTGGAGGATACAGAGAAGAGAAGAAGGTTGTGTCACTCTGGAGGACAGAGAGAAGAGACGGAGGCTGTGTCACTCTGGAGGATAGAGAGAAGAGAAGGAGATTGTGTCACTCTGGAGGACAGAGAGAAGAGACGGAGACTGTGTCACTCTGGAGGATAGAGAGAAGAGAAGGAGGCTGTGTCACTCTGGAGGACAGAGAGAAGAGAAGGAGGCTGTGTCACTCTGGAGGATAGAGAGAAGAGAAGGAGGCTGTGTCACTCTGGAGGATAGAGAGAAGAGAAGGAGGCTGTGTCACTCTGGAGGACAGAGAGAAGAGAAGGAGGCTGTGTCACTCTGGAGGACAGGGGCCTTAGATGTCAGAGATGCCTCGTCTCCATCTTTTTATTGCATGCTTAATAAAATGCCTGTGGTGTCACTCTCGCTCCCTCCCTCCCTCATGTGCTTGCCTTGCCTCCACTCTTTCTTTGCAACTGTGGAATGAGAAACCAAAAAATAGGAATCCTAAGAAAATATGTGTCTCTTGGTGTATGGTCCTGCTGTGCTTTCTGAGTAATGTTTGCATATACAGTGCAAAGGAGAGGAGAGGATATGAAAGGACACCTTGTTGGGAAATATGATGTGCAGCGGCAATGTGAAAATATTTCCCAGCATGCATTGTGGGCTCTGAGCGTTTACATAACAGTATCCAATGGCAGGCAGGCGGTGTATGAATATTACATGTTAAATAAGTTTTTCTCAAACAAAAGCAAGGAAGACTCATCCTGCACTGGTGAAAGTAATAACTTCTTCTAGCTACTGTACATTAGTGCATGAAACAATGGAGTGCCTATCCTACGACAGTCATGCCATCTGGAATCCTTTGAGCCCACGCATCAATAACAGCAGCACTACTGTTGAAACACACAGAAAGGAATAGAAGGGAGAGAGAGAGAGTTTTCCCTTTTGTACTTTAAATATTTGCACATTGTTGCTACACTGTATATAGACATAATATGACATTTTATATGTCTATTCCTTTGGAACTTGTGTGAGTGTAATGTTTACTGTTCATTTTTTATTGTTTATTTCACTTTTGTTTGTTATCTATTTCACTTGCTTTGGCAATGTAAACATATGTTTCCCATGCCAATAACGTCCTTTGAATAGAGAGAGAGAGAGAGAGAGAGAGAGAGAGAGAGAGAGAGAGAGAGAGAGAGAGAGAGAGAGGGAGAGAGTGAGAGAGGGAGAGAGGGAGAGAGAGAGAGAGAGAGAGAGAGAGAGAGAGAGAGAGAGAGAGAGAGAGAGAGAGAGAGAGAGAGGATTTGGGGGAGCCTCAGCCCATGTTGAGGATCAGCGTGGCAGATATGTTGTTGCCTACCCTTACCACCTGAGGGCGGCCCGTCAGGACGTTCAGGATCTTGTTGCAGAGGGAGGTGGCTATTTCATTACTTAAACAGAACGTTGTTACACTTAATTTAATTTTGGTTAAGTTCTAGGAGCGTTCTCCAACTGGTTTGACAGTGCAAATACTGTAGTTCAGGGAACGTTAAGAAACAACGTTCTTCTGTGGGAATTTCAGAACTTCAACATAAAGTTTTCTGCCGGTTTCCTCATGGTTCTATTTAAAGTAATGTTCTCAGAACAATAAGAAAACGTTCCATAAGAAAATATTAGTAATGTTCAAAGAACGTTTTAAGAATGTTATTAAAAAATATGCATTATGTTTTCAGCGTCAACAAAAACTCTCTCTATGCTCTATCTTGTTAAGTGTGTTGGCCGTTATCACTAATGAGTGCTTGTTTACTTTGAAATGGAGTCTGTTTGTATAAACTAAAATTAACAGCTTTGTATGAGTTAAAAAACACAGCATGCTAGCCCCATCCTGGTGGCACAGTGGACTAATTTCACAAATAGAGTACCGAAGGTCATAGGTTCTAATCTCACTGATGCAGTGCCACAATAACAAAATAACTGTGTTGGTATGATTAATGCCTAAGAAAATGTATTTGCATGTGTCCTATCTGTGCTTGGAGTTCAAAACAGTTATCAGTCTTATTGAAACATTCAGTGGATGTTTTAAGGAAGTTGTTTAAAAACCTCCAAATAACATTTACTTATTGTTCAAAACATTCACAACATATAGAGAATGTTCTCAGATCGTTATTTAATTACCTTCAAATTACCTATAATTACCGTTCCCAGAACGTTAATAAAACCTCCCAGGAAAATGTTCAGGGGAACATAATCAAACGTTCTCAGAACCTCCCTGCAACCTAAAAATGTGTTCCCAGAACAGGCTACATTTTCACTTCCGTTCTCAGAACGTTAAAAAAACGTTCCGTTTTACCGGTCAGGAAACATGTGGCTTCGTTCCCAGAACCAATGGGAAACCAAAAATGTACACATTCCCTACAACTTCCAAGGAACCAAATGTGCTATGTGCTAGCTGGGTTGTCCCTTGCTCATTTAGGCCTAGCTAGTTTACTGCACATTGAAAAGGTGACAACAATGCACACTAATGCCACCTCAACACAGAGCAACTCATTAGTTCCTTTTAGATGGGGATGAACTGCAAATAGATGCTGTTGAATGTTACATACGGCCCTATGTATTCAAAGATGATAAAATAGAACAGAAACCTTTACAGTACTATTCCTAACCAATGTAAAAACAAAAAATAATAAACATGTATAAAATATAACACATATTTTGTTGTCGTTTGCTTCAGAAAACAAACTATCAAGCGGCAACACCACACAAGAGATCATTCACACATAGCGACAGTATGGGGTTGTTCTATTCAATATCCAACTGTTCTTATATTTCTTTCACAAGTGTTTTGAGGAAGCTTTAGAGGGGGAACAACCAAGGAAGTCTGAGACACAGTGCAGACTGTGAGGAACAAACAGCAACCAATATTAGATAATACCACACCAAGCCCCTTTGGTAACTAGGGTAAATACATGCTCACATCAGAGATTCAGAAATGCACCATGAACAGTATCATACACCAAGCCACCTGTCTCTTTCCTTTGAATTACCATTTGGTTATTTATGCATTTTCAAAGCTTGCAGCATAGTTAGGCCTTTGATGCATTTCCTTACACCAAATGTTTTTTTAAATCCTTTTTGGTGGAGCACCTTGGCAGTATGAAAGGGGCTCCTAAAGGAGTGCAGAGTAATTCAGCTAGCGCATCAGGATGGCTCCATGCTAGCCCAGGGATACGGTGGCGGGGAGCATAGAGTGGGGAGCCAGAGAGAGAGAGAGAGCGCTAACCCAGGGGAAGACGCACAGCAGGGGCTCAGAGAGAAAGAAAGCGAGCCTCCGCGGCCCACTCTCCTCCAACTGTGCCTGCTTTCTCAAGGTCAATCACAGAGCCGGGTACACACACACACATGCAGTAGCTGAGAAAGCACACACACACATACACACACTCTGAGAGCCAGGAACACAAACACACACACAGAGTCACACACACACGCAAACACACACAGCCGGGTACACACACACACAGACACACACACTCACAGTCCCTGAGCACTAGCGTGGAGGATAAAAAGACAAGCAGTTCCCTGCATCTCTTTCATTGTGACATACTGTATCTACTATATAATATATCTACTATATAATATATCTACTATTGTGACATATCTACTATATAATATATCTACTATTATGACATATCTACTATATAATATATCTACTATTGTGACATATTTACTATTGTGACATATCTACTATCTAATATATCTTACTATATAATATATCTACTATTGTGACATATATACTATATAATATATCTACTATTGTGACATGTCTACTATATAATATATCTACTATATAATATATCTACTATTGTGACATGTCTACTATATAATATATCTACTATTGTGACATATCTACTATATAATACATCTACTATTGTGACTTATCTACTATATAACAAATTATGGTGTTTATTAGATGTCAAAATGTCAACCATGTGGTGATAAAAAGCTGATTATTGGAACACAGATGCACAGTGTATTTATGGTAATAGACCAAATGCTTCTATTGATTCTTCGGTCTGTTTATGCATATGTTAGCACTGTGTTAGTGTGACTGTGAGGTTTATTCTGCATTTAAATCTCACTAAGTCCCTCTGGTAAAAGATAATTTCACCTCTTGGTCAAAAAAAAAATAATTCTCCTTTGGGGTTTTAGCCAACAGCTGCAAATTCACTGTTGTTCATTAACGAGGCAGGGTCAATTCCCCAAACAATGTGTTTCATGTCACAATAAAAAGCAGTTTTTTATGTCTTGTAGCCGTAAAGCAGTATTAAACAGATAAAACACTAAGAAACAAGCATCTGGAGGATTATAAAAAGAATTGCCTTGATAAACTCAAAGTTCCACGGCAGAAGCTACATCCCCTCTTGAACAGGCAGCAGGATGTTCAGACTGGAAACCGAGTCCTCATCCTGTACACTGTGATACGCTGCCCCCACCTGGACAGAAGAGATATTGTCAGTAACCAAGCAATCCCAAATACAGTGGTTATATACCGCCCTCTTGCCGACTTGACAGTTATTTCACACATTTTAAGAGATAGTAAGAAAAAAACAGTAACACCTAACATTATCTTTGTACCTATATGTACATTATTCTAAAATAATAACTTTCTTTCATATCACGGGTGCTAAATGAACAATCATTTTCGCAACTGAAGTTCATAGTTTCATGCATTTGATTGTTGGAATCAAGTGGGGTTGACTTGAACTTTATCTGCAACATTATATTCCAATTTGTTGGACTGGAGTGATACTTCTCCGTGTAGCCCACGCAATATAACGTTGCGGATAAAATCCGGAATGACACAATCTCATGTGTCATCTGAAGGCCTGCATCACTATACTGCGAGCATTTCCGTTTGTAAAATGAATTATTTGGATGTTTCTCAAAACCAAGTGACATCACACAAAAAGTGTCTGGACACTTTTATAACATGCCATTTACATCCAAAATACAGATTTTGTTTAAAAAAAAAAGGTGATATTGTCCTTTAATGGAGGCAGGGTGGTTTCAATAAACCTCCAAGACCTCCAAAACCACACCTCTAACAATTGTAAAGACAGCATGCAAGGCCCTCAAATGGCTCTCAAACATGACAGCAACAACATCTGACAGCCTACTCAGGCAGTATTTTCAGTGTAAAAGTCACGTTATTGTCCTACTATGCTATGCTATTATATTCAGTTCTGTTGTGTAAAATGCTAATTAATCATTCTTTAGATAGGTACTTTATTGATCCCTGAAGGGAAATTGCTTAAAGATAAATAATAATGACTAAACGAGCACCGTTGTGAGAAGTGATAATCTTCTATGTGTAATAATAATGATAATAATGACTGATGAGTAGGACTATTAGGCATAGTCAACAGATCTTAAGTGTTATTTTAAACGATTGGAATGACCTTTGTGGTGCTGAAGACAGCGCCAGGATCGTGCAATGCTGTTAAAGAAGTTGAACCAACTTGTGATGCTGAAGGATAGCTCTGCCATTCTGCCAGTTCAGGGACAAACAACAATACGTTGCAGTATAGTCTAATAGGCCTATGACTACGAGGTATAGCAATTTATGTGCTATAGCCTAATGTAAATACAAATACATATAGCTTCATATCATAGTTGAGAGTAGGCATTTCATTGTATTGTGTACTGTCCACTAACCTGTATCATAAATAAACTTCGATTTGATTAACTTGAACACATTGTTACAATAAAGGCCTACCCTATTACAGAACAAAAGAAAACAGAGGTGAAATATCAATTCATGGAATTTCTTTGCATGAATTAAACATGCTATCAAAGCAATTGACCAAGTAGTGAACATAAGTCATTACTACATAAAGAAAATTGTTTTAAAACAGCCATAACATCAAGCTTTTGATGTGGTTTATTCATGCATCTCAATTAACTATAACCTAAATGCATTTTTACCTCCAACTTGGCCCAATTCACATGTCCTGTTGCCCATCCTAACATACCAAGCTAGAACGGCCCTGCGTCTCAATCAATAGCCAATATAGGCTAAACATCCCAAGGACGGCCACAGCAAAATCTTTCTGGGTTCCACTGTGCAAGAGGGGGTCTGTGCAGACACACAGATAATTTGGATCCTCGATTCGTTGGTGTGATAAGGTTCCTGTGGCTAAACTCACTCTCACACTCCGCCAAGCAGCAGATTTTTTTATCAAAGTTCTGATTGGCCAAAGTAGTCAAGCCTCCAACGGGCTTCTGTAGTGCAAACGCATAGCCTATAGTTCTTCATTATTCTCACCACCGCCAGAGAGAAGACAGGGACAAAACGTGAGGGAGCGTTAGTCCCCCGGTGCTCCAGGTAACACTACACCACTGTTCCTACACTGTCAAAGGTAGCAATTATTAGTCTTGTTTTTGTTTTTTATTGAAGATCAATAATACATTTAAAAACAGGGACTATACATAGCTAATAATATAAAATAAATAAAACACCAGGTTAAGAAAATATAAATAACGTATAGTCGTAAATCAAGACACACCACAGCACATCTTAACAATTGCACTTGCAGGTGCCAACTAGTCGCTACAAAGTAATCTCTCTAAATGTAAAAAAAAAAAATGTTGTACTGCGCTCGGATGCAACGTGTCTAGCGTAAATGTTTCGTTCTTTTCCGACCACTTTCGGGATAACTTCGGTTAACTCCGTCAGCCATTCGGCTTGTTCCGCCTATCATTCAGTCGTTCTCGATGGTGCCACTGACAATTTGATTTTCCTCCCTCTCGTTCTCTGTGTTGTGGTTCTCGGTGACGCGATGGAGGTGTATCCTGACGCGGTCTCTTACGTGTCGGCCTGAATAAAAGTGGAGCTCCGAGGGCCCGGGAGTGACGGAGGGAGTCTGTATCGGTAAGAGAAGACTAGTGTCCGGGAGGAAGAGAGACAAGGCGCGTCCTAAATATGATATAGTCTGTCCGGGTTCGGCCCGTAGGAACAAAGAGATCATGGCGGCGGGCTTGTTACAGGCAGTCATGCATACATAGAGGGAGGGGAGGCTGCTGCGTCGAGTAGCCTGGAAAAATACAGGGAATGAGGAGTAGGCTAGCCCGCCAGCCAGGATCGAGTGGAACGTTGCTTGTTTGGACTGCATATTTTGTGATGCGATTTTACAAGCAAATGCGCCCTGTCATGAAATCCTAGTCTGCCCCTATAAAGATTGAAGGCTATTTGCGCGCGTTTGGTCTTCTTGCGCAGTAGCCTACATTGTAGAATAGAAATGCAAAAGGAACTTTCTGGATTGCGTGTAGCCTACACAATGTAGGGGTTGAACCAAACTCAACTGCTAAATAATGTGTTACGATAACTGTGGGTATTCTTGAACTTCAATTCTTAAAGTGCAAAATTATGTATTTGCTTCACCATAATGAGATTGGTCGATTTTTGTTTTTTGTCCACAAACGTTAGCGTTGTTGCTTGCATATTGCATAGTCTAAAATAAATAAACCTAGACACGTGCCCAGATGTGGATGTGGTTTATTTATCCACATGCCAGGGTCGCTACAATATGGCCCTACAATAATATGGCCCGTCATGCTAGTCGATTTGTTTGCCAAAATAAAGTTACGCACGTGTAGCCTATTCGAAACATTCTCAAACCCATATTATACAGAAACATTGGATATTCATTTATTATACAGAATGGTATTATGTTTCGTAATGCTCTCAAAAGGTTACCTAAATGATCTTGAACTAAATGTAAAACCAATGGTAACCTATGTATAGTATGGTCACAGAGGAGGCTAACCCACTTGTGTATCTCTGGTTTGTCACCGAGTTTAGCCAATCTTCATCTACTGAATGGTATTGATGTGCAGTTCGCGAACGATATGTTCTTTTTGACTGACTCGAGAGTCATGATTCGTTTTTCCGAGTGACTCGTTAATTTGTCGCTCGTTTGACCTTCTGGCCGCAATGAATTTACGCGCTCCTCCGGCTCAGCCAATTATGTTTATAAACCCTGGATTGCTGATGCTGTGTATTGGCCATTGAGAGGCTTTGAAGCCACCGGTCCAAGTATGGGTAGCTGCAGCCCAATATGGCGGCCGGAGTATGGGCGAGTGGGTGTGTCGAAAGCAAATCATCTAATTGGGCAGATTTGTTGCCACTCGAGACCGTTTTGCTTGGCTGATTTGGGCTGCAAGACGAGTATATAGCCCGGAGAACAGTGCACAGGTGTTGTATCGACGTGCCTGCGAACTTGAAGTGCTTCCTGCTACCTGCTGGTTATCAAGGTTGTGTTGCTGGCGGTAGCCTACTTGGCCATTGTTTTTTTTCTCTCACATTTTATTTCAAGCAGGATAGCAGCCTACACAAGACATAACTAATATTGATAACCATATAGATGTCACCTTGATACATACATAGTCTACTACTTAATGCAGAGGGCATGAACAGCAACTACACCAGAGGACAGTGTGCTTCGCTCCTGCTTAACAAGCACTACTGTCCGGCAAGGCGTGGGAAGTCTACCTAGTAGCCAATTTCAGGGTGACAGTCAGAGTAAGCACACACATACAGCGCACGAAGGAACAGTACACCCATCATCAAATGTACCATTATTTGTGTAAAACTAACAGTGATGTATGACTCATCCTCTGGCTTCAATGTATGGTAGTTGCGCAGTAAAAAAAACACAGCTCAATCAAAACCGTCTAACCTATAGCAGGGCGCTTTCGACACACCCACTCCTGTCCATACGCCCATTACTTGCCTTTCGACACACCCACTCGCCCATACTCCGGTCGCCATATTGGGATGCCACTACCACACATGGACCAATAAACCAGATATTTCACCAGTGTAAATTTGAAGCATACGGCTGGCGTTTCCACTACCAAATATGGTGATGAGAGGAAGGCCAGTGACCAGCAGTGGGAGAAGATGGCTGACATTCTGCTTATTTTCTTATCGATTAAACATTTGATCTCCATACAGTTTTCTTTTTCCAAAACTAGAATCTGTAACAAACAGAGTGGACTGCGTTTTGGGAGAAACTGGGAGAAACTCCCACAAATTACATTGTTTGACACACAGTTTCAGTCACAGATGACAGCTCCAATAAAGATGACAGCTCCAATATGTCCCCTATGGGGAACGAGAGGCTTGTAGAATCATGATTCTTTCAAGTTTTTAGTTCCTCGTTCGCTGGTAGGGGTCCTGCGTGCTCTGGGCATTACTGACTCAAATGAATGAAATTAGTCTAAATATTAGTTACTTTGACTGAAAGAGTCTAAAAGTTCCAAGTTAGTAAAAAGAGCCAAACTTCCCATCACTAGTGAATGGGCCCACTTGAGAGGATCACTTTTGTCAAGTCGCCTTTTCAATTGTGTTGCATTATGGGGATACAAATTGTCTGACTTACATATCGAGCAGGTTACCCAGCACCTCTTCCTGCGTCTGTACCCAGCACCTCTTCCTGCGTCTTCACCCAGCACCTCTTCCTGCGTCTTCCCCCAGCACCTCTTCCTGCGTCTGTACCCAGCACCTCTTCCTGCGTCTTCACCCGGCACCTCTTCCAGCGTCTGCACCCGGCACCTCTTCCAGCGTCTGCACCCGGCACCTCTTCCTGCGTCTGCACCCGGCACCTCTTCAATGACCTTGCTTTACCACTGAGGGAGGAGGGCTTGTGGCTGCTGGCCCTCTTTCCACAACCACCAGACTTCCATGTCTAGCAGTCAGCCAACAGTCACTGGCAATAGGGGGATTTCCAACATGGAATTCTCTGACAGAACTAGTGCCGTTGGGGTGGCAGTCCAGACAGGCAGCACAACAAGTCATATCGTGTGTGTGTATCCGTCCTGTCCTAGCTATACCTGTTAGGTGAATAATTTCTCTCACTAGTCTGGAGACATGGCACGTTGACAAGACAGCGGAGAAAAGGGGTGAAGGTTTTTGGAAGGAGAGGCCTGTAGGGGACAAAGCCAATGCATGACATGTTGGTTATTCGGTTTCTCGCGGAGCGCATGCCTGCCAAGTCTCTTAGTCGGTCTTACTTGTAGAGTTTAGCAGCAGCTTGCCTATTGGTGAAAAGGAAGAAATTGGGATGCGTCCTATGGGCCTCTGCTCAAAAGTAGTATGGGGATAGGCTGTCAGTTCAAATGCAGCCATGGTCTGAAGGGATCGAGTATGTGTGTGTATGTGTGTGCGCGTGCATGCGTGCGTGCCTGTGTGTGTCCTAAATTGATAAGTACATGATAATAATGTGTGAGAGATGTAGAGGTCTTCACAGGTTCAAAACGTTTGACCCCTTTTGAAATGGTGGCTTTCCCACCCGGACCCGATATGCATTAACAAAAAAAAAATCATATAGAGACCCGTTCCAAATGGACCAGAGGACAACTAGATCCGTTCCGTATAGACCTGGTCAGATCCAGACCCGGTCTGATCCAAGGGAGGGAAGCACCAGAAAAGCAGTTTTTTTTTCTGCTACTTTATTAACCGGAGCTGATGGAGTAGAAAGAGGTGCCCCTCTGGCAGGGGGGAGGGGCCGTACTGGCAGGGGACAGGGGCCGTACTGTGAGCGAGTGACATGGGGAGCAGAGACGAGGGAGAGACGAGAGACCGCAACCAACCAAGCCAACTCGCGTTATAGAAGACTAATAGCTGCCAAAGCTAGGTTATGTAGATCCAATATGATTACGTAGTACCTGACTTAGACTGCATCAAACCGGGAGAAGCTAGCTAGATAGCTAGGCTAACTGAGGCTGCAGTGCATCCTACAGTTACAAACAACAACTAGATTCAGAATATTAAGTAGCAGCCTACCTGTTGGCTCTTGGTCGTTGTAGCCTATCCTTTAACTTTTAACTCCATTTTAATTCCGTCCTCCATTGATTAGATATCTCCTAACTTTTTCCACACAAGGAGCGAGGCTCTATGACTGTAGCCTGTTGCTGCTTTGATGACCTATGATTGGCCAACAACAACAATAAGCGACACGCCTCACTCTCATGAAAAGCTAAGACGAGCAGCATAAATTATACAATTTGTCTCTCTTTCTACTGCAGCAGTCACATTCAGATCTATATTGGTCCTTCCGGACAAATCAGTTAAAATTACACATACCCAAGACCCATGACAATCATATCAGATCCGACCCAGACCCGTGACATTAAGAATTCTGGATCCGGACCCTCTCGTGTATTCGGGTACCGGTGGATCCGTGAAGATGCGCGCATGTGCTTATAACCCAGAAATGGGCCACTTCCTCACTCCACTACAATGTCGTCTCTAAGGTATTCCTCGTCAGTTTTCCAGAGGTTGTCTCAGGATATTCCTAATATGAATCACATTGTCAAAGGTTTCCCATATCCCTCACTTACATGTTCTGTAAATGTAAAGTATATACACTGAGTGTACAAAATATTAAGAATACCTTCCTAATATTGAGTTTGCCGTCAAAAGAGCCTCAATTCGTTGGGGCATGGACTCCAAAAGGTGTCAAGCATTCCACGCGGATGCTGGCCCATGTTGACTCCAATGCTTCCCACAGTTGTGTCAAGTTGCCTGGATGTCCTTTGGGTGGTGGGCCATTCTTGATACACACGGGAAACTGTTGAGCGTGAAAAACCCAGCAGCGTTGCAGTTCTTGACCCAAACCAGTTGCGCCTGGCACCTACTACCATACCCCGTTCAAAGGCACTTCAAAATCCTTTATCTTGCCCATTCACCCTCTGACTGGCACACATACACATTCCATGTCTCAATTGTCTCAAGGCTTAAAAATCCTTCTTTAACCTGTCTCCTCCCTTTTATCTACACTGATTGAAGTGGATTTAACAAGTGACATCAATAAGGGATCATAGTTTTCACCTGGATTCACCTGGTCAGTCTATGTCATGGAAAAAGCATCTTAATGTTTTATATAAACTGGGTGGTTCAAGCCCTGAATGCTGATTGGCTGTGGTATATCAGACCTTATACCACGGGTATGACAAAATATGAATTTGTACTGCTCTAATTACCTTGGTAACCAGTTTATAATAGCAATAAGACACCTCTGGGGTTTGTGGTATATGGCCAATATACAATGGCTAATATACCACACCCTCTCGGGCCTTATTGCTTAAATATACTCAGTGTAGAAGACTATGATAAAGCTGAGGAATAGCCTTGAGCTGTGCCATATTAACTTTCACTCGACCTCTGTCACATCCGTGAGAAGTGGCTTCGCCCTGCTTTACTTCTAAGAAGGTACAAGCTATCATGTTGCCTGTGACATTTAAGTGACACAAGACGTAAAGATCTTTATCAGTTATAAACAGACTCATTATCCACATGTCTATTTCAGTTAATAGCTACTTTATTCATAAAAACTGGAAGGACATCTGTGGTCTTAGTTTTATATTGATTTGCACGAACAAACACAGAAAGATGGTTGATTCTAGAGAGGCTTTCCACTGATGTCATTCCAATGAACTGTACAGGAAGATGAATTAAATGCATTTCTCACAGTGTGCTATTACATGATAATACCATAATACCGGTTAACTATCAATTGTGTTGAATCCTTCAAAATATTTACTTGTAGAAAATACTACTAAATACTAAGGCTACTACCATTTTCTTAATAAAAAACAGGTCGAACCAGCTGAAATTATCAGCATTACTGTGATTTTTCTCCCTGTCGATCATAACAAGATATGCATCAGAAAGTCTTCTGTAACCCTTACATCCTCCATTCCCCTTTCCCCCCAACAGCTAAGTCGATGACCATGGAGTTGGCAGCAGAGGTTCAGCAGGCAGGACACACAGCAGTGTCAGAGACAGACAGCCAACAGATCGCCCACTCACAGGTTAGTACCCTGCCATATACTGGTACAGTACCTCATCCCTGCTACCACTCACAGGTTAGTACCCTGCCATATACTGGTACAGTACCTCATCCCTGCTACCACTCACAGGTTAGTACCCTGCCATATACTGGTACAGTACCTCATCCCTACTACCACTCACAGGTTAGTACCCTGCCATATACTGGTACAGTACCTCATCCCTGCTACCACTCACAGGTTAGTACCCTGCCATATACTGGTACAGTAGGATGACCAGGCTGAGACAGTAGGATCACAAGGCTGAGACAGTAGGATAACCAGGGTGAGACAGTAGGATGACCAGGCTGAGACAGTAGGATAACCAGGCTGAGACAGTAGGATAACCAGGCTGAGACAGTAGGATGACCAGGGTGAGACAGTAGGATATCCAGGCTGAGACAGTAGGATGACCAGGCTGAGACAGTAGGATGACCAGGGTGAGACAGTAGGATGACCAGGGTGAGACAGTAGGATGACCAGGGTGAGACAGTAGGATGTAACAGGATATATTGACACTCACGCTACCATTTCATTCTCATACACACAAGAAATACGTACCCATACAGACACAAAATAATGTAGAAATTGTAGGTATTTTATAAACATATGTAGTAGGGCCCAGATAACCCCAAGTTTTTCCAGACCAGGAGAGAATCGGGGGTACTAGTCATAGGTGTGTGTCCCCCCTGGACAGCAGGATTATGTTTATGCTTTGCAGGTTTCCATGGCAGCGGATCACACCACGTCCAGCGGTCCTACGGTCACCCTGGTGCAGCTGCCCAACGGTCAGACTGTCCAGGTTCACGGGGTCATCCAGGCCGCTCAGCCCTCTGTCATACAGTCACCACAGACTGTTCATGTGAGTAGACATTTTCATCTAAACTTTTATTTATAGAAGTTTGTCTCATTAAGATAAAAATGCCTTAGCTAAAACTTTAGCTTAGATACAACATCTTTGCAACCCGGTACAACTCTGACCACCACAACAGGCCACAAGAAAAATATACTGAGATACAGCTAGTATTATTTCTAGCCTAGCACTTACACACCTGTTTGAACTGTTACAGATCTCCACCATAGCAGAGAGTGAAGACTCCCAGGAGTCAGTGGACAGTGTGACTGACTCTCAGAAACGCAGAGAGATCCTCTCACGACGTCCCTCATACAGGTACACTTTGATGTGTGCATATGTGTGTGTGATAATGCTGTACTGTTAGTGTGTGTGTTTTATCTAGCGTCCTGACCTCTGACCCTAACAGGAAGATCCTGAATGACCTGTCGTCAGGTGACACCCCAGGGGTTCCCAGGATCGAGGAAGAGAAGTCGGAGGAGGACCCAGCGCCCACCATCACCACGGTTACCATGCCCACATCATGCCCCATCTACCAGACCAGCAGTGGCCAGTACAGTACGTCACCCTTTACTCAACAATGTCACTGACAGAGAGGTTATTTACTGTAATGTCACTGACAGAGAGGTTATTTACTGTAATGTCACTGACAGAGAGGTTATTTACTGTAATGTCACTGACAGAGAGGTTATTTACTGTAATGTCACTGACAGAGAGGTTATTTACTGTAATGTCACTGACAGAGAGGTTATTTACTGTAATGTCACTGACAGAGAGGTTATTTACTGTAATGTCACTGACAGAGAGGTTATTTACTGTAATGTCACTGAAAGAGGTTATTTACTGTAATGTCACTGACAGAGAGGTTATTTACTGTAATGTCACTGACAGAGAGGTTATTTAATGTAATGTCACTGACAGAGAGGTTATTTAATGTAATGTCACTGAAAGAGGTTATTTACTGTAATGTCACTGACAGAGAGGTTATTTACTGTAATGTCACTGACAGAGAGGTTATTTACTGTAATGTCACTGACAGAGAGGTTATTTACTGTAATGTCACTGACAGAGAGGTTATTTACTGTAAGAGGGTAGTTTAAGCAAGATCTTTAGTTGTTTATGTTACAACCTTATTCACAAACTGTCTTTTCCTTCTCTCTTCTCTCTCGCCCTCCCTCCCTCTCCCTCCCTCTCCTCTCCCAGTCGCCATCACCCAAGGCGGTGCGATCCAGTTAGCCAATAACGGAACAGACGCAGTCCAGGGACTGCAGACCCTGACCATGTCCAACACTGCGGCCGCCCAGCAGGGCACCACCATCCTGCAGTACGCCCAGACCTCGGACGGCCAGCAGATCCTTGTGCCCAGCAACCAGGTGGTAGTGCAAGGTGAGTGGTAGTGCAAACACTGACCTTACCTCTTGATATGGATAAACACACAAACAGACAATCAGTGTGTTTGAATGGATCTAAATAAGATAATGAGTACTTATCCTGGGTGCAAGGTCATTTGTGTATCAGTGATTCTGCGCATTACAACTGTAATGTAGTAGATTTTAAACACATGGCTCCATATTTGACCTCCTTGATCATTTCATTGTTCCCCAGCTGCGTCTGGAGATGTGCAGGCCTACCAGATCCGCACGGTCCCCAACAGCACCATCGCCTCTGGGGTGGTAATGGCTTCCTCCCCTGCCCTGTCTGGCCAGGGGGGCCCAGAGGTAGAAGTCACCCGCAAGAGGGAGGTCAGACTCATGAAGAACAGGTATGGACATACAGTCAGAGTGAGGTTCTCTTTGGTTATGGTCCACTGTGAACTCCATTTAGCCAAGACCTGTGCATCTTCTAATAAAACATTTTAAGTGCTCATACATGCTACAAGTAAAGCATTACACCTGTCTGCATTACGTAGAGATGCTGTGTACCATCCCATGCTAGCTGAGCCAATAGCCGGTGGTTTCCCTGACTGTGTCTTGGTCCTTGTTGTGTCACAGAGAGGCGGCCCGCGAGTGTCGCAGGAAGAAGAAGGAGTATGTCAAGTGTCTGGAGAACCGCGTGGCTGTGCTGGAGAACCAGAACAAAACCCTCATAGAGGAACTGAAAGCTCTTAAAGACCTGTACTGCCATAAATCTGAGTAGCCCCAAACTACCCCATCATACCCCCCAAACCTTACCCAGCGAGCATCAGACTGCACACCGACCTGTACAGAGACTCTGCCAAGTGTTTGCCCCCAGACATGACCCCTGACATCTGAAGCAAGAGGATGTGAGAGAGAAGACAGAATGAAAATGGATTGATGGACGGGAGATCAGTGACGGACAGTGCTTTGTGGGGAATTGTAGTTTTGTAGGTGAACACAACCACCCTGGCCCATACGTCCCCCAATCTCTCATCCACCAATCCATTTTCACCCTGTCTTCTCTCTCACATCCTCTTGCTTCCACTCCTTCTTCTCCCGCTCACTTGTTATCCACCTTTTCATCTATCTTCTCCTATCCCAACTTCTCTCAATGTTCTCCTATCGTTGAACACGAAGGATGAGGATTAATTTGTCAGTTGCGGATCCAGAGATAACGTGATGAAACAAAACACTAACTCTTACACCATTCAAGCTTTGTTTACTGTGAAGTCGAGTAACAGAGATACGATATCGTTAGTCTTTTTTTATTAACCTGAAGCCTCTTAAGTTGGCAGGTAGCCTAGCGGTTAGAGCGTTGGGCCAGTAACCGAAAGGTCGCTGGTTCGAATACCCGAGCCGACAAGGTGAAAAACCTGTCTGTGTCCTTGAGCAAGGCACTTAACCCTAATTTGCTCCAGGGGCTGACCCTGTAGGTAGGCCGTCATTGTAAATAAGAATTTGTTCTTAACTGACTAGCCTAGTTAAATAAAGTTTAAATAAATAAAAAGTAAAAGTCTTCAGCCTCTAGGACCCTGGTATTGGAGTAAATTAGAACATGTATATGAGAATGCTCTGCACAGTAGATGAGATCATGTTGTTTTGAGTTACACCTCCATGATCAAGATAACCGATCAAGTGGGATTCATCTTCCATTTCAAGTGTCTTGGGTGTCTTCTTTCTTTAATTACCTGTGGATATCTGAGATGTCATTACATTTGGTTACACTCTAAAGATGTAGGTTGTTGCTGGGTGGTGGTGGGATTTGGATCCAATATAATCCCATATAACTACTAAAGGAAACACATTTATGTCTGAAGATGGGAACCAATTGTCAGTACACTCCCCTGAAATTCACCCAAGTAAATCTCGCTTGAATGGATCATTTGGTAATCTCCGGCATTGATACATGCACATATTTACAGTGAGTGTACTAGTGTACATGCTTAGATATGATTACATTAACAATACATTATTAGGTTTACATATGACTTTGGATACATCTTCCAACGTCACAGACAGAGATACTTTGTGTTCTGTTTATGATTGGATAAAGTAGTACCATATTGTATTACATATTGATTATTTTACTGTACATGGAGCCTACAGCATGTGTAGATTTTACTATGATATTTCTATTGATTTTTAGAAAAAATGTGTTATGCATAATTTGAAACCAATATAGATTTATGTATTTGTGTCATACACTGCATTACATCAAATATATTCCTTTAGCTTACCAGGCTTATCACAATGTCGGCGTCTAAAAGGCCTTTTTTAAACTCCTCTGCTCATCTTTAGGTTTTGTTCAGAAAGAGAGGTTATCTTCTGCACTGTTGAACCAATCCAGTAAATTTGGAGGAGGAGTTACGATGGCGTGTTGCCTTGTTAACTTCCAAAAACTGAAGTCTCATCACAGGCTTTCTTTCCATTTCCCTTGAAAATCGGATGTATCCAGTAGTTTCCGACCCAGCAGAGTGCCTTTTCTAGACAGGCGAGAGGACAGCCTGTTTGAAGCTATTACGACCCACAAGATATATCAGTTCAATTATTGCTCTAGGTTTCATTTTGCTGTAAATGGCTAACAAATCAATTTGATGCTTCCTGCCACACCACTAATCTGTACAGAGGACTGAGAGCCCCAAGTGGTTGTAAAAGCCTCGAGCGAATGTTGTAACAGGTTTACTACAAATGTATTTTATCACAGAGGCCTGTGAAATTGATCTTTTTACTTCATATATTTTTCCCCATAGAAAACGCAGCAACACCATGATGCAATGAAAGCTGTTTTCCTTGTTGTTAGGTATTCTGTCGTGTAATGTCACGGTACAGTAATTGCATTTGTTTTTGTTTTTATTCCTTGTCCTTTGTGAATAAGAATTAATTTTAGACACCAGAATCCTGAGTTGAATGTGCAATAAGTGCCTGGTTCAGCCAAATCCAAACCTGTAATATCTCAATACAAAACTTGATTTGTGGAAATAATCAGTACCAAAATCCTACTTTTGTTAGTTTTTTTGTATTCAGGACTCATCAGGAATCGAAATATTTGAATTCTGGGTGAACCATGAAAAACAAATTGGAATTCCAATTTTCAACTATCTTCAATGTGAATACCCAGATTTATCTCACGCACCTCAAACATATAACAAAGCATTGCATCTTGAGTTTTCAGTTTGATGTTGGGGTGGGGATAAAGAGTAGCCTATCAAGTTTGTTAATGGTTTGTAATTTTACTGTGTTTGTATGTTGAGATTAAGTCAATCCAGTTGCTCTTTTTTGTACATTAAAGGACTGTTTAAAATGTACTGTATTCATCATGTTATGTGAATATTGTAAAAAGGAAAGTGGGTTGGGGTGAAATGGTCACAGAAAGAAATGTGCTTCTGATTGTACAATGGTAGCAATGTAATTTTTGTTCTTCTGTTGTGAGCAAACAGCCAAGCCCTCCATTGAGTCGTATGGGTCATCCCCCTTCCCTGGCCCTACTCTATTTCACACAGACAATTTGACATGATAAAGTGCAGAGGTAATCTCTTTTCAGAGCTTTTTCAGGGTAGATTATGCATTCATGCTGAGGGGATGCAATTCGACACAGCACACCTTGAGCCTCAGCTTTGCCGGCTTTGAAAAACCAATTATTTTATGACAGAAGAGCAGATCTGACCAGAGCAGGACCCGGTTTACCAAAAGCATCTTTTGAAAGATTATCAATTTCACAGGCCTCTGTGATAAAATAAATTTGTAGTAAACCTGTTGGAACATTTGCTCGAGGCTTTTACAACAAACTACTTAGGGCTCTCGGTGCCCTGTACAGATGAGCGGTGTGGCAGGCGGCATCAAATTGATTTCTTAGCCATTTACAGATAAATGAAACCTAGTGCATTTTGGGAAACCAGGCCCAGGTCAATGGCTCTAACAACACAGCAGGTGAGATGTTTTATTATTTGCATTTATTCTTGCATGAACAGCATGTCATAGACAAACTTTGAACAAACGTTGAACATTGTATATGCTGTGAACAGCATTACCTTGCTAAACACGACACAATCTAGAACGATTTGTCATCAAACCTTAAAATGTATATAAGCTACGGGGCCTTATAGTACCACTTCTGTTTTCACCCAATGAGAAACCTTCCTGCTGTCCTGGATGTGTGACAATACCTTTTCATACTAGGAACATAAAGTACATTTATCAAGGTTGGGGTGAGGAAGTGAAGAGAACATTTGACAGTTCTACTCTTTTTTTGTCTACATGAAGCCATCGTATAATTCATGGCAAACCATAGCTCATAGTCAACGGTACAGGTGAGGCCCCTTTAGAGGCCCTCTAGATATCCAATCCACCAATATCCAGTTAAAGTGATAACATTGATTGAAACGCTTACTAAGTTTAAAAGGGCGCTGAGAGAGCTCTTTGGACAGACAGACAGAACAATGCCATGATGTTGTGGAGCACTTGCTCAAGGGCCTGTAGTCATTAATCACATACACCATAGGCTAGATACAGACTTGCTGAGGAAGCTTTTAGGACTAATAGCTGTGTTGACAATGGTATAGAGAATCAATTTGGTTGATGATCCCAGATGATATTACACACCAGTGACATCAACCAACACAACAGGACACAATTAGGAGCTTCAATCCAATTCATATAGGCCTGCTTTTCACTCTTCACTGCCTGAGTTTCTTCTGATAGCTACATAATGTGTCCTCTTGTACAGTGATATTTGAAAACTATCGATTTTCGATAGTTAGCCTTTAAACAAAGCCTTTAAACAAAGAGTGCCACACTAGGAGATTGGAATAATACTGTGAAATTGTAAAAAATTATGGAAATTCCCTTTAAGAATAAGAGCTGTTTGAAAAGACTGACACCACCATGAAGTACATTTTATTTAACTAGGCAAGTCAGTAAAGGACAAATTCTTATTTACAATGACAGCCTGCCTACAGGGTCAGCCCCTGGAGCAAATTAGTGGTCAGCTCAGGTATTTGAACCAGTGACCTTTTGGTTGCTGGACCAACACTCTAACTACTAGGCTACCTGCCACCCTTAAATAATAGTTAATTAGTTAATAGACCAATAAAAGAGAGAATTCCAAACCTTGCAGCCATTAACAGCTAATTTTCTGTTTTCCTCTCCCCAATCAGACCACTCCCAGACAGTCCTAACAAAAGCTAAGAACCTATATATATTTTTTAATCATTTTAATTGGACTTTAAAATCACCTTTAAGAAAAATGTAGGTACAGTCTTCTCAGTGTTTTTTGTCCAATCAAATGGACGATTAAACAAGAGGATGTCTGTATATGGGTGGAACAACTTGATTGACATGTACATAGAGCAATGAGAGAAGGACACTGGTGATCATTACATTAATTAAGACCAATAGGGATGAAGATGTATGCACTGAATGTAGTTAATGGTCAGAATTGATTTGGACTGACACGTGTTTCAACCAATGGACATCGAAACATTGCCCTTTGTTTTTAGTAAATTATGGAATTCTGTAAGGTGCGTTCAGTTCGCTTGAACGTTTGCTACGTTGCGGAACGTTTGTACTGAACGACTCGTTTCCTCAAAATGTTTTTGTAGGTTATTGAACAGGTTCGTTTGTGCACGTTTAGTGGGTGTGGTAAGGTGTGGCTTGAAGCAATGACTGACGAATTTGCGAATTTAAAGGACAGTGGCCATGCTGACAGCGTTCACCAACCACAACCCAACCCTCCCCGTAAACTGGTCATTCAGTACGATCGTCACTAGTTAACACAGCCACAAAGTCATAAACCCCTCCTATTTCGACAATTTATCTTCTTAAATGTTGATTTTAAACTGAACTCTAACCTTAACCACACTGCTAACCTTATGTCTAACTCTAACCTTAAATTAAAACCAAAAAGCAATTTTGTGTATTTATGAATTGTTTTGCTATAGCCATCGTTTCCGTTCAATTGAACCTTCCAGAACGTAAAAACTTGCTGAACGCAGCCCAGCTAGTGGTGTGTTTGGAGCAGATGGCGGTGGTGGCGGGTAGCGGATCGCAGAACTTGCCGGTGGAGAGGAGGGGATAACGGAGGTTATTTAGTCCGAAAGTTGTGAGATGGAAAATGAACTTCGACAAGACTTGACCAGATTACATTCGATAAATGATTTGAATCTCGCTGGCTTTGATTTCTTTATCAAGCGGGCAGCTACGTTTGTGTAGGCCTCAAGCCTCGGTATAAAGTTGTCGTCTAAACCCTGGGATTGGGATTCCAAGAAAGGACTGGCGTTAGAGATCTATCTCGGACAATTGGGAATCCCTGTTCGGGAACTATTGGGGATCGATGTTTGGAAGAACTAGCTAGTGTCGTATGAGTGGAGTAACGTTGTTGTATTAATCGGCAGCTCCGGAGGCGTTGATGCATATTGGCAAAGTTAAAGGGACTAGCTAACTAGTTAATCGGTCTATAGACAATGTTCCATTGCTGCTGATTTTGCTAGCAAAGGAATGCCGAATGGATGAATGGGCAACCGCTTGTAATGCGTGGATTTAAGTCTGCTTGATGACCTCAGTGTTACTAATCGTTTATGTAGTTAGTTTGCAACCTTGTAGATAGTAGAGCATACTAGAACAAACATCGAATTTTATTTTTCTGTACAGGCAGCAATCTGATTCATGGTGCCGACAGTGCACACTCCCAGATTGACAAGAGTGCAATTTGGTCAGCAATTTAGTTTATAATTTAAGTATTTCTCATCTGTTTTAATTATAGACGTGTTTTATCCTAGGACTTGTAGCGGAATCAGGCTTATGTAATGTATTTGTATGTAGTTGTAAAGCTAGCCAGCTGGCATCCTTGATTTGAAGGAATTTAGCACTAACGTTACTTAAATAGTGTTGAGATTATCCCTGGTTTGGAATGGGAAATACGGTATCATGCTGCGGGTCGCCCGAGGGGAGCCCAAAACTACCAAGACAACCGGCGGACCGCCACGAAGACTACCAAATAATCACGGACGTGAGTGACGACAACGGCCCGTACTTGCAGCACATAAGCGACAGAGAGGTGCCTGACGGTAGGTTTCACACACCCGCCCGCGTAGCTGGGATTGGAAATATTTACAGAATGTGACTGTGGTTACTAGAAAGACTGAACCGGTAGAGGTCTCTCCTGTGTCGGGTTGAATTCTTTCAAATCCACATTTATATTTGCTGTGCTAGTTGCTGCAGTAGAGATGCAGTACTTAAATATACAACATCATTTTTACCACACTATTCCTCAAACACCTCCGTCTCAAGAGGCCTGTAGTCAATTTAATTACATGTGCATAAAATTAGGGGATATGAGGCTGCCAATTGGGGAGGAGGGGTATTTGATCCACTGCCCCCTGGTGTCCCTCCCCTCCCTCCCAGCAGGGTTTGATGTTGCTGGTTGTTTACAGCTTTATACCGCTGTTGATTTTAGGCCCTGCATGGTGTTGCACCCCTGGGGTAAAGCCACACACACACACACTTCCTGCTGCTGCAACAACAGGCATTAGGCACTCATCCATTCAGACCCCCCATTGGCTGAGAGCAGAGGAGCTCAGACTCTGGTGTTGCCACCACCATTGATCTCAGTGATAAGGGCATTCCACAGAACCAGCCCAACTAGCTCAGTCAAATCAAATTGTATCTGTCTTTAAAAAAAAGAAACAGGTAGGCCAAGATAAAGCAAAGCAGTGTGACAACAGAGTTACACATGGGATAAACAAACATGCAGTCAATAACACAATAGAACATCTATATACAGTGTGTGCAAATGTAGTTAGATTAAGGAGGTAGGACAATAAATAGGCCATAGTGGTGAAATAATTACAATTTAGCAATTACACTGGAGTGATAAATGTGCAGATGATGATGTGCAAATATGCCTTTGGGTCAGGCAGAGATACTGGGGTGCAAATGAGTAAGAATATGGGGATGAGGTAGTTGGGGTGGGCTATATACAGGTACAGTGATCGGTAAGCAGCTCTGACAGCTGATGCTTAAAGTTAATGGAAGGAATGGCGGCCAAAGCAGGTGTTGGCTTTGGGGATGACCAGTGAAATATACCTGCTGGAGTGCATGCTACGGGTAGGTGTTGCTATGGTGAGCTGACATAAGGCAGGGATTTATCTAGCAAAGACTTTTAGATGACCTGGAGCCAGTGGGTTTGGTGCCGAATATGGAGTGAGGACCAACCAATGAGAGCATACAGGTCGCAGTAGTGGGTAGTATGTGAGGCTTTGGTGACAAAGCAGGTGTAGACCTTACTGTGAAATGCTTACTTACAAGACCTTTCCCAGCAATGAAGAGTTAAAAAGTAAGAAACAAATTCCAAAAACAGAAATGGTAACACAATTAAATAACAAGACCTACTGTAGGTGTTCCTTTTGTCCAGGTGGGACAGGGCAGTGTGGAGTGCAATAGAGTTCGCATGGTCAGTCAAATGGCATCCAATTTCCTATGTAGTGTACTAGCTACTTTTGACCAGAGTATTGCACTTTGGAATAGGGTGCCATTTGAGATGCAACCAACCAGAAGATGAGGCTGGTAGGTGAAAAATGTAGGAGACTCCCAAGAATCTATCTCTTAGCTATCCCTGGCATCCTGACGATGTGATGCCACAGGACAGCTGCATCTCTCTCGCTCTCACTCTACTGCAACTTTATTTTGGGCTTCAGAGAGCGAGGGAGGGCTTGTCTACTAGCACTAAGCCTAGTGTGGTGGACCCAGCTGCTGTAAGGCTGACCCTGGGTCAGGGTTAGACGGTCAATCCCTCCCCCCCTGTGTCCTTATGAAGGCAGGCCTCTAGCATTTCATCACATGTCTAGGATCAGCTGTAGGTGGATGATATAAAGAGGAATAGACTGAACTGAGACGGATATTAGGTATATCACCTGTTGTCTGTCTTACGAGAGCCAGGAAACTAAACATGAGGCTATAGAGCTTAATCACCACGTTCAGACAACCACTCTTCATCTTCGGCCTAGCACCATTGACACATTTTAGCATAATAGGCTAATGCATCACCATCAAAGCTTGATCACCCTGGTTCGGGCAGACCACCCATTCTGCTGTCTGAACTGTGAAGACCAATAGGCCATTGATCTCACAACAAGGACCTCAACAGCCGCAACAATGCCCTTATAATCAATAGAGCTCTGTCTCCTTTCACCTATAACCTAGGGCTTGAAGCACATATCTGCACAAGTGATCACTTAAGTTTTTTTTAATTTTTTATATGGATGATTACTTGGCTAAATGAGGGAATCTGTGGAGCCAGTTTGAATGAAATATGATCTAGGCCTGCTACTGCAGTAGTGGGCACAGTGGCAAGGCAGATTCTTTATATATGCCTACAACTGCAGTAGTGGAACAGGGGCTCAGGTGCATCCTGTTTCCATTGATGATCCTTCATGTTTCTACAACTTGATTGGAGTCCACCTGTGGTAAATTCAATTGATTGGACATGATTTAGAAAGGCACACTCCTGTCTATATAATGTCCCATGCTTGACAGTGTATGTCAGAGCAAAAACCAAGCCATGAGGTCCAACGAGTGTCCGTAGCTCTCCAAGACAGGATTGTGTCGTGGCACAGATCAGGGGAAGGGTACCAAACATTTTTTTCAGCACTGAAGGTCAAGAACACAGTGGCCTCCATCATTCTTAAATGGAAGAAAGTATGGAATCACCTTACTTCCTAGAGCTGGCCGTCCGGCCAAACTCAGCAATCGGGGAGAAGGGACTTGGTCAGGGAGGTGACCAAGAACCCAATGGTCACTCTGACAGAGCTCCAGAGTTCCTCTGTGGAGATTGGAGAACCTTCCAGAAGGACAACCATCTCTGCAGCACTCCACCAATCAGGCCTTTATGGTAGAGTGGCCATACGGAAGCCACTCCTCACATGACAGCCCGCTTGGAGTTTGCCAAAAGGCACCTAAAGGACTCTCAGACCATGAGCAACAAGGTTCTCTGGTCTGATGAAACCAAGATTGAACTCTTTGGCCTGAATTTCAAGCGTCACGTCTGGAGGAAACCTGGCACCATCCCTACGGTGAAGCATGGGGGTGGCAGCATCATGCTGTGGGGATGTTTTTCAGCAGCAGCGAATGAGGGAAAGATGAACAGAGCGAAGTACAGAGATCCTTGATGAAAACCTGCTCCAGAGCGCTCAGGACCTCAGACTGGTGCGAAGGTTCACCTTCCAACAGGACAATGACCCTAAGCACACAGCCAAGACAACGCAGGAGTGGCTTCGGGACAAGTCTCTGATTGTCCTTGAGTGGCCCAGCCAGAGCCTGGACTTGAACCTGATCGAACATCTCTGGAGAGACTTAAAAATAGCTGTGCAACAATGCTCCCTAAGCAACTTTGCAGTATTTTGTTTATTTGTGTGTTATTGCTTATGTTATTAGCCCATTTATAAGAGGTATTCTGAGTGGAATTCTAGTCCGTGCACACCATCTACCGCTTCCGAATATTTTACTTGCTAATGTTCAGTCTCTGGACAATAAATCAGACAAGCTCAGGGCGAGAATCTCCTTCCAGAGAGACATCAGGGACTGTAACCTATTGTTTCACAGAATCCTAGCTCTCTCCGGATATACTGTCCCCATCCATACAGCCAGCTGGGTTCCCAGTACATTGTGCAGACAGGAATAAAGAACTCTCTGGGAAGAAGAAAGTCAGTGGTGTGTGTTTCATGATTAACTACACATGGCGTGATTATGATAACATACAGAAACTCAAGTCCCTTTGTTCACCTGACCTAGAATACCTCACAATCAAATGCCGACCGCATTACCGAACGCAACAGAGCCTCTTCAATCTCAGGAGGCTGAAGAAATTCGGCTTGGCCCTTAAGACTCGCCACCCATAATAGCTGTTGCCTATGTAGGCCTATTGGATAAGTATTAAATCATTATTTATTGAAGTTCTTTTCTCATCATCATTGAATCTCTGCTAGCTAGCTACATGCCAATGATTTGATTGCTATGCTTTTGACGTTGCTATGCCAATAAATATGTTGGCAACCGTTTTATAAAAGCAATATTGCCCTCAAACCCGGGAGTTGTCATGTAGGCCTCAGAACAGACCTTGTTGGGAGTTGCCGGGTTCTCAGGCATTATTGCTTAAGTACAGTAGGCTACAAGTCACTGTTCTGTCTGTAATGGAATATCAGGTCTCATTTTCCTCTCACCTGCCTCAAGTCAACATCCTCACCTCAAGTGAACTAAGGTGTTTTTCTGGATCGCTAACCTTCCAAGTCAGGTTCTTAGTCTGTGTCATTACCCTTGTTGTCTACTCTGTTTCTAATGGTCACTTAGTCTGTGTCATTATCCTTGTTGTCTACTCTGTTTCTAATGGTGACTGGTGTCTTTGTTGTTCCAGAACTGGCCCAGGAGTCCAACCCATCAGACCATGGCCGAGCCAGCACAATCTTCCTCAGCAAGTCCCAGACAGACAGTGAATGTAAGGACGCTACTCTACCCTGCTCACAACACATCACAGGAGAAATTATCATGATGCCATGTTAGCCCATACGGCACACGTCTCAAACTCTTGTCTTACGCACTTCAGCTACTTGGTACGGTGGTAACTCACCCTCTCTCCACAACCCTGTGTCTGCTCTAGCAAGCTATCTAGAGAGATGATACTTAGGTAACTGTAAGTGACTCTAATATGGCTCTCTCATCAGCACCGTTCCTCATTATTTTCAACATGACTTTTTTATTTTTCCTTCTAGTGCGAGACAAGAGGAAAAGCAATCACATAAACCATGTTAGTCATGTAAGTATTTCAATATGAAGATTTGAGTTTGTTAACCAACCATACTTTGTGTGTGTGTGTGACTATTGTGTGGACATGCATGCGAGAGTTGGGTTTCCTCTTAACTTGGGTCACTGGAGGGCAATTTGGGTCACGGGAGGATGGTCAATTTCTCATTTGGGTCTCGTGGTGAAAAAGTTTAAGAACCCCTGCTCCAGAGGACAATGCCAAACTCATGCATATGCAAATGTACTCTCTGACCTTACACCTTAGTGGTCAGCTCTTATAGGATGTAGCCCTTTACACTCGTACCACGTATACGGGTTGAAAAGGCAGATTTGTACACTAAATTGGAACGCAGTGGCTATACAGTAACATGCTATACATGACGTTCGAGCTCCGTCTCCGCTTCACTGCTCTCTGACAGCCATTAATTGACAGCCGTTCTGAACTTGAGCACCACATCCCTCCCTCTAAATGGGCAACTTGTGCACATTTTTTGTCTGAGTGAGACTCAATGTATTTAGCGAAATGAGGTGAAGATTAAAACTCTGTGATCCTGAGCAGAATGAGCCTATGTTTGTTGTATTGTGAAGAAACTTTGCCGCGGACCACGCATCTGAATGCACTCATGACTCCATTCTGTGCGACCAAAATTACCATCTGCTTCTCTGAATTGCCTTGTGAAAGCATAACACTAAGATGTCATGATTTAGTTTTGTTGGCAATAGAACAAGCTTTCAAATGATGCCCATCTGACCCAGATTGTGATTTATAATGGACTGTTTTTGGATTGCAGAAAAAGCAACAGTAATTGTGTGATTGTGGGGATGCAGGGCTGTGTTCCAAACAAAACAACTACATGTGTGCTTGCTCTAGTTCCTCAACTGTGCAGCTAGGAGAGCCCCAAAAAAATTATAGTTGAAGACTTCTTTGAGTCATAAAAGTGCATTGGAATTACTTAGGAAGTGTGCACACTTTGGAGTGGTGTGTGGCCACTTGGAAACACCAGTTAGACCTCTCACTCAAACCCTTGTAATGTTTTTGTCTTATGTTGCACCTACCCCAAACGTATCATTTTACCGAATGTATCCAGAATATTTTCAGATTTCGTTATCAACAAATGTGGCAAAAACGAAAGTAAATGTAAAATGCACATCAAAGTAACGGTGTAATGTTTGGATTCAGTCTTGTCAGGTGAACTGTTTGGATTCAGTCTTGTCAGGTGAACTGTTGTTTGGATTCAGTCTTGTCAGGTGAACTGTTGTTTGGATTCAGTCTTGTCAGGTGAACTGTTGTTTGGATTCAGTCTTGTCAGGTGAACTGTTGTTTGGATTCAGTCTTGTCAGGTGAACTGTTGTCCTCACCTTTAGTTTAATAATTTTCCCATAATCTCCAGACTGTTCCCTTTTAATTGCTACCATGGTTATGCATATGCTCTCCATAATTCTTCTGTAAGAAACATTTTAATGTATCTTATCCATATAAGCCAAGTGATTAATCAGAGGGTTGGCTGGGGTTATGGCTGCCCTATTTTACACTGACCCCTGACCTCTACAATATAGCCCCACTGTGGAAACTAGCTAAGTGCCAAGACCTTTTGACCTGGTAAAAATAGAAGGCAGAGCTGTGTTGCCCTTGCCTGCTACCGTACTGTGTGTGTGTGTGTGTGTGTGTATTCATGTAGCCTATGTACTTGAGGTGACCACAATAGAACAGGTTGTAGCCCTTGTAGCTGAGTGGCTGTGGTGTCCTGTCAGCTTGAAGACTAACACAAATAAACAGGAGACGTGGTATGAATGTTTTGAGGTTCCACTGTCCACCCTCAACTCCACCTCATCTTTTTCTCTCTGTATTGTAGAGCAACTGCCTTGGCTTCAACAGGGCCCACATTAGCATCGTCTGACTTCCGAGACAATTTCCATTGAATGTCACATATTTCATTCTGCAGACGTCTCCTGGCCCTCTCTCTAAGAAGTACAGTTCTTGTTCCACCATCTTTATAGATGACAGCACGGTCAGCCAGCCTAACTTGAAAAGCACAATAAAATGGTGGGTACCCACTACCTTCAGATATGCACCCACACGAAATGAAATGTACCTTTTCTAGTTGAAATCTGGTCTAATGAATTCTCTTTCTCCTCTTCCAGTGTTACATTAGCAGTATACTACCACATTAAAAACAGGTGAGTGGCAGTGTTTTGACTTGTTCAGTTTGAGTATGCTCATGTATTACTTACTTTTACTGGGGGATCAGAAGGTGGCCTCTGGGCCTGGCAGAATGTCTGTATTGGACTAGGGACAGTGTATTTGGTTCATAGTGGAGGCGTTCAATCTCTGTTCCTCTGTCTCTCTCAGGGACTCTGACAGGTCACTGGATATTTTCGATGAGAAGATTCACCCCTTATCTGTGAGTGGGCTGTTCAATTTTACCATAATCCACTCAGGGTTTACAGGAAGTGAATAGCTGTTATGTATTCTGCTGCTAATACAGGTTTACATCAAAACAGAGGTCTGTATTAGATGTGGCAGTATTGGTTTCTCAGCCCTTGTCTACATCAATATCTGGCATCAGCCAGCCTCCTCACTCCCTTCTAGACCTTACACTGCAACTTTATATAGCCCATAGCCCAGTGCATCTCCTAGCTCCAACTTCTGCATAGCACACATCACTGCAGGGGGAATGAATACGTTTTTTTAGCTCTGGTAGGAAAGTCAACATAAACCCATTAGGAAATTGAGAAATTACTTGAATGTTTCCTTATCTTTTTGAGTGTAGTCTATGCGCTATTCAAGACTGAGTGTGTGTGTGTGTGTGTGTGTGTGTGTGTGTGTGTGTGTGTCTCTTAACACGGTCTTCTCCCTTCCCTTCAGAGAGAGCAGGTTCCTGATGACTATTCTCGTACAGACCCTGAGCACAAACTCATCTACCGCTTTGTCAGAACTCTGTTCAGCGCTGCACAGCTCACTGCAGAGTGTGCCATCGTCACATTGGTGAGGAGTCCAGTCAGCAACCTTACACTCGTAATCAAAACGCACACGTATCAGCTGTTAATACATGGTTAATCAACCGACATGAAACGATACAGTAGATGTATTGTAGCTCAGTTGGTAGAGCATGCCGCTTGTGACGCCAGAGTATTGGGTTTGATTCCCGGGACCACCCATATGTAAAAAAAATGGTATTGTGGCGTTGTATTAACTTACATTTGCACTAAAGTACCACTAGGGGGCAGCAGAGGAATAGAAAACATTGACGAAGCTCAGCAAGTCAAGTGAACAGAGCCTAGTCTCAATTTTATACAGACCGTAGACCTGCATTTGATTATTACAAGAAGATTGGTCCTAATATATCAAGCATGCCTTATTTCCTGTACTCCAAACATAAAACGGTACTATTTCTCATGTGTATATAATCAATAACATGCCCTTTTTCCTGCTAATTTTCTATGTTGTACACATCACATTTCTGAATGGAAATAACCACCTCAGGTTTATCAGCACATGATCATTTTAAGACCTCTAACCTTCAACCCCTCTTCCTTCACCAGGTGTACCTGGAGCGTCTGCTGACCTACGCTGAGATAGACATCTGTCCGTGCAACTGGAAGCGTATCGTACTGGGAGCCATCCTGCTGGCGTCCAAGGTGTGGGACGACCAGGCTGTGTGGAACGTAGACTACTGCCAGATCCTCAAAGACATCACTGTGGAGGACATGTGAGTGGACAGGACACACTCAAGATACCCTTTTCTCACTGTTGTGCCAACCTGAACCATACTTTACTGTTCAATTTCAGATATGTTCTGTTCACTTTGAAGGAGGAGGCTGATTGGTAGTCTTTGAAGGAGGAGGAGGATGCTGATTGGTTGTCTTTGGAGGAGGAGGCCGATTGGTAGTCATTGGAGGAGGCTGATTGGTAGTCATACTTTTATGATTCATCATGTCCATGTTTCAGGTGGAGAACAGACGTAGACCAGAGCCTCCTTCCCTCACTGGTCTGATGATCATTCATTAGGGTGTACAGTAGTGGTACAGTAGTCCTATCCAGTCACTAGTTTTGATCAGGGCTGTGTGAGATTAGGGCTCTGCTTTGGGCTCCAAGGGAGTGGAGACTAGACCCAGAGAGAGGGCCTTAGAAGGAGGTGGAGTACTGGTTGTACACAGGAGGCAGTCTCCAATCCATCAGTAGGTTGCCCCCCAAAAAGTTTTGAGAATGACAAGTATTAGTCTCTACAAAGTTTGCTGCTTCAGTGTTCTTAGATCTTTAAGTCAGTAGTTACTATGGTACTCTGAAGTATAATTACAAGTATTCCATAAGTGTCAAAGGCTTTTATTGACAATGACATTCAGTTTATGCAAAGAGTAAATATTTTTTTTCTCAAGACCTCTGCAATCCGCTGTCAATTAATTTCTGGGCCACATCCTGACTGATGGCAGGCCATTCTTGCATAATCAATGCTTGGAGTTTGTCAGAAGTTGTGGGTTTTTGTTTGTCCACCTGCCTCTTGAGGATCGACCACAAGTTCTCAATGGGATTAAGGTCTGGGGAGTTTCCTGGCCATGGACCCAAAATGTCGATGTTTTGTTCCCTGAGCCAATTAGTTATCACTTATTCCTTATGGCAAGGTGCTCCATCATGCTGAAAAAGGCATTGGACGTCACCAAACTGTTCTTGGATGGTTGGGAGAAGTTGCTATCGGAGGATGTGTTGGTACCATTCTTTATTCATGGCTGTGTTCTTAGGCAAAATTGTGAGTGAGCCCACTCCCTTGGATGAGAAGCAACCCCACACATGAATGGTCTGAGGATGCTTTACTGTTGGTTGGCATGACACAGGACTGATGGTAGCGCTCACCTTATCTTCTCCGGACAAGGTGTTTTCCGGATGGCTCAAACAATCGGAAAGGGGATTCATCAGAGAAAATGACTCTACCCCAGTCCTCAGCAGTTAAATCCCTGTACCTTTTGCAGAATATCAGTCTGTCCCTGATGTTTTTCCTGGAGAGAAGTGGCTTCTTTGCTGCCCTTCTTGACACCAGGCCATCCTCCAAAAGTCGTCGCCTCACTGTGCGTGCAGATGCACTCACACCTGCCTGCTGCCATTCCTGAGCAAGCTCTGCACTGGTGGTGCCCCGATCCCGCAGCTGAATCAACTTTAGGAGACGGTCCTGGGGCTTGCCGGACTTTCTTGGGCGCCCTGACGCCGCCTTCACAACAATCTCTCTCCTTGAAGTTCTTGGTGATCTGATAAATCGTTGATTTAGGTGCAATCTTACTAGCAGCAATATCCTTTCCTGTGAAGCCCTTTTTGTGCAAAGCAATGATGACTGCACGTGTTTCCTTGCAAGTAACCATGGTTGACAGAGGAAGAACAATGATTTCAGGCACCACCCTCCTTTCAAATTTTACTGTGGGTAGCAAGTGTTTTTCTTGGAACGCTGTGTTCTTTTGCCGCCATGCATAACGCCCCTTTTTATGACCAAATAACTCAATCTTTGTTTCATCAGTCCACAGCACCTTATTCCAAAATGAAGCTGGCTTGTCCAAATGTGCGTTTGCATACCTCAAGCGACTCTGTTTGTGGCGTGTGTACAGAAAAGGCTTCTTCCGCATCACTCTCCGGTACAGCTTCTCCTTGTGCAAAGTGCGCTGAATTGTTGAACGATGCGCAGTGACACCATCTGCAGCAAGATGATGTTGTAGGTCTTCGGAGTTGGTCTGTGGGCTGTTTTTGACCGTTCTCACCATCCTTTGCCTCTCCGATATTTTACTTGGCCTGCCACTTCTGGCCTTAACAAGAACTGTGCCTCTGGTCTTCCATTTCCTCACAATGTTCCTCACAGTGGACACTGACAGCTTACATCTCTGCGATAGCTTCTTGTAGCCTTCCCCTACACCATAATGTTGAACAATCTTTGTTTTCAGGTCATTTGAGAGTTGTTTTGAGGCCCCCATGTTGCCACTCTTCAGAGGAGAGTCAAAGAGAGCAACAACTTGCAATTGGTCACCTTAAATACCTTTTCTCATGATTGGATGCACTTGTCTATGAAGTTCAAGGCTTAATGAGCTCACCAAACCAATTGTGTGTTCCAATTAATCAGTGCTAAGTAGTTACAGGTATTCAAATCAACAGAATGACAAGGGTGCCCACATTTTTGCATAGCCTATTTTTCACATCTGATTTAATTTCATACAACTTAATATTGCTACACTAAAAATCTTTGTCTGGACAATACCCCAGTACTCAGCTTTTATTAGAAAATGAATGGCATGCCACTGTGATCATTTTATGTGATGACAGAGGCTGCATAAATTATTATGCAGCCTCAGAGGGGTGCCCAAACTTTTTCATACGACTGTAGATAGTCTACGCTGGAATTCATACTACGGTTACTGGCCCAACGGTCTAACCTCTAGGCTACCTGCCTCCCCGTGTGTGCGCTTTGTCTGTATGAGCCCATGTTCCTCCTTCTCTCGATCTGCAGTCTATTTTCATCTCTTCCATTTGAAGTGCTCTTTGTGAGCTGGGATAGGGGGTCTGGAGTGGCTCTCACCGCTCCTACATAATGGCCGTAGCCCTCGCCCGCTCCATTAGTTGCCCTGGGAGACCAGCCTTCCAACACACACACACACACACACACCCCAGCCTCCACCCACCCTGGCCCTCTGTCTCCTTTCCCACAAAGCATCCTGGATGCTGTCTCCGTGGTGACCGGCATGCAGCTCTTTTGTCGTCGTGGCGAAAGGATGATGAGATGGATCTGTACAGGAGCGACATTGTAGACCTGAAGCGAGCTGCTCTGTCAGAGAAGCTATGGGCTTCATTGCAGTCAGAATTAATAGGCCAGTCCTCTAGTTGTTGTATTTATTGTAGGGTTTATTTTTTTATGTTGTTCTTGTTTGTCATTTTGGGTAATTACTTGAAAAAATACAAAAAAGATGTCTCCTTGCAAAAAATAATATTTTTTTAATAATAAAGACTTTTTATTAATAAAAATATAGTTTAGTCTCCCAAATGTGGGGGGTGGAGATGGGTTGGATAGCCCTCCTTCAGACACCCGTCTCCTTGCAGCCCTAAGGGAAAGATGAGTGGAGTTTTCATTTGAATATACACATATTGATTAGACTCTCGCCCTATGAGGGCTGGCCTGTGAATGACGTTACACCTATCACTGATCTAAGGTCCATTTGGCATTTCTTCCCCACTCACTATCAGAGTTAGGATTTCATTTGGGGAGGTTATTCCTAGATCTGTGCCTAAGAGCAACTTTTACTAGGAGTGTCTATATTAACCCTGTTTTAATCCACTCTCCCACCGTCAGGAACGAGATGGAGCGTCACTTCCTGGAACTGCTGCAGTTCAACATCAACGTCCCGGCCAGTGTTTACGCTAAGTACTACTTTGACCTGCGCTCTCTGGCTGAGGACAACAACCTCCGTTTCCCCCTCGAGCCACTCGGCAACGAGAGGGCACAGAAACTGGAGGTAAGGTAGTGAAGGGTGGTATAGGGTAGAGGTGGGAGAATGCATCTAGTAGCAGAAAAGATGGCAGCTGAGTGAGACCTAGGAATAGTGAAAAGTGTTGGAATTAACCAGTGCATTTGGTATAAAGCCAATAAGCCTGTGTGCTGTGTGTTGTCCAGGCCATCTCCAGACTGTGTGAAGACAAGTACAAGGACCTGAGCCGAGCGGCAATGAGGAGGTCCTTCAGCGCTGACAACCTGGTGGGCATCCGCCGCTCCAATGCTGTGCTCTCATAGGCCAGCCACACAGGCCTGCTTTCTCATTAATCATTGACACGTCACTCCCAACATTGATCTCTCATTGGATAGCCACACTCCAACATTCTGCTCTCACTGGACAGACACAATGGTTGAGTTCATTTCGCATGGCCCTGTGCTCAGGGTGGGTGGAGTTTGCTCATTTCAGACTATTCCATTGGTCCTTAAGTGAAATCTCCACACACCCGGAGCACCGAGCCATGCAAAATGAACTCCACCAATATCGGACCTTTACAGCCCAACCAACCAACACCCCAGGATTCCTGCCCCAAACCCTCTTACAAACCCCTCTGAGATACTGGTTGTGGGCAGCACCATTGGCTCCCTCTCCCTTGCCTGTCCCGTCCCAGACCCTGGGCGCAAAATAACTTCTTCACTAGATAGAGGGGGGGGGGGGGGATGTTTTTTTTTGTATATTTTTAGTTTTTTTGCTTACTATGTAGGCTACTAGCTGTGAAATGTACCTGTTTTTAAATTGAAAATAATTTGCAGATGGAGTATTTTAAATAAACACTAATCATGTAACACATCCTAGTGGCTTTCATTGGAGTGGAGTTGAGAACAAAAGTGTAGCAGCGCATTGTAAACATTTCTATTGTACTTCAGACATTAAATGATCTACTCATAAACAGATTGGTCCACAGTTTTATTCTCTAGCAGTAAGAGATACATGAAACAAGAGTAGGGCAGAACTTCATAAATATCTGGGAAAAAATATTTATTGTAAAATATCAGGAATAATTTTCCACATTTCATGTTCTGTAGGAATGTAGTACATAAAGCTGCAGTCCAGACACATCTATTGAAGGACGCCAAAGCAGACTTACAAATTATGGGGTACAACTCTCTCTCTCACACACACACACAGTGAATGTCAGGAAACAGGTTAATAAATTAAACCGACACTGGACCATTTACACACTAGTCTGGTTAGTAAAACACTGAAGCACAACACAGTAGAAAGGCAGAAAAAAGCAACTGGACAAGGTTTTGGTTCACCCAGAGTTAACCATGTTCTAGTCTAGCTGTCCACCACAGTTCCTACAGCCAGTATATCCCTTGTGAGAGGACCGATTTTGATGTGTAGGCCTATGCCCGCTGGATACCATTGAACAGAAAAGTTTTGACCATTTTGTAAACGTCTGTGTCAACGTGAATGCTGACGCTGTAAATGTATACAGAGCCGTAGGTGATGTGTGCAATGCTTCAGTCCAGTTTACAGGTGATCGATACCTGTACATTTACCATTGGGTTGGTGTGAACAGTTCCAGTGTGTACCACCAGGGGGTGTAATGCACAGACAGGCATAGGACCTACTGAGGGAGGCCAGGCGCACTTCGTCCATCCCTTCTCTTCTGGCCTGTGAGACAGATCACAGATCTGACAAACAGACAGTAGTCCCTCTAAAACGCTTAACAACAAAAAGGCTATTTTGAAGCACAACTCACTACAACGGCTATTATCAGGCATGTGTTTTATAGAGGCTACTTTTGACATTGATTTCTAAATGAAAATACTGGTTGAGAAAAGGATAGAATATAACTTGTTTACTGATAAACTTGTAGGCTACACATCCATTTTCAGATTATCTCTTTGGAAGCTGATTTTACCATCGGCCCAGTCTAGAAACTGGTCAACAGTTGTACTAGAGATCCTCATACTGGCCGGCAAGTGTTCACAGACCAGTCAGTGAACCAAGCTGGATTTTATAGGACAAAGATTGTGTGTATTGGTACATACTTGATTAATTCAATCCGAGCAGCATACAAACACATCCATACCACAGATATACCACACATTTACTAGATTCATACTGAATATTGTGATTCAAATCTCTGGGGATCGCAAAGAAACACATTAAATATTTTCATCATTGTGTTCCTAGAGATGTTTTTTCACCCATTACGGACCCAGTGTCCACACTGAATAATACCCTGGATAATGGGGGCATTCTGGGCCAGCAAAATCCATAGTATTTCATAGAGCATCATATATACAGGAATAAATAGTGAGTCTCATCTGTAATGGTCCAGACGGACAGGAGTACAGATGGGCAGGTTATACGTTCATCCACAGTCCCCTCTTAGAGAATGTTCTAGTGCCCTCAAACTCAAGTCTGGACATGAAAGCCAGTGTCACTGCATTTTTTCATTGTTCCCCTCTAATCAGGAACTGATTTAGACCTGGAACACCAGGTGGGTGCAATTAATTATCAGGTTGAACAGAAAACCAGCGGGCTTTGAGACTCGTAGGGTAAGAGTTGAATAACCTGTGAGTCTGTTGAAGTAGTGGTACTTTGCCAAAGCAGCAATGAGCACCAGTTGTACCAAAGAGCTCATATGATACAAAAGTCCCATTTCTTTCAAAGAAATTCACAGTGATTTCTACAATATCCATCTTTAATTTCAGTTAACACATGTGTTCCTGTTCTGTGTTCCAAGAAATGAGTCTGTGAGGCAGGTTTGTCGATAAATGTTGTATTTACAACCTGTGGAATGACTTGGTTATCTCCTCCTTGCCCTCTGACCTTTTTGCTTCTAGAGAACTGCGTGGTGGTTTATCACACACCATCTTGTCCAATGTCAAGATGAGGCCCATTCTCACATAACAAGGGCTATCACAAAACACATGACATTAGGGGCTCCAATACCCTCTAGGGTCCCATTCACACGTGTGAGGGTGGGGCAGGTTTGTGGTAGGACCCTGGGGGCAGAGCTGCCCCGAGGTGTCCCGTGAGGGCCGTACTGGCCTCTATGTACAAGGAAGGGGGCACGGTGGGCTTGGAGACCCAACAGGGGCAGCAGCGAGCAACGAACCTCCTCCACGACTCCAGGGTCTTCCCAGACCAGATCCACACCCCTGACGTGATGCCCACCACCAGACACATGAAGTATTTCAACATGAAGATGGCGTAGTCGGGCCCCAGGCCCAGCCTCTGTCTCTCAGCTTGACAGGAGCAGGATAGAGCCCGGTCCCAGCCCGGCCTGTAGTGCTGCTCGTACACCAGACAGGCTACTACTATAGTAGCAGGAACCGTGTAAAGCACCGTAAACAACCCAATCCGGATCATCAGCTTCTCCAGTTTATCTGTTTTGGTCCCTCCCTGTTTGATGATGCTGCGTATGCGGAACAGAGACACAAAGCCTGCTAGGAGGAACAGGGAGCCGGTGAATAGGTAGACCACAAGGGGAGCTAACACAAACCCTCTCAGGCTCTCCAGACTCTGGTTCCCCACGTAGCAGATCCCTGCCACCGGGTCTCCGTCCACAGAGCTTAGAGCGAGGACCGCAATGGACTTGACACTGGGAATCAGCCAGGCAGCCAAGTGGAAGTACTGGGAATAGCCAGCGATGGCCTCGTTGCCCCACTTCATGCCCGCGGCCAGGAACCAGGTGAGGGAGAGCACCACCCACCAGATGGAGCTGGCCATGCCGAAGAAGTAGATGAGCAGGAATACCAGGGTACACAGGGCGGGGCCTGTGGTGTCATACAGGATGTGCTGCTGGTCGCCGCTCCCAGTGCACGCCACCCTCTCGTGACCCGCCACTAGTCGTATAATGTAGCCCAGGGAGACAAAGAGATAGCAGGCAGCCAGGAAGATGATGGGTCTCTCGGGGTACTGGAAGCGCTCCATGTCGATGAGGAAGGTTGCCACCGTGGTCAGGGTGGAGACAAAGCACAGGACGGACCACAGACCGATCCAGAAGGTGGTGAAGGTGCGTTCGTCCTGGGAGAAGTAAGGGTGGTGGCAGGGCTGGGCACAGTTATCCACAGGGCCAGTGTGGACCCGGTTGTATAATGGGTGGGTGTCCTTTTTGATGGGCACCATAGGGTCCCGACAGCGGCAGTCCCGGTCACACTCCTGTGAGGCGGGGGGCTTGGGGGCGGGCTGCCTGCGGCGGGTGCCCTTGGGGGTGGGTTTGGGGAAGGGAGGGGAGAGGGTTGTGGTCTCACTACTGTTCTGGTCCATACACAGAGTCTCGTCTCCCAGCTGAGGCAGCTGCTCACAGCTCATCCTCTCTGGCCACTCAAAACCGTACTGGATCATGAGGGGGGAGCAGCCTCGCTTTGCCCGCTCACACACAGAGCGGCATGGGGGTAGGGGCTTCTTGTAGTCCTGCAGACAGATAGGGGTGTACATGGAACACAGGAAGAAGAGCAGATCTGGGGAGCAGCGGATGCGGACCAAGGGCCAGAACTGATGGACCTCCAGCCCCACCTCCTCCTGGGTGTCGTGGTTGAACTGGTTGGGCATGTAAGTGAGGTTGTACCCGATGCCCTTACACATGGGAACCGTGATGGGCTCGCACATTATGTCCTTGGAGGCGGCGTGCGCGAGCCGGGGCAGCTGGGAGAGGAGCAACGCGAGCAGCCAGCGGACCACACCACACAGCGGGGGTTTGACTATGGTCGCCATGGGGAAGTGAGATATTTCCGTAAAAAATATATAGGTATAAAAATGACAGGAATTGCGCTGTGGACTTAAGTATTTTCTAAGCTCAGGCCTTCTTTCCATTTATGACTGCATCTCCGAAATATGAAATCCCAGGAGAGCGTAATTGCTCCAGCAGCATGTCCTCTGTTCTATAAATCACAGACAAGTTTCATTCCAGACTGCAGGTCGCGCATTCTCTTCCATCAGCATGAGCACCTTTCGAATGAACCATGGTGATTATACATGCAGCAGCCAAGATCCGAAAACCCCGAAATAAAGTGCCACTGTTTAATCCAATAAATCTTGAGGATTTCGGAAGATGGACTATGAACACAAAGCCGACCGAGGTTCTAAAGAGGTTGCATTCAATTGTAAATCATTCACCAAGCTTTACAATTACTTTAGTTGAAAATTAATTTCCATTTTCCTTGCATTTCGGGCATGCGTCAATAAATGTAACAACTGTAACCTCAGGCTTAAACCAGAAACAATGTCTTATTCCTCCAGTTTGTATTCCGCATGACAGGTGAAGTCGCCCGTGCCTTGATAAGAGGAACCCCTGTCACCGCGTCTCTGTGAAAAATAAAAGCACTTGGAAGCAAAACTGTTTGGAAAATAATCTCAATGTCTCTATCCTCTATGTTGCGAAAAACATCCCATGCGTTTAATTTAAAATACAATAAAAACAGAATCCACTCTTCATGCAGCCGCTCTCCTGGTCTGAACCTCGCGGTAGAAAACAGGTTTCCTTAAACGTCCACTTTCTCTCCTATCTCCAAAGTTTAGGAAACTCGTTACACTTTTTTTTGTCCAACCAAATGTATCACTTGGACAACCCCAGAGCCGTCTTATTCAAAACTTAAGCATTTGTTTTCCAAACTCGTCTCCAATGATATTAGCAGGTATCGTTGTGTCGCGCTACACATCTCAAAGTGCTTGAGCCGAAATAACTCGCTCAGCTGCCCAAGTGGAAGAGACCCCTCCTGCTACAGAACGCCCACCTCATCCACAGCGGCAGCCCTCGAGCACTCAGTTCTATTGACCAAGGACTGTTTGGATAGCTTTACCACGCCTACTCGCACTCCAACGCCGCGCTCCTTGTACATTTTGGACCAATCAGGACCTGAGTTTGGGCTACAGCGTTGACCAAAATGTACCGGATGTGGAGGGACAGGTGGCATTTGGAGACATTAACGCACCTGCACGTCAAGGTGTATACTGTATATGCACTGTGGGTCAAATAAATACATAAAGAGAGTTAATGTAGGGACAAATGAAGGGTGGGGATCGTCTTAGAAAGTGTGTGTGTTTATAGGTTCCTGTAGTGCGTAGGTGTTTACCCTAGGGGCCAGAGGAGGTTGGTGCCACTTTAATTGGGGAGAACGGGCTCCTGGTAATGGCTGGGGCGGAATAGGTGGAATGGTATCAAATACATAAAACACATGGTTTCCATATGTTTGATGTCATTCCATTTGCTCTGTTCCAGCCATTGTAATGAGCTGTCCGCCCCTCAGCAGCCTCTTGTACTAGGGGCCCATTCCTGCAGCCTGAATCATCAACACACACCGGCAGAAAAAAAGAAAACACCTAGACATAATTTCCTATAGGTTCCTAGGTTAAGTCTCAGGGTCTTAGCTTGCACATGGTCAGGAACAAGGCCCTACCTACCCATGATAATAGTGCATTATTGGACCAGTCCAACTTTTGCCAATCTGCTATAGATAGACAGACAGACAGACAGACAGACAGACAGACAGACAGACAGACAGACAACTCTCAAAATCAGTGTAGGGAGGGAGGTGGGTAGGTAGATAGGGAGGTAGGTAGGTACAGTGCATTCAGAAAGTATTCAGACCCCTTTACTTTTTTCACACGGAGTGGCTTCAGTCTGGCCACTCTACCATCAAAGCCTGATTGGTGGAGTGCTGCAGAGATGGTTGTCCTTCTGGAAGGGTTTCCCATCTCCATAGAGGAACTCTGGAGCTCTGTCAGAGTGACCATCAGGTTCTTGGTCACCTCCCTGACCAAGGCCCTTCTCCTACGATTGCTCAGTTTGGCCGGGCGGCCAGCTCTTGGAAGAGTCTTGGTGGTTCCAAACTTCTTTCATTTAAGAATGATGGAGGCCACTGTGTTCTTGGGGACCTTCAATGCTGCATAAATGTTTTGGTACCCTTCCCCAGATCTGTTCCTCGACACATTCCTGTCTCTGAGCTCTACGGACAATTCCTTCGACCTCATGGCTTGGTTTTTGACATGCACCTCAACCAAATTTAGATGGTTTGGGATGAGTTGGACCGCAGTGAAGGAAAAGCATCCAACAAGTGTTTATATTTGGGAACTCCTTCAAGACTGATGGAAAAGCATTCCAGGTGAAGCTGGTTGAGAGAATGCCAAGAGTGTGCAAAGCTGTCATCAAGGGTGGCAATTTGAAGAATCTCAAATATAAAATATATTTTGATTTGTTTAACACTTTTTTGGTTACTACATGATTCCATATGTGTTATGTCATAGTTTTGATGTCTTCACTTTTATTCTATAAAAAATAGAGAAATAAAGAAAAACCCTTGAATGAGTAATATTGAATGAGGTAGGTAGGTAGGTAGGTAGGCAGGCAGGTAGGCAGGTAGGTAGGTAGGTAGGTAGGTTGGTAGGTAGGTAGGTAGGTAGGTAGGTAGGTAGGTAGGTAGGTAGGTAGGTAGGTAGGTAGGTAGGTAGGTAGGTAGGTAGGTAGGTAGGTAGGTAGGTAGGTAGGTAGGTAGGTAGGTAGGTAGGTAGGTAGGTAGGTAGGGAGGTTGGTTGGTAGGTAGGTAGGTAGGTAGGTAGGTAGGTAGGTAGGTAGGTAGGTAGGTAGGTAGGTAGGTAGGTAGGTAGGTAGGTAGGTAGGTAGGTACTGTATGTAGGGAGGCCTATAGTTAAGGTTGACAACAGTCATGCTTTGCGTGTTGACCTAGCAGGATGGAGTCTAAACATGCACGACAATGGGTCCAACACGCAAGACATATACTGCACTGTGTTCACATGGAGGGGCCCTTCAACAAAGCATGTATGTGTCCCAAATGGCATCCTATTCCCTATACAGCACAATACTTTTGACCAGAGGGCCCTGGTCAAAAGTCATGCACTATATAGGAAAGATGGGGGCCATTTGGCACAAAGGCCATGTTTTCACTCTTAGCCTGTTTCTCTTAACCTGTCTCTTTAAGGTCAGGGAGCATTCATACAGGATAGGGTTTATATTTCTCACACAACCATATTTGCTCTCCTTGTCCTAAAACTCAAACAGACTCCAATTATAGGCGTGGTTTGCTACTCTGATATAAACTGACTGTACAATGTTTACCTAATTACTTTGAAAGGTAGATAGATAGCATTAGCATGGGTGTGTAATGTGTTTGATGTGTGGGTACTAGAGACTCATAAGGATGCCCCACCTACAACACTATATGAGTTACAGCACCTACATCACTACATGAGTAACAACATTGCTCAGGAGAATAGTTATGGTTTCTTTACTATGTGCAGTCAAACAAACACAAGTAGACTTGAGGGATGTTTTGGAGTTCTTTGTGGAGGAAAGGGTGGGTTGGTCTCTCTCTCTGTCTATCGCACGCACACACGCACACACACTTATTTCCCGTTCAGGTGACACAATAGTGTGGAGTCTTTCTGAAGTCCAAAGGTCTTGCAGGGTGTGTGTGTGTGTGTATGTGCGCGTGCACGTATGCATGTGTGCATGTGTGTGCTAGCACGTCTGTCTGTCTGACTGACTTTGTGTCTTTTTACTGCCTGATAACACTCAGATTCCATTGGCTAAAATGCCTGTTAACACCCAGATTCCATTGGCTAAACTGCCTGTTAACACCCAGATTCCATTGGCTAAACTGCCTGTTAACACCCAGATTCCATTGGCTAAACTGCCTGTTAACACCCAGATTCCATTGGCTAAACTGCCTGTTAACACCCAGATTCCATTGGCTAAACTTTATGTTAACACCCAGATTCCATTGGCTAAACTGCAGGTTATCAATATAAATAGATATGTTCACATTAGGTTCACATATAGTCAATAGATAGGTTCACATTCTTGAAAGCCTCTGTGGTATCAATCAAAGACAGTGACACACACACTCACACTAAAACATTAAAGTATACACACACACTGGGTCACTCTTGGTAAATGTCCCTGGTGCCTAAGATGTTTGACTAAGACTTGAAGGAACACATTCAAACCAACCCTGACCAATCTGGTAACCACGGGTTACAGAGCACAGCATATCAACAGATCTAACAGCTAGGCACACCTAGTCATCAACTGCCCACACAGGCAGGGCTGCTCTGGGGTTGGACAGAGTGACACAACAACCAATCACTTGATTGTCACTTCTTCTTTCTCTTGAATCAAAGCAACCACCAGAACTCACCTACAAAAAACAGACGGTAATGATTGTGGGCGCCATTTCAGTTAGCTTCGGTATGTGAGTGAAATGGAGTGCTGTGGCACATTGATCCCCAACCTGGCTCTTCCGTCCACACTCCTCCCTGGCACCTCTCTCCCTCCCTTCTTAAAATCTCCCTCCTTCCAGGGCCAGGGATGGGCCTAACCCTCTCTTCTCTCTCACCACCCCCCTCCTTCCAGGGCCAAGGATGAGCCTGCGTGCCCGTACAGGTGTCTGCACAAAAGCCTTTATCCTGCTCCTCATTCAGCCTCCTCCATAGAAACACACACACACACACACACACACAAAAGGCTGATGACACAATGTTACAAATGTTCACGTTTGTAAATGCATTCTCATTTTCCTGTCTCCACTCTGCCTTCCACTCTCTAGTTGATCCTTTATGAACAGAGACATGAGGTCAGAGTTACACAATACCGGACACAATTACTCACAAACACTAATCCCACGTTTAAGGATTTACAATCATGTGTAAATCCCACATTTTGTGTGATAAGATGATGTACTGTAAACCCAATTTAATCTCTATAATAGCAGTATTTCGTATAACAGTCATATTTTCTTTCTACAGTGTTGTCACACAACGAGGAGTCTCAGCCTGTAAGTAGGGGCCAGAGTTTTTCCTGGTCAGTTGACATGATAAGTGTAAAAAAAAAAGGATTATACGCTGTCTAAATGACTCTATCCATAAGCCTGGGCCTGCAAACGACTCAATAACCAGTTCAGACTTTTAGTCAGAGGGCAGAGAGAGCATCAGTAGACTGAGAGGGGTGTGGCAGGTTATAGGGGTTGGGTGGGTTAGGTTGTGATAGGTTATAGAGGGGATTGGGGTGGGTTAGGTTGTGGCAGGTTATAGAGGGGATTGGGGTGGGTTAGGTTGTGACAGGTTATAGAGGGGATTGGGGTGGGTTAGGTTGTGACTTGTTATAGAGGGGTTTGGGGTGGGTTAGGTTTTGACAGGTTATAGAGGGGGCTGGGGTGGGTTAGGTTGTGACTTGTTATAGAGGGGTTTGGGGTGGGTTAGGTTTTGACAGGTTATAGAGGGGGTTGGAGTGGGTTAGGTTTTGACAGGTTATAGAGAGGGTTGGGGTGGGTTAGGTTGTGACATGTTATAGAGGAGGTTGGGGTGGGTTAGGTTGTGACATGTTATAGAGGGGGTTGGGGTGGGTTAGGTTGTGACAGGTTATAGAGGGGGTTGGGGTGGGTTAGGTTGTGGCAGGTTATAGAGGGGGTTGGGGTGGGTTAGGATGTGACATGTTATAGAGGGGGTTGGGTTGTGGCAGGTTATAGAGGGGATTGGGGTGGGTTAGGTTGTGACAGGTTATAGAGGGGGTTGGGGTGGGTTAGGTTGTGACATGTTATAGAGGGGGTTGGGGTGGGTTAGATTGTGGCAGGTTATAGAGGGGGTTGGGGTGGGTTAGGTTTTGACAGGTTATAGAGGGGGTTGGGGTGGGTTAGGTTGTGACATGTTATAGAGGGGGTTATGGTGGGTTAGGTTGTGACATGTTATAGTGGGGGTTGGGGTGGGTTAGGTTGTGGCAGGTTATAGAGGGGATTGGGGTAGGTTAGGTTGTGACATGTTATAGAGGGGGCTGGGGTGGGTTAGGTTGTGACATGTTATAGAGGGGGTTGGGGTGGGTTAGATTGTGGCAGGTTATAGAGGGGGTTGTGGTTGTTTAGGTTTTGACAGGTTATAGAGGGGGTTGCGGTGGGTTAGACAGAGAGGCAGGCAGGCAGGCAGGCAGGCAGGCAGGCAGGCAGGCAGGCAGGCAGGCAGGCAGGCAGGCAGGCAGGCAGGCAGGCAGGCAGGCAGGCAGGCAGGCAGGCAGGCAGGCAGGCAGGCAGGCAGGCAGGCAGGCAGGCAGGCAGGCAGGCAGGCAGGCAGGCAGGCAGGCAGACAGACAGACAGACAGACAGACAGACAGACAGACAGACAGACAGACAGACAGACAGACAGACAGACAGACAGACAGACAGACAGACAGACAGACAGACAGACAGACAGACAGACAGACAGACAGACAGACAGACAGACAGACAGACAGACAGACAGACAGACAGACAGACAGACAGACAGACAGACAGACAGACAGACAGACAGACAGACAGACAGACAGACAGACAGACAGACAGACAGACAGACAGACAGACAGACAGACAGACAGACAGACAGACAGACAGACAGACAGACAGACAGACAGACAGACAGACAGACAGACAGACAGACAGACAGACAGACAGACAGACAGACAGACAGACAGACAGACAGACAGACAGACAGACAGACAGACAGACAGACAGACAGACAGACAGACAGACAGACAGACAGACAGACAGACAGACAGACAGACAGACAGACAGACAGACAGACAGACAGACAGACAGACAGACAGACAGACAGACAGACAGACAGACAGACAGACAGACAGACAGACAGACAGACAGACAGACAGACAGACAGACAGACAGACAGACAGACAGACAGACAGACAGACAGACAGACAGACAGACAGACAGACAGACAGACAGACAGACAGACAGACAGACAGACAGACAGACAGACAGACAGACAGACAGACAGACAGACAGACAGACAGACAGACAGACAGACAGACAGACAGACAGACAGACAGACAGACAGACAGACAGACAGACAGACAGACAGATAGATAGATAGATAGATAGATAGATAGATAGATAGATAGATAGATAGATACTTTATTGATCCCAGAGGATAAATGTATTGTTCAAGCAGCTACGAAAAAACACAGGGCAGGTGCAAAATGCCAGAATGAAAATACACAAAAGACAGATACATGATACATAGTGTAGCAGTATGAAAAAGTATAAAAATACAATAAGTCTGGAGTGCAAAAAGCTATGAAAAGACATAGTATGGGTGAATGGCTGAATATGTACACTATGCATTGTTACAAAATATTATAAGTTGATATAGATAAATAAGGAATATTTGCATGGTTAACTATACTATACAGGTCGATGGCAGAGAAATACTTAAATAGCTAAATGTGTGTAAGATATAAGTGAGGGTAATAGTAGTTTATTTAATATACAGTCTGGTTAAATGTACAGGTAAGTGAATATTTGCATGGTTACATTAACTGTACAGGTAAATGACAGGAAGAGATACTTAAATAGCTAAATGTGCGTATGGTATAATTTAGGGTAATAATAGTAATTCTATAAAATACAGTCCTTAGTGCAGGGTTTGATTGCAGATAAATGCACGTATTGCACATTTGAAATACTAATAGCAATGAAAAAGATACAACTGACAGGATACTAATATGCATTCCTGAGTGAATGACTACGTAAGTTCAGTCCAAGAATTACTTACAATATTGCACGTGATATGATATAACAACTGTACATGAATATGTATATACAGTCCTGAATAAATAAGTCCTGAGTGAATGAGTGATTACAGACCAGTTACTCACGGATGGATGCATAATTGTTAAACTATGTCCTAACACCCCAACAGTTCCAGGTCTATGTTGCCGACGGCAAGGCACCCCGGTGAGGCATTAAATAGTCTAATAGCCGCTGGGGGTTGGGTTGTAACAGGTTATAGAGGGGGTTGGGTTGTGACAGGTTATAGAGGGGGTTGGGTTGGGTTATGACAGGTTATAGAGGGGGTTGGGTTGTGACAGTTAGATAGGGGATTTGGTTGGGTTGTGACAGGTTATAGAGGGGGTTGGGTTGGATTGTGACATGTTAGAGAGGGGAATGGGTTGCGACAGGTTATAGGTCAACTACATATTAATTCAGTCAACTAGGGAAGTGGATTGGAATTCCACTTCAGGAATAAAAAAATCCTCATTGAAAATAAATGGCCTCTTTTAAATTCTTGAATTGGAATATTAATTCATCTCCTGAATTGAAATAAAACGGAACTGACCAATCTTCTAACTTGAGTAAAGCACGTTTTCTGAGCAGACCAACTATCTAAAGTTTTGATTCATAGGCTTCCACACAAGGACATAGGTCCAAACTAGACGCCCCAGTCTGAATGTACCATGAGGTCCAAACTAGACGCCCCAGTCTGAATGTACCATGAGGTCCAAACTAGACGCCCCAGTCTGAATGTACCATGAGGTCCAAACTAGACGCCCCAGTCTGAATGTACCATGAGGTCCAAACTAGACGCCCCAGTCTGAATGTACCATGAGGTCCAAACTAGACGCCCCAGTCTGAATGTACCATGAGGTCCAAACTAGACGCCCCAGTCTGAATGTACCATGAGGTCCAAACTAGACGCCCCAGTCTGAATGTACCATGAGGTCCTAACTAGACTCCCCAGTCTGAATGTACCATGAGGTCCAAACTAGACACCCCAGTCTGAATGTACCATGAGGTCCAAACTAGACGCCCCAGTCTGAATGTACCATGAGGTCCTAACTAGACTCCTCAGTCTGAATGTACCATGAGGTCAAAACTAGACACCCCAGTCTGAATGTACCATGAGGTCCAAACTAGACGCCCCAGTTTGAATGTACCATGAGGTCCTAACTAGACTCCTCAGTCTGAATTTACCATGAGGTCAAAACTAGACGCCCCAGTCTGAATGTACCATGAGGCAACCGTTGTAATTCTACAGAGCAGCAGTACTAGCTACTCTCTCTCCTCTGATCCAGGTCACCCAGAACAGCAGGGTACTGTGTGGCTTTGTGTGGCTGGTCAACGTCAGGGGGCCAGTGTGTGTGTGTGTGTGTGTGTGTGTGTGTCAGAGGGTTGGGGGGGGGGGGGGGTCAAAGCCCTACTATTTTACCCCTTTCACAAGCACCGACCCTCACCCCTCGACCCTCACCCCTCGACCCTCACCCCTAGCGTTCCTTCCCATGTTACCGTTGTCCAAACCCCTCCTCCCTCTCCCCTCTGCACCCATCCTCTCTCCCATCGTATTTTTCTCCTTAAACCATCTTTTGTTTTCTTTTTCTGATGGCATTTCTCCTCTCTTGTTGTCAAGGCCCTAAATGAGTCTTGACTGGCCCCCGGGCCATTGGAGTAGCACAAAGGATCGTGTTCCGCTCGCTACAGTTGAGCCATTGTCGCCGCTGACAACGCACTAATTGGCGATGACAATTAAGCGCGGTCGACACTCAGGTTCAATTTGCCTGCTCCTCAATACAAATCACAGGCAAATGAGTCAGGTGATACACAGTTTGAACAAACACACATTGTTTTGTTACACTTTTCTCTTGCCTGGTTTGGGACTGGTTGGGAAGCCTGCAGACTCTTGCCTAGTTTGGGAATGGTTGGGAAGCCTGCAGACTCTTGCCTAGTTTGGGAATGGTTGGGAAGCCTGCAGACTTGCCTAGTTTGGGAATGGTTGGGAAGCATGCAGACTCTTGCCTAGTTTGGGAATGGTTGGGAAGCCTGCAGACTCTTGCCTAGTTTGGGAATGGTTGGGAAGCATGCAGACTCTTGCCTAGTTTGGGACTGGTTGGGAAGCCTGCAGACTCTTGCCTAGTTTGGGACTGGTTGGGAAGCCTGCAGACTCTTGCCTGGTTCGGGACTGGTTGGGAAGCCTGCAGACTCTTGCCTGTTTCGGGACTGGTTGGGAAGCCTGCAGACTCTTGCCTGGTTCGGGACTGGTTGGGAAGCCTGCAGATTCTTGCCTGGTTTGGGACTGGTTGGGAAGCCTGCAGACTCTTGCCTGGTTCGGGACTGGTTGGGAAGCCTGCAGACTCGGGGAAGGGGAATAAGGACAGGAACTAAAGGCTGAGCTCATTTTCTTTCAACCACGTCTTGTCATCTCAGCAAACTACATGCAGAGTTTATAGTTTCAAAGTCCAGTGACACTTTACATGGCTTTCATTCCTCTGGTAACTACAGTAGATGTATTTCCAATAAAGGATATGGAATATTTCAACCCCTCCACTCACTAATTTCATACATTTAGAGAGAAAAAACACACATACTTGGTATAGTTAAAACAACCTCTCGCTGAAAATCTGTTTTAAATCTTAAATGGTTACCAAGCCTGTAACCACTGTGTCCCCCGGGGAAAGAAATGTGTGAGGGCTCCATTTAGAAGTGAGAGAGAGAGAGAGAGAGAGAGAGAACAGAGAGGTGAGACTTCAACTTTGGCCTGCCCAGCATTAAGAACTTAATGGAGTTTGGAATCAACAGAGCGGTGAGGCTCAAGGCCCCTCTAAAAACAACCCAAACCTTTCAGACCTCTCTGCCACTTCATGGAAAACAAACCAAAAAAGTGGCAGGCACACGCACACACACGCACGCACACACACGCACGCGCACACACACACGACAGGCGGGCGTGTTCCAGCCCATCATCTGGCCTCAGATGGGTCCTCAGATGCCTGTGGATTACTGCCTGTCAGCTTTAGTGCTCCATCTCTTGCGCTCTCCCAGACCAGACCAGACCAAAGGAATGGCACAGGACAGGAAAAAAGGCAGGCAGGAGAATTGGAGTGTTGACAAAGTAAACTACATGGGGATTGGGGAAGAGGCCACCAGAGCAGGAGGGTGGTAGGAGAGTGGGTTTCTCAAGCTTTGTGTGAACTCAATGGTTTGTCCTGACAGATGGAACAGGGATCCCAATGGCTGCTGTATGCCCTAACCACAGATATAGGATCATATTATAATCCTACCATTAACCAATGGATTAACCCAATCTCTTAAGGACTCTTCCAGACCTTCACCTTTGAATAAGGATAGAACAAGGTAACGTGCCAGCGTAAGCAATATAGTACAATTCAATCTTAAAAAAGGACAACAAGCGAGCTGTAGAACTCAATCAGATCCTTGATGCATCATCTTACATGACATTACAAGGCTGGTAGTATAGTTTGGTTTGTGACAGGTCCTCTGCCTGGCTGGTTCTTAGTTCTCCTCCAGGGAACCTGATCCATCTGGAAGTTTTGATCACGCGGACTGGGATGTTTCGGGTAGCCTCTGAAAATAACATTGACCTATACACGGACACAGTGACTGAGTTCATAGGGGGTGTTGTCATAGGGGGTGTTGTCATAGGGGGTGTTGTTCCCACTGTGACTATTAAAACCACTGCCTTTAACCACAGCAAGGTGACTGGGAATATGGTTGAATACAAACAGTGCAGTTATGCCCCCCATAAGGCAATCAAACACGCAAAACGTCAGAACAGAGACAAAGTGGAGTCACAATTCAACAGCTCAGACACAAGACGAGGACTGTGGGCTCTCGTTCTCTGTGGCCGACGTGAAAAATATGTTTAAGCGTGTTAAGCCTCGCAAGGCTGCCGGTCCAGACGGCAACCCTAGCCGCGTCCTCAGAGCAAGCGCAGACCAGCTGGCTAGAGTGTTTACGGACATACAGTAGTCAATCTCTCCCTATCGCAGTCTGTTGTCCCCACTTGCTTCAAGATGTCCACCATTGTTCCTGTACCCGAGAAAGCAAAGGTAACTGAACTAAATGACTATTGCCCCGTAGCACTCACTTGTCATTCTAAAGTGTTTTGAGAGGCTGGTTAAGGATCATATCACCTCTACCATACCTGACACCCTAGACCCAGTTCAATTTTCTTACCGCCCCAATAGATCCACAGACGATGCAATCTCCATAGCACTGCATACTCCCCTATCCCATCTGGACAAGAGGAATACCTATTCATTGACTATAGCTCAACCTTCAACACCATAGTACCCTCAAAGCTCATCATTAAGCTTGTGGCCCTGGGTCTGAACGCGCCCTGTGCAACTGGGTCCTGGACTTTCTGACCGGCCGCCCCCAGATGGTGAAGGTCGGAAACAACACCTTCACTTTGCTGATCCTCAACCCTCTCCTGTACTCCCTGTTCACCCATGACTGCGTGGTCACTCACGCCTCCAACTCAATCATCAAGTTTGCAGACGACACAACAGTAGTAGGCCTGATTACCAACAAGGTTGAGATAGCCTACAGGGTGGTGAGGGCCCTGGCGGAGTGGTGCTAGGAAAATAACCTCTCCCTCAACGTCAACAAAATGAAAGAGCTGATTGTGGACTTCAGGAAACAGCAGAGGGAGCACGCCCCTATCCACGCCACTATCCACAAACTCCAGTGTCTTTATTTGAACATCACCATTTGCACATCTATCACTCCAGTGTTAATTCTAATTTCTAACTTATTTCGCCACTATGGCCTATATTGTCCTACCTTCCTAACCTTACTTCATTTTGCACTACATTTGCACACTGTATATAGATTCTCTATTGTGTTATTGACTGTACGTTTGTTTATTCTCATGTGTAACTCTGTTGTTTTTTGTCGTACTGCTTTGCTTTGTCTTGGCCAGGTCGCAGTTGTAAATGAGAACTTGTTCTCAACTGGCCTACCTGGTTAAATAAAGGTGAAATATATATATTTTTAAATAAAACATTGACGAGACTGCAGTGGAGAAGGTGTAAAGCTCCAAGTTCCTCTGCATACAAATCACTGACAACCTGAAATGGTCCACCCACAGTGGTGAAGAAGGCGCAACAGCTCCTCTTCAACCTTAGGAGGCTGAAGAAATTCGGCTTGGCCCCTAAGACCCTCACAAACTTTTACAGATGCACAATTGAGAGCATCCTGTCAGGCTGTGTCATCGACTGGTACGGCAACTACCCCGCCCGCAACGCCAGGGCTCTCCAGATGGTGGTGCGATGTGCCCAACACATCATTGGGGGCAAGCTACCTGCCCTCCAGGACACCTACAGCACTCAATGTCACATGAAGGTCAAAAATATCATCAAGAACCTCAACCACCCGAACCACGGCCTGTTCACACCGCTATCACCCAGAAGGCGAGGTCAGTACAGGTGCATCAAAGCTGGGACTGAGAGACTGAAAAACAGCTTCTATCTCAAGGCCTGCAGACTGTTAAATAGCCATCACTAGCTGGCTACCACCCGGCTACTCAACCCTGCACCTTAGTGGCTGCTGCCCTATGTAAATAGACATTGAATCCCTGGTCACTTGAATAATGTTTACATACTGCTTTACTCATCTCATATGTATATGCTGTATTCTATTCTACTGTATTTTAGCCAATGCTACTCCAACATTGCTTGTCCTAATATTTATATATTTCTTAATTCCATTCTTTTACTTTTAGATTTGCGTGTATTGTTGTGAATTGTTAGATATTACTGCACTGTTGGAGCTAGGAAAACAAGCATTTCACTACACCCACAATAACATCTGCTAAAAAATGTGTATGTGGCCAATAACATTTGATTTGAAGTTAGGTTTGTAATTTTGGATTAGTGAGTCCAGAGTGAGTGTTTGGACCTCCTCTGGCCCTAAACCAAACCAATCCCAACCAAGCCCAATTGGAACCATCAGGGCCATTAACAGAACTATAGGAATAGAAATAGACAGACTCGGACTCATAACCAGGGAATAATTATGTATTTCATATATAGTGCATAATGCATTGTCTAACCAGACCATGTGTGACCAGAGAAGGAAAATATCTGTGTAGGCAATGCTTCTGAACTGGTTTACTTCTCCTGCTCAGGAAAAACTCCTGTCCCTATAGTATATGTTGCTGACTGTGATTGTTTCTGTTGAATTGTCTGTCTTTGTTTTGTATGTTCTGAAATGTTCTGTCTGTGTGCCTAAAACTGTACATGTCAACATGTTTACACAGGGCACAGCCGTAAAAGAGATCCAGGTCTCAGTCTGACCTTGTCATACACCTTGTCACCGATGTGAAATTACAATCCAGATCATAAAAACCACCCTGTGTTCAGTAGTTTGTTTAATTGGCATCAGTGGTAAAAAGCGAACTAAAACAGGAGGTATCGGGTACAGAGGTTGTCTGTTGGCTGTGATACAGATTGAAACAAAGATAGAACGGTAGGTAAACCTGAAACAGTGCTGAAGTCCAGACCAACAATGATGCTGGTTGGTGCCCAACATAAATACTATAAATAGCGGTCCAAAGTAACAAAATGGAACAAAGCCAGAGTAAAATACTACCATTTATAAAAACACAGTAATGAAAAGCAGGGTGCATTCAATAATTCAGAAACAAAATGCTCATGGTGCAAAGGTCCAAACAGAAAAACATGTCCGGGAGGATGATTCCCTTTGGGTCAATTCCCTCATCAGTACCTCAGTAGTGACAATAATGTCCACCATTTCCAGTGCACAGAATCCCTGATGTTTAAAGATAAACACACATTAAGAGAAGCAGTCACACTATTAATATTAGCTCTGTGACAGTCTGTAAGAGTCTGCACTTTGATATACTTTAGTTATGTAGATTTTACTGCATTTATGTACAGTGTTTTACTTCAAGGAATACAGAGGTTATATGCCCTCCCTGTCCTCTCAGCACATTACTAGCAGTACATTGAGGAGCTTTTCTAGAAGCCAATTAAAAGAAAACATCACAGTTAATAGATCTCCTTTACTTTCCAGATTCAAGTAGACACCCTTAGTCAAGCAACAGTGACCATCGTTTTTGGACCTTGTCTATACAATGAACAATGAGAAACATGGTTCAGAACTACATGGGCATCTGAGGCATGGCGACATGACTAAAGATAGAAGCCCATACTTCTGTCTCACACAAACTACATTATCGCTGTAACACGAACACGTCAACAGGCTGTTAAGGCAGGCGGACGTACAGACACTCAAAACCCATTAATGAAATGTTCAAAAGCATGCACTCATTATGCATTCACACAAAAAGGTGATTTATTGCACATACAATCCCAAAAAGAATACAAGCAAAATAATTGATAATGTAGCTGCATTTAAAAACAAGCACACCCACTTAGCTAGCCGTTATCTGGATCTTGTCCGGGGGCATTAGTGCAGCTTGGTATCGCCACGCCAACACTCTGGATTAGAGCCATTATCCAGTTTTCAATCAATGCAAGTCATTTTCCAGAAGATGATATGCCTTGTTACTTCAAATGTGAACCACAGGAAAACCAACACACTTACATACAAATACATGGAGAAATAAACAAGCAGACGTTGGATGACCAGATCACAGCCCTTCCAGGAGAGACGGGACGACATGGGAAGAAAAAGGAGACGGTGATAAAGAGATTTATTCTAGAGAAAGCAGAGTGTGACTAGAAAGGTCTAGTTGCATAGGGAAGACACTCAACTCAAGGTAAAGCTTCAGTCTGAAAGTTTTGCACAATTAAAGCACAGTACAAGAAAAGCCAACATTGCAAACGTATATTATTGCCCCAAGTATAGTTCAAGTAATGGAAGAACACACACACACTTGACATGGCTCCAGAGTAAAGCACTGAGCCATAGCAGTAACTTTAGAGTGAGTCCCAGCTCCTGTGGGATTGTGATGGCTTGGCTTGTGTAACCGAACTAAGCCATGCATGGTGTTTTCCCTGGACTGTAATTTGGGCCTACTGTGGCTGAGGCCTGGCTGACCTGAAGGAGCTTTTCCTACTGAATAATCTGGACAGTCAATAACTTCACGAGCCTCTAGCCACAGAAGACAGGACTTAGCTGCCCATATTTAACCAGGATTAAATATACATGATAGGATCATATGTGATTTTAAAATGACTGACTCAATCTCATTCTAGTTTCATGTCGGTCTTGATCATCTGTGTCCCCCACTTGGACCCTTCTATTAAATATGTTTAGATAAAGGGTTGACAGGTCAGAGCAGGGTTTCCCAAACTCAGTCCTGTGCCCCCACCACCTGGGTGCACATTTAGTTTTTTGCCCCAGCACTACACAGCTGATTCAAATAACAAACTCATCATCAAACTTAGATTATTTGAATCAGCTGGGTAGTGCAAGGGCAAAAAACAATACTTGCACCCAGGACAGAGTTTGGGAAACCTTGGGTTAGAGGGGCTTAGCGTGGGTCGGGGGAGACAGCTTTGGGATGGGGGGGGACAGCGTTGGGGACAGCGAGAGGACAGCGTGGGGACGGGTTGGGGACGGGGACGGGGGGGCAGTGTGGGGACAGTATCCTAATGTAGAGTTCATATATATAGCGAGTTGCCACATCACAACAACTGAGTCCACATATAGACTATACATACTGTATATAGTCGCATCACACCCACTGGACAAGCTGTCATTCTCATAACCCGCTGTCGTTCTCATAACCAGCTGTCCTTCTCATAACCAGCTGTCCTTCTCATAACCAGCTGTCCTTCTCATAACCAGCTGTCCTTCTCATAACCAGCTGTCCTTCTCATAACCCGCTGTCCTTCTCATAACCAGCTGTCCTTCTCATAACCAGCTGTCCTTCTCATAACCAGCTGTCCTTCTCATAACTAGCTGTCCTTCTCATAACTAGCTGTTGGGTCACCTGGTGTGTGTCTGTGTGTACAGGTTATGTCGTAAAACCATCAGGTGGTGTGTGTGTGTGTGTGTGTGGGGACAGGTCATCTCGTAAAACCTTCAGGTGGTGTGTGTGTGTGTGTGTGTGTGTGTGGGGACAGGTCATCTCGTAAAACCTTCAAAAGGACACACCACTGTTGTTGAGTCATCATGGTCGGTCTTTCTTTACGTGTGTGTGTGTGTGTGCAGCACTATGAAGATAGGGGACACACTTTTCACGCCACTTTGATAAAGCTACGACTGGAAGTGATTTTTCCTAACCTGAACCTAATTCTTGTAACCTGCTATGTTAATTCCCCTAACCTGCAATGTAAGTTCTCCTAACCTGCTACAAAAAAGTAACTTCCGGTCAAGGGTTGGAACCAGTTCAGGGAACAGAACAAAATTATTTGAGGAACATAACCTAAACCTGAAAGCTATCTATACTGTTCCGGAAAAGAACTGTTATTTTAAAAGCATGGTAACTGGTTATTTTATGTTCCGGCAATTTTTTTCCAGTCCCACAAAAACCGCAACAAAGTGCCTATGCAAAGCCCTCTCTGTCATTCAGAAACGTATGCAGCGTTCACATGCTAGTCGGAACTAGGAAACTCAAAAATGTTCGACTTTCTAACTGGTTGAACGCAGCACGTGCAACTACAACCATTTAGCAAGTCAAAAATGTTCAGAGTGAACATGGCATTATTCCAGTGTCTGCCTGCCAGCTGGAAATCTTTGCCAGTGGGTGCGTGTGTAGGCTACCTGCCCCTCCCCTCTGAAGCATAGGTTACGGTAGCCCCTCCCCCTCTGAAGCATAGGTTAATGTCACCTACTGACAACGTTACAAGCATAATTCAGAAATTAGGGAGAGAAGTTTAATTAGAGAAGAATAGATTTACTTTTTCAAAGCTAGTTAAGGATAATATAGTTATCATTTCACATTGGATTTATTAACTACAAAACGGTAAAGACATCACACACACACACAACCTTCTATTGACTTTGGTGAGAGCAGTTATGTGGAGTGGCTCAGCTGTTTCTGTGTGTGTGCATCTCCGGAAGTATAGTGTGTGTGTGAGTGATCAGGTGTCCTGGTAGGGCATTGTGAAGCAGCCTGGTGTATCGTCGTTAGGGCTCCAGGATGTGGGTCTCGTGTGGTGGAGTTCTCTGCGGACGCAGCGTGGACACGGCTGGGCTTTCTGACGACACTCTCTATGGAACACCGCTCCGCAGATATCACATCTGGATCACACACACACACACACACACACACACACACACACACACACACACACACACACACACACACACACACACACACACACACACACACACACACACACACACACACACACACACACACACACACACACACACACACACACACACACAGAGAGAGAGAGAGAGAGAGAGAGAAACATCAAAACAACATAAATCTGTAGTGAAAAAAGCATTTTTGTTTGTAGGTTGGTCGGATAAACTTTAGTTTCCCTGTTCAGGTCAGTGCTGTCTGTCTGTAATCTTTAATCACCTGTTGCCCCCCTGACAGGTATCTATAGGACAGCATACTACACAGCTGGCTGTATCCATCCATCCATCCATCCACCCACCCACCCATCCATCCATCCATCCACCCACCCACCCATCCATCCATCCATCCACCCACCCACCCATCCATCCATCCATCCATCCATCCATCCACTGAGCAATACATATGTATCTTTGCTATATACAGTGGTTTCAGAAAGTATTCATACCCCTTAACTTATTCCACACATTTTGTTGTGTTACAGCCTGAATTCAAAGTGGATTAAATTGATTTATTTCTCACCAATCTACACACAATACCCCATAATGACAAAGTGTACATTTATTGAACATGAAATACAGAAATATCTAATTTACATAATAATACATGTTAGAATCACCTTTGTCAGCGATAACAGCTGTGAATCTTTCTGGGTAAGTCTCTATGAGTTTTGCACACCTAGAATGTACAATATTTGCACATTATTCTTTTTAAAACTCTTCAAGCTCTGTCAAGTTGGTTGATGATCATTGCTAGACAGCCTTTTTAAGTCTTGCCATAGATTTTCAAGCCGATTTAAGTCAAAACTCAGGAACATTCAATGTCGTCTTGGTAAGCAACTCCAGTATATTTGGCCTTGTGTTTTAGGTTATTGTCCTGCTGTAAGGTTAATTTATATCCCAGTGTCTGTTGGAAAGCAGACTGAACCAGGGTTTTCTCTAGGATTTTGCCTGTGCTTAACTCTATTCTGTTTCTTTTTATCCTAAAACCTCCCTAGTCCTTGCCGATGACAAGCATACCCATAACCTGATGCAGCCACCACCATGCATGACAATACGGTGGTACTGGTATTGATGTGTTGTGTTTGCCCCAAACATAACACTTTGTATTCAGGACATAAAGTTAATTTCTTTGCCACAGTTTTTGCAGTTTTACTTTAGTGCCTTGTTGCAAACAGGATGCATGCATCGGAATATTTGTATTCTGTAAAGGCTTCCTTCTTTTCCCTCTGTCATTTAGGTTAGTATTGTGGAGTAACTAAACTGAGGATGGATCAACAACATTGTTCTCCTCTCACAAACATTAAACTCTGTAACTGTTTTAAAGTCACCATTGGCCTCATGGTTGAAATCCCTGATGGGTTTCCTTCCAACGCCTGTATATTTGTAGTGACTGGGTGTATTGATAACCTCACCATGCTCAAAAGGATATTCAATGTCCTTTTTTTTTTTTTACCCATCTACCAATTGGTGGTGTTCTTTGCAAGGCATTGGAAAACCTCCCTGGTCTTTGTGGCTGAATCTGTGTTTTACATTTACACAGAGATGAGGCAGTCATTCAGAAATAATGTTAAACAGTTATTGCACACAGAGCCCATGCAACATATTGTGACTTGTTAAGCAAATTTTTACTCCTCAACTTATTTAGGCTTGCCATAACTTATTGACTCCAGACATTTAGCAGTTAACTGCCAAGGCCAATAAACCCTGGTCAAGTAACAGTTGAGGTGTGTCAGCCAGCCTGATAGTGAAGGGTGCGTGTACAGTACTGATCTCTATCAGAGTGTGGGTGTGCCAAACACTGCAAGGAATCTCTCTCTCTTTCAGAATGACAGATATATAACTCACATTTCTATGTGAATTTGATTGGGTCGCCCAAAAAGTTACATATTGTAGCTTTACGGTTAGGATTGTGGGATAATGGGCTGATACTAGATATGTGCATACAGGGGACGCACCTCTTAGTAGCACTCTCCTGGAAGGGGTAGATGACCTGTCCGTTCTGACACATCTCACAGATGAAACCCTTCTCTCTGCATTGGCTGCAGCTGTAGACGTGGGAACTGGCAAACTTTATCACCTTGGAGAGGAAGGGAGCCAGCTTCCCATCTATCACCTGTAGATAGACGGGAGATGGGAGATCGAGATGGAGAGAGAGAGAGAGAGAGAGAGAGATAGATAGATAGATAGAGTTGAAGTCGGAAGTATACATACACTTAGGTTGAAGTCATTAAAATCATTTTTCAACCACTCCACAGATTTCATGTTAACAAACTATAGTTTTGGCAAGTCGATTAGGACATCTACTTTGTGCATGACAAGTAATTCTTACAACAATTGTTTACAGACAGATTATTTCACTATATCACAATTCCAGTGGGTCAGAAGTTTACATACACTATGTTGACTGTGCCTTTAAACAGCTTGGAAAATTCCAGAAAATTATGTAATGGCTTTAGAAGCTTCTGATAGGCTAATTGACATAATTTGAGTCAATTGGAGGTGTACCTGTGGATGTATATCAAGGCCTACCCTAAAACTCAGTGCCTCTGCTCGACATCATGGGAAAATCAAAAGAAATCAGCCAAGACCTCCATAAAATTCATCTGTACAAACAATAGTACGCAAGTATAAACACCATGGGACCACGCAGCCGTCATATCTCTCAGGAAGGAGACGCGTTCTGTCTCCTAGAGATTAACTTTGGTAAAAAAAGTGCAAATCAAAGACTACGGCTTGCAACTGCACATGGGGACAAAGATCGTACTTTTTGGAGAAATGTCCTCTGGTCTGACGAAACAAAAATAGAACTGTTTGGCCATAATGACCATCGTTATGTTTGGAGGAAAAAGGGGGAGGCTTGCAAGCCGAAGAACACGATCCCAACGGTGAAGCATGGGGTGGCAGCATCATTTTGTGGGGGTGCTTTGCTGCAGGAGGGACTGGTGCACTTCACAACATAGATGGCATCATGAGGAAGGAAAATTATGTGGAAATATTAAAGCAACTTCTCAAGACATCAGTCAGGAAGTTAGAGCTTGGTCTCAAATGGGTCTTCCAAATGGACAATGACCCCAAGCATACTTTCAAAGTTGTGGCAAAATGGCTTAAGGACAACAAAGTCAAGGTATTGGAGTGGCCATCACAAAGCCCTGACCTCAATCTTATAGAAAATATGTGGGCAGAACTGAAAAAGCGTGTGCGAGCAAGGAGGCCTACAAACCTGACTCAGTTACACCAGTTCTGTCAGGACGAATGGGCCAAAATTTACCCAACTTATTGTGGGAAGCTTGTGGAAGGCTACCCAAATCGTTTGACCCATATTAAACAATTTAAAGGCAATGCTACCAAATACTAATTGAGTGTATGTAAACTTCTGACACACTGGGAATGTGATGAAAGAAATAAAAGCTGAAATAAATCATTCTCTCTACTATTATTCTGACATTTCACATTCTTAAAATAAAGTGGTGATCCTAACTGACCTAAAACAGGGAATTTTTACTAGGATTAAATGTCAGGATTGTGAAAAACTGAGTTTAATTGTATTTGGCTAAGGTGTATGTAAACTTCCAACTTCAACTGTAGATAGAGAGAGAGAGAGAGGTAAAAATATATTCACATTGTTTTCCTAATTCCACATTATAGAATACAAATGCAACGATTATATTTCCCCATCTACAAGAATGCACTACAGTCATATATTCACCTATAGAGAGGAAGAAAGGAAAAACACTTTTGATACAGGTCCCAACGGGAGCCACTGCAACGCAGCGCAAAGAGGAGATGGACAAGAGTTTGTCAGGAATTCACAAAACTAATAAAGGCCCTGGGAGAAAGAACTGGAGGCTGGAGTGGCCTGCTAAGGAGGGGTTGGGGGTAACCGAGGGGGAAGTCCTTTTTCTGAGGGGCCGGTTTAGCAAAAAAAATTATATGTGAATGCCATTTACTGAGCCGGGGGGTGCGTAGTTAAAAACCAGCAGGGCAATTGATTCTTGGGGGCCTGGTAGAGAGAGCATTGTGGCCCCTTTGAATGGGTCTGGGGAAAGGAAGGGGCTCGGACTGAGTGGACCTCCAGAAAACACTGAGGGAGGCTGAGACAAGAGGCTACACCTGGCAGTGCCCCGGCTGCACCAATTAAAGGGCCTGCCAGGCATTCTTCAGCCTGGAGGAGAGAAGATAAGGAGAAATGAGAGAGAGAGAGAGAGAGAGAGAGAGAGAGAGAGAGAGAGAGACAGAGGGAAGGAGTGGGTGAAGGAGGAAGGGGGACTGAAGGAGAAAGGAGAGGAGACCACCCCAACCCCCACTCCTACACACACATGCACAGGCACAGAGATTAGACAGAGAATGAGAGATTACATAATGTAATACTAACAGGTCAACAACAGCTCCTGACTAGCTACTTAGAGCAGGGCTCCCCAACTGGCGGCCCGCAGGTTGAATTTGGCCCGTGGGTGATTTTATTTAGCCTCCAAAGTCCCCCAAAAAATAAAATAATAATAATACAAAAAAATACAAATAATGTTGGACATAAAATTCTGTAGAAACACCAGTAAATCAGGTCCAAGTGATGTTGGACATACAATTCTGTAGAAACACCAGCAAGTCAGGTCCAAGTGATGTTGGACATAAAATACTGTAGAAACACCAGCAAGTCAGGTCCAAGTGATGTTAGACATAAAATACTGTAGAAACACCAGCAAGTCAGGTCCAAGTGATGTTGGACATAAAATACTGTAGAAACACCAGCAAGTCAGGTCCAAGTGAATGACAAGTATTCTCACGGATATACTGTATGTGATCACATACAAATGTAAGCCAAGTTTGAAATTATTATGTTTTATACAAACATTATATCTGTTAGGTCTGTCACGTTGCAGTCTACAAATGATTTGTAATTATGTTCCGGCCCCCTGACCATCCGCTCAAGAAAAAAATCGGCCCGAGGCTGAATCTAGTTAATAATCCCTGACCTAGAGAACGGGCAACATTCTGGAACAGTTCTCAGAACTCCTTAAGCACTGAAAACCCACCACACCATCCCTCCATCACACCATCCCAGAGGCTACATTCCCCCCATTCTGGGAGAGATGCAACACTGTGAATAATGCTGTTTAGCATGGTGACATGAGTCATGCTGCTGCCCAGTAATCAAAGGCTGTGTGTAATGTGGAGCAGGCAGGGAGTCCCCGTGTGCAGGCCCGAGAAGCCAGCCAGGCAGGCCCGAGCAGCCAGCCAGGCAGGCCCGAGCAGCCAGCCAGGCAGGCCCGAGAAGCCAGTCAGCCAGGCCCGAGAAGCCAGTCAGCCAGGCCCGAGAAGCCAGTCAGCCAGGCCCGACAAGCCAGTGAGCCAGGCCCGAGAAGCCAGCCAGGCAGGTCGAACAGCCAGCCAGGCAGGTCGAGCAGCCAGTCAAGCAGGCCCGAGAAGCCAGCCAGGCAGGTCGAACAGCCAGCCAGGCAGGTCGAGCAGCCAGCCTGCTCTGCCAGGCAGGTCGAGCATCCAGCCTGCTCCGCCAGGCAGGTCGAGCAGCAAGCCAGCTCTGCCAGGCAGGTCGAGCAGCAAGCCAGCTCTGCCAGGCAGGTCGAGCAGTCAGCCAGCTCTGCCAGGCAGGTTGAGCAGTCAGCCAGCTCTGCCAGGCAGAGCAGCCAGCCAGGCAGTGTGCCCCTCATCCCCTAGCCCAGTCCAGATGATATATGCCCCCCATGATCAATGCTGACAGCAGGGGTAATTAAGACACTCCATCATTTAGCTGAGCTGAATGAAACGACTGGCACCAGACCACTCTGGGTTCTGACTGGGACTGATGCTCAGTGAACAAGGAGAGAGGGAGATGAAGGGAAACTGTGGGAGGGAGAGAGAAAGAGAGTGGCAGATGGAGAGAGAGAGGAAGAGGCAGAAGAAGTGAGAGATATGGAGAGAGTTAGAGGAAGGAAAATAAATGGTGGGAGAAGTTTGAATGAATGGGGGGATGCTTTCGATGGCAGTAGCCCTAGGATACATTCTCCTCAGAGAAGTGACCCTCCACCCAGAGCTGGTCAGAGGAAGGGGTGCAGAGCAGACCGGAGAGGGGCCACCATTCGTTTGTTCTGCCTACAGCTGCCTTCCTTCGCTGCAGTGTCATTGTGAAAATCCTCCTCATCCCTCACCCCCCATAAACTCACACCCCTCTGGCCCTGGCCCGTGCAGGGGGCTTTGTGGTCCAAACGGCTTAATCCCCTAAATCCTCTATTTAACACCCGCTACTTTATCCCTCTCCAGTGTTCCCCTGATGAAGGCCAGGACTCCATTAGTGATGCTCAGAAAGCCACCCGGATTACACACATAAAGAAAGGGTGAGCTCTGTTTGGATAACACCCTCCCTGCCATCCCACTCACCAAACAGGATTACCACCAGTCCCAGTGTGCAGAGAGGAGTGTGTGTGTGTGTGTGGGTGTGGGTGTGTCTGCCAGTGAGTGAGAGACTTTGATTATGGAAGACGTATAGTGGGGAGTGTGATTATGGACTAACGCGGGTGACAGAGAGAGAATGAGAATGTCTGTGTGTGGTGTGGGAAAGACGGATAGTCGTGTTTGAGCTTTTTCATTTACCAACAGCTCTCAAGATGACCAACATGCTCCTAACCCAGTGACAGTGCATACAGCATGTGTCTATGCCTGCAGGATGTCTATGTGAAAGTGTTTGTGTCTCTACTAGAGAGTACTTATGTCTATGTCAGTGTGGCTACTATATAGCCCGTGGTTGCGTATGCTGCATGCCAGGGTATCAGTGTGGGAATCTGCCGCCCTGCATGTAAGTGCGTGTCACCGTGGCCACTGGGCCAGTCCGGGCCAGGTCCCTCAATGCCCTTTTGTCCCATCCAGTTGTTTGTAGGTTGTTGGCAGGACCAGCGCTGCTGCCACAGCACACAATACAATTAGCATCTACATGGCAGTGCTCAGTCCTCCACAACAAGCCCATCTCTCCACTACCCCACTACTTTACAAGTGGAAAAACAGGAACGTTTCAATGCATTAACAAAAGGGCCAGTAGCCAAACTAGTCCAGCCTCTGGGCAGCCCAACAAATATGGCAAACAGTACGATGCTTTAAAGACAGAAAGGCTGCTCCTAATAGAAGGCGTTTGTTGGGATTTCAATAGCAAAGAGCCAAGTGCACTACTGCTTTCCATGAAGGTCTGGGTCTAGTCTATAACTAGCCAGGGAGAGACGTTCTTCATTGAACCTCACTGTGAAACAATAAAAGCCAGGCTTGATGAACAAGCTTTAATTATGCAGGAGAAATCTAATAAACAGCATGTTAATATGGAAAGCCAATTAGCTGTAAAGAGAGATGGGGGGAGGGGGAGAGAAACACACACACAGACAGACAGACACAGAGAGAGAGAGAGAGAGAGAGAGAGAGAGAGAGAGAGAGAGAGAGAGAGAGAGAGAGAGAGGGGAATAGAAAGAGGGGGAGTGGGAGAAGAGAGTGTCAGGCCAGGGGATGTAGGGAAGAATGGTGGACGGTCACACTTGTTTTTCTGCCTGTTGATTCTGAATGTGTGTAATTAGTGAGCAGGCCAGGGTAGAGGGGAACAGGAAGGGGAGAGGGAGAGAGGTTGGGTGGTGCAGAGGGGGCTGGGTGGGGAAGGTGTCTGAGAAGTAGTGTATAGGGGGAGGGGGACCAGAGGGAGAGGTTGAGAGAGAGGCAAGAGAGTACCCCAAACCAAAGTAACCCTCATCCCAATAACAGTTATTCATGCCACCATAACACAGACTAGAAACTACTAGTGAGAGGGCTGAGGGAAACTCTTCCCACCTCTCCACTGTAACTGGCAAAGGAGAATTTGTCCTCTGACTGTGAGCTCTTCTCCCAGTGCATGGTGCTGCTAGCAGGTTGAGGTGTCAGAGACAGAGTACCTCTTCACTGGGAGGGACTGCTTTAGCTCCACAGGCCTGTCTGAGGCCGAGCAGAGACAGACGCTGGTCCCAGCAGCCATTCATTGTCCTGAGACGTGTGCACATTTATAAACTGGGTGGTTCGAGCCCTGAATGCTGATTGGCTGACAGACGTGGTATATCAGACTGTATACTACGTATATGACAAAATATAAATGTTTACTGCTCTAATTATGTTGGTAACCAGTTTATAACAGCAATTCGGCACCTTATTGTAAGGCACCTTATTTTATATATGGCCAATATACCACAGCTAAGGGCTGTATCCAGGCACTCCGCGTTGCGTCGTGCATAAGAACAGCCCTTAGCCGTGGTATATTGATCATATACCACACCCCCTCGGGCCTTATTGCTTAACTATAACACAGTATATATGTGTGTGTATCAGTGTGCCTGTAACGGTCTGATGTTTGAAAGTGAGTGTTGCAATGAGTGTGTACACTATACAGTATGTGTGTAGTGTGTGTGTGTGTGTGTGAGTGTGTTTTACCTGTTGCAGGTCAGCCAATGAGTACAGGTGGATATGTTGCAGTAGATATTCTCTGGGGAAGATCCTTTAGGGAGAGAGAGAGAGATCAACATTTTGTCAATTTTAGTTACACAATTTTCTTAGAAGCATAACTTCGATCCTTTGAGAAAATGTAATAGTATATGCCTTTTATCCAAAGCGACTTACAGCAGCGTGTGCATACATTTTCATGTGTGGCCCCAGCAATAAAAAGTATAATTCAATGTTGTGAGTAATTTTGTCTCTCACTGTACTGACCTGTAACATCAAAGCTGGTGAAAATGTGAAACACCGTTTAATGGTTTATCATATATTAAACATGACTGGAAAGAGATTTGAGATTCATATAGGACGATAACAGAATGTACACTATGAGTCATGTCTCACACACACACGGACCATGATCGCGCATGTGTAACCGTGGCAACGGCAGGGCCAAATTGCAGAGAAAATGGGGGTTAATTCAATAGAATGAGAGTCTAGTCAGGCTGGGGCAGAAGGGGAATGGATGTTTAAAAGCTCTCTGCCTTATTATGGAGCGAAGTGGGGGTCTCTCTCTGCTCTCTCCGTCTCATCAGTCTCGCTATTACAGCCCTCTGCACACCACTCTCTGCCTAACCTACACACACACACTCTCGTCCACACCAACTCAAATTACAGCTCAAGGATCCACAAAGTGACATAGCAAGAGATAGAGAGGTGGAGTTGGAGTGAAAGATGGAGAGGGCGAGAGATAGAGAGGTGGAGTTGGAGTGAAAGATGGAGAGGGCGAGAGACAGAGAGGCGCACACACAGACACACACAACGCTAACACACACACACAGGCTCGGACTCAGAGGGCGGGCTATTTGTTCAGCTGAGGATAAATTCCCTTTTCATGTGTTTATGGGAAGCTTTACAGTCATTATGAGATATACAGTGAGGTGTGTGTGTGTGTGTGTGTGTGTGTGTGTGTGTGTGTGTGTGTGTGTGTGTGGCTTTGCAGAGATAGACAAAGAGGTTGGGGGACTTTCATTAGTGCTAAACTGTCAGAGAGAGTAGCTCCTACTGAGAGAGTGAAGCCAGCAGTCAGAGGCATCTCCCAAATGTCACCCTATTCCCGACAGTGCACTACTGTTGACCAGAACCTAATTGGCCCTGGTCAAAAGTAGTGCACTTTATAGAGAATAAAATAAATCAAATTAAATTTGTCAAATGCTTCGTAAAAACAGGTGTAGACTAAAAGTGAAATGCTTATTTACGGGTCATTTTCCAACAATGCAGAGTTAAATATAAAAATGTAAAATAATATTATATATACACAGTACCTGTCAAAAGTTTGGACACACCTACTCATTCAAGGGATTTTCTTTATTTTTACTATTTTCTACATTGTAGAATAATAGTGAAGACATCAAAACTATGAAATAACACATATGGAATCATGTAGTAAGCAAAAAAAGTGGCACAGTGGCACAAGGCACTGCATCTCAGTGCAAGAGGTGTCACTACAGTCCCTGGATCGAATCCAGGCTGTATCACATACGACCGTGATTGGGAGTCCTGTAGGTTCGTCCGGGTATGACTGTCATTGTAAATAAGAATTTGTTCTTAACTGACTTGCCTACTTAAATAAAATAAAACAAATAATAATAAAATAATATATTTTAGATTCTTCAAAGTAACCACCCTTTGCCTTGATGACAGCTTTGCACACGCACTGTGTGAGTGTGTGGGTAGAGTCCAGTGTGTTTGCATAGAGTCAGTGAAAGAGAGTGCAAAAAAGGGTCAATGCAGGTAGTCCGGGTAACCATTTGATTAACTATTTAGTAGTCTTGTTTACCAGTCTTATGGCTTGGTGGTGGAAGATGTTCAGGGTCCTGTTGCCATTTAGAACAGGACGCTGTTGCCAAAATCAGAGCAGAGCAGAGCATCCATACCAGACAAAGGGAATGTACAGTCCATGACATAACTGAAGACTAATCTAACTGCTACAGGGTTCAACAGAAGACTAAACTAACTGCTACAGGGTTCAACAGAAGACTAATCTAACTGCTACAGGGTTCAACAGAAGACTAAACTAACTGCTACAGGGTTCAACAGAAGACTAAACTAACTGCTACAGGGTTCAACAGAAGACTAATCTAACTGCTACAGGGTTCAACAGAAGACTAATCTAACTGCTACAGGGTTCAACAGAAGACTAAACTAACTGCTACAGGGTTCAACAGAAGACTAATCTAACTGCTACAGGGTTCAACAGAAGACTAATCTAACTGCTACAGGGTTCAACAGAAGACTAAACTAACTGCTACAGGGTTCAACAGAAGACTAATCTAACTGCTACAGGGTTCAACAGAAGACTAAACTAACTGCTACAGGGTTCAACAGAAGACTAAACTAACTGCTACAGGGTTCAACAGAAGACTAAACTAACTGCTACAGGGTTCAACAGAAGACTAATCTAACTGCTACAGGGTTCAACAGAAGACTAATCTAACTGCTACAGGGTTCAACAGAAGACTAATCTAACTGCTACAGGGTTTCCCTGGACTAGTCCTGTGTAGCTCAGATGTTAGAGCATGGTGCTTGCAATGCCAGTATGAACATGTATGCACTAACTAACTGTAAGTCACTCTGGATAAGAGCGTCTGCTAAATGACTAGAATGTAATTGTAACAGAAGACTAAACTTACTGCTACAGGGTTCAACAGACAAACAGAACTAGATACTGGAGGATATCAGTGTTCAGGGAAGAAGAACCAGAGGAATGTATCTCTGCAGTCATATTTAGGGGAGATTACCAGCCTCTCACCCTGATTCCGCCAAAACATGTTTTGGACATATTAAATGACTGACAACCCACTATGGGTCTTCATAATAACTTTCTTTCTACATTCTAAAGAACATACCCGGCCCAGAAGCCTTTCCCAAAACTACAAATCACTGGAGACATAAAAATAGTTTTTTTAAAGTCCTCCATCATAACTGTTATATCTAACCTGAGTGTCAGCCTCCATTAGAGATATCCAGTAGCCGGCAAGTCTGCTGTGTGACTCCCTGCTAAATCCCCTGTGAGGTGTGTGTGATTGGGTCATTTTCTCAGGGGCCTGCCTGCCTGTCAACAAGGGCTGGACAGTAACAACTCTTCTCCTCCTCTCCTCTCCTTTCCTCTCATTGGTCAAGTGTTTGTGGTGGTGGTCACCCCAAGATAAAGGCCTGTCTGTCTAACAGTGTAGAGGCAGCTACTGTAGGAGACCACTGTTTGTGGTGGTCACCCCCAGATACAGGCCTGTCTGTCTAACAGAGTAGAGCCAGCTACTGTAGGAGACCCCTAATCAGTGGTGACTTAGCGTCTCTACAGGACTGTATCACATGTAAGACGTGTCTGTCACGCACACAGACACAAGCATACAGCACACATGCACAGTGTATTGACTGTGAGGTGTTGACTCTTCCTGTGGGTATTAGGGATGGGCACGATTACTCGAATATCCTAAATGAAGTTAGTATTGGAATACTTGTTTTGAATACTTATGACGGTAGTTCAAAGGATAAAAAAAAAAAAAAACACTTTCGTAAAATGTAATATGAAATTAAGTGTTCCATGTGTCATTTGGCACTTGAAACCGGAAAAATGGCAAGCAACCGAAAAGAGGTGTGGAGGTATTTCGATCATGTTGACAACCAAACAAACGTTAAATGTAAAATATGAAAAGTCAAGCTAGTGTACCACAAGTCTACCACTTCAATGCAAAACTACATGAAGTTGAAGCATAAAGAAACAACTTTGTCACAGGGCAAACAAACGCAGCCTCGCATCACCTCATGTTCTACCTTGAAGCGAAGCGGTGACCCGGTAAGAAGCAGCACAAGCTGATCACCACAATAACAAAATACATGCTACCTCTGAGCTTTGTTAGCGGCTTTAATCTGTCGTTGTGCGCCGTGGGATTGATCTCTGCAAATTAATAGGTTATAATTCTACATGTGTATCTTTCGTTTTTATAAAGGATATTAAAGGATAGCCTACATAATGTGTTTAATTTTTACTTTTTATTTAACTCAAAATCGTAGGCTAGGCGTTATTGCACTCCGTTTAAGAGCCTACTTCTGAAGACCAGCATTTTTCAAGTTCAATGTCTTTTCGTCATGTTCAATAAATGTATCTTTCATTTGGGTTGTTTATTTAACTGTTATTTATTCTAATAGCTTAACAGTCACAATTCTTGTCACTGAATGCGATACGTCATGTCAGGCTAATTACATAACGGAACGGCAGCAGCATTAAAACATTTTCGAATATTCGAAAAAATATTGGATATTATTCTAATAGTGGAATAATTTCAAATGCCCATCCCTAGTGGGTATCAGTGCTGGTTCCGACACGGTAACCATCGCACCCTGCTGGGGTAAGATCACAGTCCAGCCAGGGAGTGGGCAGTCAGTGTGTGGTTTTATAACACTACAACTATTATTCATTGATTACAACAGGTTTAACAAAGAACTTCCTGACCTAGGCTTATGTGGGAAAGAGGAGATGAAGTACAGAACCATGTCTTTAAACTGTATATGACTGGTGCATGCCTGTGTTCATATGTGTGTGGAGACTATCCACATGTATGCAGCAGATCTGCGTGTCTAACGTGTACTGTGTGTGCGTACGTATGCATCCCTATGTGTGTGTGTGTGTGTGTGTGTGGGGGGGGGTACGTCCGTGGGGTTCAGAGGTGTGTGTTAGATCAGTGCGGGCCGTGTGGGCCGTGACAGCCCTCTCCCCTCTCCCAGGGGTGGCCGATGGATGGCCGGGGGAAGGTTTTAGCGCCACCGGCCTCATTAATCCCACAGTGTTTTGAAGTGCGGGGCATTAGTCTAATGGTGTAGTGGTAAACAGGGGCCCCTAGTGAGAGAGCACTCCGGGGTCGCCACCACTGCCGTAAACACTGCGGCTAGATAGGGTCCCGCCTTCTTCCCCTTCCGACAACCAGCTGGGATAACTCTGCGTGCCCAGGGTGGGTGTGTGTGTGTGTGTGTGTGGAGTAGGAGGGTCTCTGTTTTCAAATAGACTGCAGCACAGCAGAGAGAGTGAGACAGGTGAACCTGTCATGGTCTGCAGTAGACTACGCTACACACTCACTGTAGACAGACGAAACCAACCAGCCATTCCAGGACGGACAGGACTCCAAAAACACACACGGACCATGCCTCTCTTTTTTTTTTTTAGCTCAATACAAGTAATCTGGATAAAGGTTAAACAGATATTTTTTGAAATGCCAAGGATTGAGGGGTAAAATGAACTTCTCAACTCCAAATTGACTGACCAGGGCACACCGTTTTCACATTGACTGACCAGGGTACACTGTTTTCACATTGACTGACCAGGGCACACTGTTTTCACATTGACTGACCAGGGCACACTGTTTTCACATTGACTGACCAGGGTACAGTTTTCACATTGACTGACCAGGGTACACTGTTTTCACATTGACTGACCAGGGTACACTGTTTTCACATTGACTGACCAGGGTACACTGTTTTCACATTGACTGACCAGGGTACACTGTTTTCACATTGACTGACCAGGGTACACTGTTTTCACATTGACTGACCAGGGTACACTGTTTTCACATTGACTGACCAGGGCACACTGTTTTCACATTGACTGACCAGGGTATACTGTTTTCACATTGACTGACCAGGGCACACTGTTTTCACATTGACTGACCAGGGTACACTGTTTTCACATTGACTGACCAGGGCACACTGTTTTCACATTGACTGACCAGGGTACACTGTTTTCACATTGACTGACCAGGGTATACTGTTTTCACATTGACTGACCAGGGCACACTGTTTTCACATTGACTGACCAGGGTACACTGTTTTCACATTGACTGACCAGGGTATACTGTTTTCACATTGACTGACCAGGGCACACTGTTTTCACATTGACTGACCAGGGCACACTGTTTTCACATTGACTGACCAGGGTATACTGTTTTCACATTGACTGACCAGGGCACACTGTTTTCACATTGACTGACCAGGGTACACTGTTTTCACAGACATGTTGAGCGTTGATGTATCAAACAGAGCGAGTGTGTGTAAAGTGTGAGGAGGGGTTAGGGAGCGTCCATCACCCCAGAGACAGGCCTTTTAGTCTGGGCACCCTCACATAAACAGTCCCTCATTCCCATCACACACTCACATACTGGCCTACACTTCACACATTCATGCTCAACATGTCCTAGGAATTAAGTCAACAAAGGGGCTTTCAATGGACATCAGACATACAATTACCATTCCATACTTCTTCATTATGTTCCAGTGTTTTCTGAAAGCCTACTTTGATGTTTCCAGTCTCATAACACCATCTTCCTACTGTGGTCCGCCTCACCTTTCATAGTGTCTCATCCCCCAACATCTTGCCCATTGACAACCATTTATATCTCTAGTCAAAATGGATTTAATTAACAATCAAGGCCTTGATGAATCATACCTCATCCCCCTCCCGTTGATCCCTCCCCTCCCCTCCCCTTCCCATCCCTCCCCCGTCCATCCCTTCCCCTTCCCCTACCCCTCCATCCCATCCCCTTCATCCCATCCCCCCTCCTCCTTTCCCGCTGTCCATCCCTCCCCTCCCGCTGTCCATCCCTCCCCTCCCGCTGTCCATCCCTCCCCTCCCACTGTCCAACCCTACCCTTCCGCTGTCCATCCCTCCCCCTCACCTTCTACGGAGGTCCTCGGCTATGGCAGCACGGCAGCTGAACAGGTATGCTCTGAGTGACTGGAGCTGCTGTCTCAGGCGTAGAACTGCAGCCAGGCCTTCACAGTGTTCATACAGACAAGGGTTCAACTGCTGCACGTCCAGCAGGGGCTCCTCAAAAACAAACTCCAGGAACTCCTTGGCCTGCTTGGACACCTGGACAGAACAGGTAGAGGAGGTGTGTGTGTAACTAAAACTTTCCCACTCAGTGTTTCAGACTTTTTCTATACGTTTCTGAATATGTTGCATGTGAAGAACATGTATCACCATTCTCACCTTGTGTCTGTTGGTGTCCCAGTTGTGCAGCAGACGGGCAGGGATGAGAAACAGGTGGTCTTGGTGACAGCTCTGGCAGTAGTACCAGCCACTGTAGCAGCAAACCTTGGCCTTGCCCTGCGACAACCCCACTGGCTTCTGACACCCTGCACAGAGATAGAGGGGAGATACTGGGTGAGGGAGTGTGTACCGATATCTACTGTATGTGTGTGTATGTGTCTACAGAACTAAATAACCAAATACTCTCTGTATCTAGAACTCAAAAGGTGAGCGATAAAGTCCCTAATTTAATAGCTGTTATTACATGTTGCAACAGCCAGCCCATATTCAGGTCAACGATTGAGGGGCTGTTGACCTCCACAGGTCAAAGGTCAGGAGATAGAAAAGCAGATTTGCTATGGTTAATGATTAGCGAGGTCTTAAACACTTAATACAGAGCATTCGGAAAGTATTCCAACCCCTTGACTTTTCCCAAATTTGTTACATTACAGCCTTATTCTAAAATGTATTCTATTGTTTTTTCCCCTCAATCTACACACAATACCCCATAATGAGAAAGTAGGTTTTTAGAAATGTTTGCAAAAATAGATGGACATTTACAGTATTCACACCCTTTACTGAGTACTATGTTCAAGCACCTTCGGCAGCGATTACAGCCTCGAGTCCGGTATTGGCTGGGCCACTCAAGGACAATCAGAAACATCAAGGATGATCAGTGGAAACAGGATGAACCGGAGCTCAATTTCAAGTCTCATAGCAAAGGGTCCGAATACTTATGTAAATAAGGTATCTGTTTTTTTATTTGTAATATATTCGCAATAGTTTCTAAAAACCTGTTTTCGCTTTGTCATTATGGGGTAGTGTGTGTAGATTGATCAGGATTTTTATTTATTTAATACATTTTAGAATAAGGCTGTAGCGTAACAAAATAGGGAAAAAGTCAAGGGGTCTTAATACTTTCCGAATGCACTGTCTATATCAGTTTATGGCACCTCTCTCAACGCCACACTAACCACTTGCAACCAAGCAAACCATCATCTATAACTACAAGTACCATCAAATTCCAGAAACACCTCATGTTCAGTGAATCCCTCAAACCCAGTTAAGGCTGAGGTACAGACTAGGTTTCCCCACACCTCCCTGTAGTCACAATAAGAGGGGGCTTCAATGCTCTGCTGTCTTATAAACAGGAAAGGAAAGATCCTAGGCTTCTATTGAAGTCCTTTAGTAGTGCTGCTATCCTCTGAAAACTCTCTGCTTTGTCTTGGTCTCTTTGTTGTTCCTGTCTGCGTTCCCCCAAACACTCTGGGCCCACGCCACGGGCAACGCTCAGAACCCAAACAGGTGACCATGGCAACGGCAGGTGTCCCTTATCCCCAGGACGATCTGGGAGGGACGGGGGCCCAGGAGCGCCATGGAGGAAGAAAGGAACAAGGGAAGAAGGAGAGGGAGAAGGTAATGGAGGGGGAGGGGGAAGGAGCGCAGACAGATACGGACTTGCACGCTCTTTGTCTTTTTCGGTGGAGGTAGTGCCTGCCTCTGTACTTCACAGAGACAAGAGAGGGGAAAAAGATCAGACGTAGATAGAGAGAGAAAGAAAGAAGGAAAGAGACGGAGGAGAGGAAAACAAAGAGGATAACACTGTCTCCAAAGCCAGACACCAACGGCGGCTATCAGAGCAGCAGATCTGGACCGTAGAGAGGCTCAGAATTAACATTATTCAATCGAGTACAGGCTTAATTACCTGAATGAACAACAGACAGAATGCAATATGGAATTTTATTAAATAGTTTGGGGTATGGCATCGTCTCGTCTCCTCGGAGCCAGATGCTGATGACAGGTAGCTCTTTGCTGGGCAGCTGGCATCGAAACCGCCCCCGCTAGGGGAAAGGAGTTCCAATGACGGGCCTTAAGGTTATTATAGCTGGTGGTGGTGGGGAGGTGGATGATTGTCGAAGACTGTTGCTGAAAAACAGCAAGTGAGAGAACATGGGTAAGTTGACATATAAATACATCCCAAGATTTAAACCCATTGGTCGAGACAGGAAAGAGATAATTGCAAGAGTGAGACCATAGGTTAAAAAACAAGCATGCAGAATGTGCTCTATTGTGCTGTGCTTATAGGCTAAAGGTAAATGGGTGAATGACATTCAGTGGATGGATTTTAAGACGAGGAGAAGAACGAGATGATACGCTGATAATGATACATCTGTATTTATTCCCACTATGACCGTAGAATAGGAAACATGGTGAATTAGGTTATGCTGCTTGAATTTAAACAAGCATTCAGATCAGCCTTCCTGATTGAACATTCAGATCAGCCTTCCTGATTGAACATTCAGATCAGCCTTCTTGATTGAACATTCAGATCAGCCTTCCTGATTGAACATTCAGATCAGCCTTCCTGATTGAACTTTCGTGAACTACATTACAAGTCTCTGATTTCTGCAACTTCATCTGCTGAGGCATTCTATTGGCTGTTGTTGAAGCTCTGTCAATGAAGACCTAGAGGAAGTGAGACTGGCGCTACTGCTCTAGGGACACAGAGAGAAACCAAAGGGTAATAGTTCTAAACTAAAACACATACAGGACCGGTTCAATCTGGAACCAGATTAAGCCTAGCACTTTTAATGAAGATTCTTCGTTGAGCTTTAGGCCAAGCATCAAATTAATCTGGGAGTTGGTTTTACATTCACCACTGTGTACATAAAGGACATCAACGCAAAAACCTTACAGACTCCAAAGATTACACAAACCCCCAAAACCTCCCCAGCCTAAATTACCGTAATGTCTTCCTTAAGGTCCCCTCAAACTCTGGGGAGAAACTTTAAGGCCCATTAGTTTCAAGTTCTTACGATTCAGTCAGAGGGAAAAACTTAGAGAACTCAACCCAATGCAATATAAAAGAGGCCCCATTATAAATGACTAAGCAGGGACTGATGTGCTGAGCCCGTTTCTCTTGGAGAGAGAGAGACCATCTCCTCGGTATGCTTTCCTTGTGGTAGAAACACAGATGCTGCACTACCACTGGCTGAGGTTAGGAGCCAGCCAGCCACCATCACGCACACTGGAGCTAACGTCAACTTGAGGTTTTTGGGGCAGAGACCCCAAGCTATAAAAATACACAGTTGGTGTCTTCCTCCCTCAACTCTAGTCCCCTCTCTACCATCCAAGAACGTATCACAGACCATGCAGCGGTGTGTCGTGTGTAGGGGCTGCCCTGTTATCAGTGTAGGAGCTCAGCACAAACCCACACTAACCACCACTGCTCCATAAATACATCCACACCCACAGAAACCAGCTTGCTCTGCTGCCCATCCACTCAACTCACAGCGGATGGACGGGGTTTAACCATTGGGGTTTTCTCAAAAGGGTTTCTTGGAAATTATTATTAAGTTACCAATCACTAACATTGTCATTTACGCAACTACACCTTGGCTTCTGTATGGTCTAGATTCTTTGAAATAGACCAGCATGTCTAAATCTGGACTTGTGTTGGATGGTGCGGCTCCTATACTAATGATGTGGACCATGTGGATTCCCTTAGTGAGTGTGTGATGGATGCCGAGGCCTCCAGCGACAATGTCCAGCCAGCAGACAGGAGAGGATGCCAGCTGTGACCCAGCTAGCCGCTGTCACAGTCAGTAAAGAAAACAAACAAGAAAAACCCTTGCACAAAAAAAAAAACTAAATCACAAACGCATGTGGCGCTACTTCATGGGTATATGTCCTCCCTAAAGCCACAGCTCCCTAACACAGCTGGGCGCATTCTAGAAGCCTACTAGGGTAGAGTGTAGAGGGCAGAGGGACAGAGCAATGGTGCTCGTGAGAACAACATGCCCTCTTGGAAATCCTATGTCTACCAGTGCAGGAAAGAAGAAAAAGGTATCAAAGACACAGAGAGAGCGAAAGAGCAGAGAGTGCAGTGAACACATGCGACACTGCGCGAGTGTGTGTGTGTGTGTGTGTGTGTGTGTGTGTGTGTGAGATGGGTGGGGGATGCGCTGCCCATCTTTTGATGTGAACGCCCACCCTTCCCATACCCTTCCATCTACAGATTCTCACCCAAAGCTACTCTATCTTCCCCATCACCCCTCCATCCCTCTCTTGTCCCACCATACTGCTCTTCTCCCATCACCCCTCCCCGATATTCCCCCTCTACAGCTGAACAGTGCAGTTCTCCTCAGTCCTCCTTGTCCCTACAAAGCCCTCTCCTCTGAGGACCCTGTGAATACACACAGGCCGAATGACCAGGGGTCAAGCAAACTTTGAGAGTAACCTGAGGGTACATTCTGCCCCCCCATAGTGGAGTAGAGGTAGTATTGGGGGGGGGGGTCTCGGGCTTCAAACGAACACCGGCCACAAAAGAACAACCCTGTGTTCCTTCATGTGTAATTAGCTGAATAAATATGGCTAATTAAATACTGGTTCAGTATGGGTTTGATGTGAACAATCACTTGCCGTGGATGGGGGTGGGGCTCGCATATGCATACGTGGTGCAATTCTATTGAGTTGAAACAAATTGACAAAGACAACACGCGGGTGGAAGGGCTCTGGCCTTCATGGGGAGTCCTGCATGACTGGGTAGCAAATGCCTGCCTTGTACCAAAAATATATAGACCAGTGTAGATGATTGTATAGGTTGGATAATATACAGTGCATTGGAAAAGTATTCAGACCCCTTCCCCTTTTTCGCATTTTGTTACGTTACAGCCTTATTCTAAAATTGATTAAATACATGTTTTCCCTCATCAATCTACACACAATACCTCATAATGACAAAACAAAAACAAGTTTTTAGAAATTAAACATAAAAAAACAGAAATACCTTATTTACATAAGTATTCAGACCCTTTGCTATGAGCTCAGGGCCTTCCTGTTTCCATTGATCATCCTTGAGATTCTTCTACAACTTGATTGGAGTTCACCTGTGGTAAATTCAATTGATTGGACATGATTTGGAAAAGGCACACACCTGTCTATATACAGTAAGGTCCCACAGTTGACAGTGCAGACGGAAGTCACTCCTCAGTAAAAGGCACATGACAGCCCACTTAGAGCTTGCCAAAATGCACCTAAAGGACTCTCAGACCATGAGAAATAAGATTCTCTGGTCTGATGAAACCAAGATTGAACTCTTTGGCCTGAATGCCAAGCGTCACGTCTTGAGGAAACCTGGCACCAACCCTACGGTGAAGCATGGTGGTGGCAGCATTATGCTGTGGGGATGTTTTTCAGCGGCAGGGACTGGGAAACTAGTCAGGATCGAGGGAAAGATTAACGGAGAAAAGTACAGAATGATCCTTGATGAAAACCTGACCTCAGACTGGGGCGAAGGTTCAACTTCCAACAGGACAACGACCTTAAGCACAAAGCCAAGATAACGCAGGAGTGGCTTCGGGACAAGCCTCTGAATGTCCTTGAGTGGCCCAGCCAGATCCCGGACTTTAACCCGATCGAACATCTCTGGAGAGAGCTGAAAATAGCTGGGCAGTGACACACCCAACCTGACAGAGCTTGAGAGGATCTGCAGAGAAGAATGGGAAAAACTCCCCAAATACAAGTATACCAAGCTTGTAGCATCATACCCAAGAAGACTCAAGGCTCTAATCGCTGCTAAAGGTACTTCAACAAAGTACTGAGTAAAGGGTCTAAATACTTATGTAAATTTGACATTTCCGTTTTTTGATTTTTATATATTTGCCCCAAAAAATCTAAAAACCAGTTTTTGCTTTGTCATTATGGGGTATTGTGTATAGATTGATGAGGGGGAAAAACAATAACACATTTTTGAATAAAGCTGTAACGTAACAAAATGTGGAATACTTTCCGAATTCAAAGTATTATTCATCTGGCCAGTTACAATCTAATAGATGCATACAGGTCTTAAATTCAAAACTCATCAAGAACTGATACATTTTCTGTGTTCAGCCAGGCCCAGAACATTTTTGAGAATGTTGTTTGTGGTTCATGTGTGTAAGTAGCTTTGAGACGCCATGCCAAAACTCCTCATGACAGGTGTCACGACATTGCCCTGTTGGGTGGGAGGGGGTCATAACCCCCCCTTTCTCCAACAGGTTTATGACTCCCCCAATAAATTCCTTTCTCTCAATCTCTCTCTCTCTCTCTCTCTCAAACTGTTCTACAGAATGGACTGGGAAAGCCTTTTGTTACCACAGAGAAGGTATGGTAACATCAATAGGTTGGACAATGAACAATATTTTTATAACCCAACCAGGTTAAAGTGTCCGTTGGTATTTAAAGAATGTGATGTCAGATCAGTTATTGTCTGGGATGTTGTTTCCGATGATAATTCAACATTAATTGTGTCTTTGGAAGTCTACACATTCTGGTTTTCAGATAAACATGTAATTGTTGTGCAATTTAGATGTTTGAATATGAAACTATTTGTAAAAAGATTAAATGTAATTTCTAACATTTATGAATGAGAAAAGTGATTTCATGAGTAAACTCACATCAGTCAGTAATCAGTCAGACATTGGTTGAGAGCTATGAAACACGCCCTTCTCTCCCTAATATAAGGCCCGTTGCCGGAAGTAAAACTCCGGTTTCCAGAAATGCAAGGACTTTGTCCGAATGCATAGAAGAGCGAATTTTCAACGTGGAGGTGACGACTGACACGTGGAATAGTGAATTTCGACAAAGACCAGCCAGAATACAGTATGTGTTGATATTGATATTGATGTGAGCAGATCTCCCATAGAGACTATCATTCCTTTGTCCCAGAGCCTTCCCGCTCTTTCGTTTCATCCAACCCCTCCGCTTCCTTTGTGTAACTAGCCGTCATATTGTAAAAGCCCGCTAGGAACCTTTCATGGCATGATTTACCCCCCCCCCCCCCCAAATTTCCTTTAAAACCAAAATATTTTCTCTATGACTCATGGCAAAATTAAGAGAATTACAGGAAATGTACAAAACAATGTCTACCATCAAGAGGGGGACGACCAAAAGTTTTACCCGTGCGGTGGGCCGGCCCTGCTATTAATGGACTACTAATAACATTTAATGGATGCGAATCATATTCTGTGCCAGTGTCGTAACTCTTACATTTTAGTTTTTTATCTATCAGATAAAACCTGATCATCCACCGATCCATACAATGACACAATCTGATGCTGAAAAAAAAAAAGAGGGAAAATGGAGATTAAATCTAAAAAAAAATTCTAACAAATGAATGTGGTGATGAACTTAACTCCAGTATCCACTGAAGGAAACTCTTTTGAGCAGCCCCCGGAACAACTTGTACAAGTACAACATGCAGAGTGTAAAAAGCTCTAGTTCAGCTAGCCTGCACATTTTAAACATCTTATCCTGTTTATTTACAGTTTTATAACTTAAAAAATAGCTAAAAGAAAAATACTATTGCTGCTACTAATAATAGTTCATAGGATCATTATTGTTATTGCTGAAGGAATCACATTTAATCAATATTTGTGTGCCGTAGTGATATGTGTCATTCAGGGTAACAAAATATTGTCATACAGTATAACACCAGCATTTTATATTAAAATACATTAACTCAGAGAGACAAAAACAAATCTCAAAGGATGAAGTGAAATATATTTTTATATTTTTTGTAAAAAACATTCAAGAAATTTTGAGTTGTACCCGTGACACACCAAATATGTGGTATTCGCAATTTTTTCTGGGTAGTTATATTTCTGCCAGTCTAAGCAAGATTTATAACCTTGTAATTATGAAAAATGGGCATAAAATATTTTTTGGGGAAAGGCTTTTTTTATACTGAATGACATTTAACTAGGGTACATTAATATGAATCACAATACAAATTAATTATTGGCTTTATTCTTGAATATAACTAATATAAGGGAATAGGTGACACTAATGAACATAAAAATTGCTGATTTTTTTTTTCTTCTACTTTTAAAACCTTATACGTCTTTGACCCATATATGTAATTCTGTGTGATTCTTTAGTTAGTAAATAAATCATTAAGACAATTTGTGGATGCTGATTTAAACATGGGAGCTAGGATTCATGCAGATTTAGATCTTACGATGTTCAGAATGAGACTGAAATAAGTTGACGATTAATCATTGACTGCTATTTGATATAAGATCTTCAGATGTTTAAGAGAGCGGATTCGGGAGATAACCGCTCTATATTAATCTGGTTATTAATAATTTAATTCTTGCATGATTTAATTAAATCACGTAATCAATTCAACGTTAGAATAATCGAATTTGATAAAATAACACGTCACCAAATTAATCAAAGCCAGAGACACGACACAGGCCACTGTTCTAACGAGAATATTCTGATTTCTCTCTCCAGTCATGAATACACCTGAGAGAAAAACGGTAAACAGATTTTGAGTTCGCTTCTTCCCCCCCAAAAAGTGTTTGGCTATCAGGGAAAAGGACAGCACGTGGCAGGGGACAAACAAGGACATTTTTTTGTTTATTTTGTGGTTGCATTTTTCTATCCATTGTGCTCTGGCCTCTTTTACAAATTCCTAGTCCACTACGTTGCTGAGGTCTAATGGGTAATTAGGAGACATCAGAGCCCAGCGGAAAGGAGGGTGCACATGCTCCCCTAGAATCCCCACACAGGCACAGGAGCGCGGGGGGGGGGGGGGTCACCGTCGGACCCCACAATGGTAACTTCCCCTCTCTCGGTCAGACCCCACAATGGTAACTTCCCCTCTCTCGGTCAGACCCCACAATGGTAACTTCCCCTCTCTCGGTCAGACCCCACAATGGTAACTTCCCCTCTCTCGGTCAGACCCCACAATGGTAACTTCCCCTCTCTCGGTCAGACCCCACAATGGTAACTTCCCCTCTCTCGGTCAGACCCCACAATGGTAAATTCCCCTCTCTCGGTCAGACCCCACAATGGTAACTTCCCCTCTCTCGGTCAGACCCCACAATGGTAACTTCCCCTCTCTGTCAGAACCCACAATGGTAACTTCCCCTCTCTGTCAGAACCCACAATGGTAACTTCCCCTCTCGGTCAGAACCCACAATGGTAACTTCCCCTCTCTGTCAGAACCCACAATGGTAACTTCTCCACTCTGCTTCCCCCCTCTCGCGCTCTCTAACTCCCATTACCTCTCTCGTACTCTCTCCCTCTCTTTGTCTGCTGTCCTGACGCCCTTTATTCCCCCTAACAGCCGTGGTGGCCAGGGATATTTGTTTAGGGAAAAGTGTAATACAACAGACTGGCCCCTGACTCTGTCCTAAGATAAGTGACTGACAAGACCAAGCAGTCAAAATGAAACTGGCACTCTACCAAGGAGTCAGGCAAGGGGATTGGGGAAGAGAGACAGGGACAGAGTTGGACAGAGAGAGAGAGAGGGAGAGGGGACAGAGAGAGAGAGAGTAGTCTCCACAATTCGGAAGTTAGATGCCTGCTCTTTGCAGATGACCTGTGCCTGCTTTCACTCACAGCACATGGCCTACAGCAGAGCTTGGACCTGCTAGAGCAGTACTGTAAGACCTGGGCCCTGACAGTAAACCCCAAAAAGACAAAAATAATGATTTTTTAAGACCAAAGTTCTCAATTGGTGCGAAGTGGGCAAACGACCAGACGCCTGTACTTTTGATCAAAACCTTAACAAAAGTATAGGCTCAGCGAGCACAGCCTTGCTATTGAGAAGGGGAGACACAGGAAAACCTGGCTCCCTGTAGAAGAAAGGCTGTGCAATCACTGCACCACAGCAGAACCAGAGACAGAGCTGCACTTCCTCACAAAATGTGAAAAATTTAAAACTATCAGAGAGAGTCACTTCCCCAAATTTGAACAAGTAGTCCGGGGCTTTGAGGACCTCTCTGAAATAGAAAAGCTGCCAATCCTTTTGGGGGAAGACATGGACAGCTGTGCGCTGGCAGCATGCTATGTTGCTGCCTGCCACAAGTTGAGGGACAGTGCCTGACATATGTAATGCCTTTTTTTCCCCGTTGTTATTTTGTTCCTTGATGTAATTAGAAAAATAATAATAAGGATGTATGATACTTTGGCAATATGTACATTGTTGCGTCATGCCAATAAAGTGAATTGAATTGAGAGAGGGAGCGAGAGACAGTAGAGTTCCGTGAACACAGTGAAAGCATGAGAGACGAGAGAGTCTGAATGAACGACAGAGAAAGGAAAAAGGAGAACTGGAGAGAGAAAGAGAGAGCTTAATAAAAAAGGTTTGTGAACAGAGCATGGAAAAAGCTGTATCCAGCTGTTATTCTAAGCTTGGGTCTCGACACGTCTCATTCAAACAGCTCTGCAGCCAAAGCGAACAGAGCCCCTGAATCAAACAATTAGCTTCCGCATTGACCACAGCATCCCGGCCGCCCGGCCGCCTGTCTTTGATTCTAAAAAGGGATTTTTTTCCTAAGCTTTATGCTGGCCAATTATTGTCAGGTGCCCGCTCTGCTTGTTCAGAGGACCTTTCAGACAGCATGCTTTAATAGAGCACTGGTTACAGAAGAGGAGGAAAGCACCTCATTCATCCCCTTTTAGTGAGCACACATTTCACACCCAAAGAGACCCAACGCAGTGCCGTCATGGCTCCATTTACTGAGCTGTCTGTCAGCTTGTGAAGTCTCTCTCAGTTAGGGTCCAGAGGATGAGGACCCAAGCAGATATAGTGGGGAGTAGGACATCTCTAGGGGGAATTATGAACTGTAGCTATATCTCTAGGTTACAGTTTACATTGAGTTGCTCGTATAACTGTGTAGTAAGACTGTTCACACTATTATCAACAATGTAATAACAAGTTGTTACATAGCTAGTACTTGAGTTAGTAGAGTAGTATAACAGGTGACTGGTCTGAGCTCAAAGGACTGGTGGTGGTGGGTGAGAGCCCCAGAGACCTTGATCCCCAGCCGCCCTTTTGAAGCAAACCACAACAAAGCTGCTTTGCCATCGCACAGGACTCTGGGAAATAGCATGGAAAATAAAGACAAACTAAAAAAGGGGTTGTGTACGGGTTGAGGTTCATATAAAATGAGAAAAAAAAACTGATGTTTGTCTGTCTGTCTGTTTGTGTTTGTTTGTTTGTTTGTTAGTTAATTTGGAGGGAAAGAGGCATGGCGAAGGATTCAAGGACACTGGTCTCACTCAGGTCTGGACATGCCGTTCAAGTTGGCATCGTAAAACATGGTGAAATGTGGGTTAAGGAATAGATAAGTCGCATGCACACACTTCCTTGTGTAACCGCAAAGGGGCTGAGATGTCAAAGGTCAAGGTTGACGAGGAGGATAAGGGGCGAGTCCTTCTGATAGGGTTTAGGATATTATGGCCCCATTCGCTAATGTCACACTGGATTTCTTCAACAGGGCCTATGCTATTCTCTGTGTGTGTTCTACTTAGATTGGATTGAGAGACAAGGCCTGTATTGCACCATGACAGTCCTTAGCTAGCTGACCTCCTAACCTCCACTGAAGTATACACCGAGTTGACAAGAATGCCTACTGCACACAGTACACCCACAGGGTTATATTCTCGGGCCGACTCTATTCTCTGTATATATCAATGATATCGCTCTTGCTGCTGTTGACTCTCTGATCCACCTCTACGCAGACGACACCATTCTGTTTACATCTGGGCTTCTTTGGACACGGTGTTAACAAACCTCCGAATGAGCTTCAATACAACACTCCTTCAGTGGCCTCCAACTGCTCTTAAATGCTAGTAAAACTAAATGCATGCTCTCCAACCGATCGCTGCCCGCACCTGTCTGCCTGACTAGCATCACTACTCTGGACGGGTCTGACTTAGAATATGTGGACACCTACAAATACCTGTAGGTGTCCACATGTTCACTCTCCTTCCAGACTCCCATTAATCATCTCCAATCCAAAATTAAATCTAGAATCAGCTTCCTATTTCGCAATAAAGCCTCCTTCACTCATGCTGCCAAACATGCTCTCGTAAAAAGGACTATCTTACCGATCCTTGACTTTGGCGATGTCATTTACAAAATAGCCTCAAACACTCTCCTCAGCAGATTGGATGTAGTCTATCACAGTGCCATCCGTTTTGTCACCAAAGCCCCATATACTACCCACCACTGCGACCTCGTTGGCTGGCCCTCACTACATATTCGTCGCCAAACCCACTAGTTCCAGGTCCACGGAAGCATTAAATCCCCGCCTTATCTTAGCTCACTGGTCACCATAGCAACACCCACCCGTAGCATGTGCTTCAGCAGGTATATTTCACTGGTCATCCCCAAAGCCAACACCTCCTTTGGCCGCCATTCCTTTCCAGTTCTCTGCTGCCAAAGACTGGAACGGATTTTAAAAATCCTTGAAGCTGGAGATTCCTATCTCCCCTCACTAACTTTAAGCATCAGTGCTTCTTACCGATCACTGCACCTGTACAGTCGTGGCCAAAAGTTTTGAGAATGACACAAGTATTGGTCTCCACAAAGTTTGCTGCTTCAGTGATCTTAGATCTTTATGTCAGTAGTTACTATGGTACACTGAAGTATAATTACAAGTATTCCATAAGTGTTAAAGGCTTTCATTGACAATTACATTCTGTTTATGCAAAGAGTCAATATTTGCAGTGTTGACCCTTCTTTTTCAAGACCTCTGCAATCTGCCCTGGCATGCTGTCAATTAACTTCTGGGCCACATCCTGACTTATGGCAGGCCATTCTTGCATAATCAATGCTTGGAGTTTATCAGAAGTTGTGGGTTTTTGTTTGTCCACCCGCCTCTTGAGGATCGACCACAAGTTCTCAATGGGATAAAGGTCTGGGGAGTTTCCTGGCCATGGACCCAAAATGTTGATGTTTTGTTCCCCGAGCCACTTAGTCACTTTTGCCTTATGGCAAGGTGCTCCATCATACTGGAAAAGGCATTGGTCGTCACCAAACTGTTCTTGGATGGTTGGGAGAAGTTGCTCTCGGAGGATGTGTTGGTACCATTCTTCATTCATGGCTGTGTTCTTAGGCAAAATTGTGAGTGAGCCCACTCCCTTGGCTGAGAAGCAACCCCACACATGAATGGTCTGAGGATGCTTTACTGTTGGATGGCCCAAACAATCGGAAAGGGGATTCATCAGAGAAAATGACTCTACCCCAGTCCTCAGCAGTCCAATCCCTGTACCTTTTGCAGAATATCCGTCTGTCCCTGATGTTTTTCCTGGAGAGAAGTGGCTTCTTTGCTGCCCTTCTTGACACCAGGCCATCCTCCAAAAGTCTTCGCCTCACTGTGCGTGCAGATGCACTCACACCTGCCTGCTGCCATTCCTGAGCAAGCTCTGCACTGGTGGTGCCCCGATCCCGCAGCTAAATCAACTTTAGGAGAAGGTCCTGGCGCTTGCTGGACTTTCTTGGGCGCCCTGACGCCTTCTTCGCAAAAATTGAACCTCTCTCCTTGAAGGTGTGGTTGATTTAGGTGCAATCTTACAAGCAGCCATATCCTTGCCTGTGAAGCCCTTTTTGTGCAAAGCAATGATGACGGCACGTGTTTCCTTGCAGGCAACCATGGTTGACAGAGGAAGAACAATGATTTCAAGCACCACCCTCCTTTTAAAGCTTCCAGTCTGTTATTCTGACTCAATCAGCATGACAGAGTGATCTCCAGCCTTGTCCTCATCAACACTCTCACCTGTGTTAAAGAGACAATCACTGACATGATGGCAGCTGGTCCTTTTGTGGCAGGGCTGAAATGCAGTGGAAATGTTTTTTGGGGATTAAGTTCATTTTCATGGCAAAGAGGGACTTTGCAATTAATTGCAATTCATCTGATCACTCTTCATGACATTCTGGAGTATATGCAAATTGCCATCATCAACACTGAGGCAGCAAACTTTGTGGAGACCAACACTTGTGTCATTCTCAAAACTTTTGGCCACGACTGTATATAGCCCGTTTGTAAATAGCCCACCCCAACTACCTAATCCCCATACTGTTATTTTTGCTCTTTCGCACCCCCGTGTCTCTGCCCGCACCAAAGGTGTATTTGAACATCAACATCTGCACATTTATCACTCCAGTGTTAATGCTAAATTGTAATTATTTCACCACTATGGCCTATTTATTGTCCTACCTCCCTAATCTAACTACATTTGCACACATTGTATATAGATGTTCTATAGTGTCATTGTCTGTATGTTTGTTCATCCCATGTGTAACTCTGTGTTGTTGTTTATTTTTATTGTCACACTGCTTTGGTTTATCTTGGCCAGGTCGCAGTTAGTAAATGAGAACTAGTTCTCAACTGACCTACCTGGTTAAATAAAAGGTAAAATAAAATAAAACATTTGCAGATTGAGATTGTGTAACGTATGCAAACCTCAGTACATGTTGAGGAGACTAAATTACTTGGCGTTACCTTCGATTGTAAACTGTCATGGTCAAAACATATAGATCCAATGGTTGTAAAGATGGGGAGAGGTCTGTCCGTAATAAAGAGATGCTCTGCTTTTTTAACACCACACTCCAAAAAGCAAGTTCTGCAGGCTCTAGTTGTCTTATCTTGATTATTGTCCAGTCGTGCTGCAAGGAAATACCTAGTAAAGCTGCAGCTGGCCCAGAACAGAGCAGCACTTCTTGCTCTTCATTGATATAAATACTATGCATGCCAGTTGTACTCTTAGACACTCTCTTGTCTAAGAGTTGAGGAGAGACTGACTGAATCACTGAATCACACATTAATTTGTTGAAAATCCCAAATAGTTTGCATAGTCAACTTACACACAGCTCTGACACACACACTTACCCCACCAGACATGCCACCAGGGGTCTTTTCATAGTCCCCAAATCCAGAACAAATTCAAGAAAGCATACAGTATTATATAGAGCCATTATTGCATCTCATATTGCTCAAATAAACAGCAAACCTTGTTTCAAAATAACAGATAAAGGAACAACTCACTGCACAACGCCTCTCCCCTGTTGGACCTAGATATTTTGTGTGTATGTATTGATATGTAGTCTACGTGTGCCTTTAAAAAAAATAAAAAGTATGTAGTTCTGTCTTTGAGCTGTTCTTGTCTATTAATATTCTGTATTATGTCATGTTTTGTGTGGACCCCAGGAAGAGTCGATGCTGCTAATGGGGATCCTAATAAAAAAATAATATATAGATAGATAGATAGATAGATAGATAGGTACTTTATTGATCCCCCGGGGGGGAAATTTCATTATCAAGCAGCTACAACAAAAACACAGGGCAGGTGCAAAATGCCACAACGAAAGTACACAAAAGACAGATACATGGTACATGATACATAGAGCGGCAGTATGAAAAAGTATAGAAATACAGGATATCTGGAGTGCAAAAAAAAGCTATAAAAGGACATTGCGTAGTATGAGTGGTTGGCTGAATATGTACACTATACATTGGTGGATGTTGGATGGTTAACTATACTATACAGGTTGATGGCAGAGAAATACTTCAGTAGCTAATGCGTATGATATGAGCGAGGGTAATAATAGTTTACTTAATAGACAGAATGGGTAAATGAACAGGTAAGTGAAAATTTTGCATGGTTAAATTAGCTGTACAGTTAGGTATACAGTTATATTTACAGATAAGTGAATACTTGCATGTTTACACAAACTCTACAGGTAAATGACAGGAAGAGATACTTTAATAGCTAAATGTGTGTATGATATCATTGGGGTAATAATAGTAATTCCCTTAAAATACAGTCCTTAGTGCGCAGGGTTTAATTACAGACAACTGCACTTATTGCACATTTGATATACTAAAAGCAATGAGAAAAGGTGCAACTGGCAGGATACTAATATGCATTCCTGAGTGAATGCCTAGGTCCAATAATTACTTACAATATTGCATGTGATATAATATAACAACTGTACATGGGTATGTATATACAGACCTGTATGAATAAGTAGGTCCTGAGTGGATGAGTGCTGACGGAACAGAGTTACTCACGGATGGATGCATAATTGTTAAACTAGGTCCTAGCACCCCAACAGTTCCAGATCTATGTTGCCGACGGCACGGCACCCCGGTGAGGCATTATATAGTCTCATAGCCGCCGGCAGGAAGGACCTCCTGTGGCGCTCTCTGGCACACCGTGGTGGGATCAGTCTGTGACTGAAAGAGCTCCTCTGCGTCCTCTGCGTCATAACCATAATATTATTATTATTATAATAATAACAGCCTCCACTCCTCTGGGAAGGCTTTCTACTAGATGTTGGAACATTGCCGGGGGACTTGCTTTTCCATTCAACCACAAGACCATTAGTGAGGTCGGGCACTGGGCGATTAGGCCTGGCTTGATGGGGTGTTCGATGGGGTTGAGATCAGGGCTCTGTGCAGGCCAGTCAAGTTCTTCCACACCGATCTTGGCAAACCATTTCTGTATGGATCTTGCTTTGTACATGGGGCATTGTCATGCTGAAACAGGAAAGGGCCTTCCCCAAACTGTATCCACAAAGTTGGAAGCACAGAATCATCTAGAATGTCATTGTATGCTGAAGCGTTAAGATTTCCCTTCACTGGAACGAAGACGCCTAGCCGAACCATGATAAACAGCCCCAGACCATTATTCTTCCAACACCAAACTTTACATTTGGCACTATATGCATTGGGGCAAGTAGCGTTCTCCTGGCATCCGCCAAACTCAGAATTGTCTGTCGGACTGCCAGATGAAGCGTGATTCATCACGCCAGAGAACGCATTTCCACTGCTCCAGAGTTCAATGGGGGCAAGCTTTACACCACTCAAACCAATGCTTGGCATTGCACATGGTGATCTTAGGCTTGTGTGCGGCTGCTCGGACATGGAGACCCATATCATGAAGCTCCCGAAAAACAGTTATTGTGCTGACGTTGCTTCCAGAGGCAATTTGGAACTCGGTAGCGAGTGTTGTAAATGAGGACAGACGATTTTTACGCACTATACGCTTCAGCACTCGGCGGTCCCGTTCTGTGAGCTTGTGTGGCCTACCACTTTTCGGCTGAGCTGTTGTTGCTCCTAGATGTTTCCATTTCTCAATAACAGCACTTACAGTTGATCGGGGCATCTCTAGCAGGGCAGAAATATGACGAACTGACTTGTTGGAAAGGTGGCATCCTATGACGGTGTAACGTTGAAAGTCACTGAGCTCTTCAGAAAGGCCATTCTACTTTCAATATTTGTCTATGGAGATTGCATGGCTGTGTGCTCCATTTTATACACCTGTCAGCAACGGATGTGGCTGAAATAGCCAAATCCACTAATTTGAAGGGGTGTCACCATGTATATATAGTGTATATATATTTGTATATATAGTGTATATCAGTAGATATTTGATCAATGACAGTGGTTACCTCTTGGGTCAATATTTCCCCAAGGTTTTGATGAATTATGTTGTCAAAATATTTCCATAAAAAGTAGAGATATGTAGATGAACCAGTATGTGGGGTGTGATGTGACAGGATTTTCTTCTAGTGAAGAATTTGTCACTTTAGTACTGTGTGTGTGTGTGTGTAGCTGGTAACAGGTGGAGGTCTCTACCTGCACACCTGAAGTTCTGGGTGGTCAAGCCCTTCTCCACAGCCAGGCAGGTGAGGATACTGAGGAAGCTGGTGGTGACTGACTGTCTCTTGGCCCTCTGGGTGTCCCTCTGCCTTCTCTCCCTCGAGGGCTTGCTCCTCAGCAGAACCCCCGTCCCCATCGACACTGCACCCGGCTGGGCCTGGCCGGAGCCCTGTCCCTCCTCCCCCTTGGGCCTCTGGTGCGCCACAGACGTCCGCAGGGCCTCCACCCAGTCCTGGGCCTTGAGTTGGCTCTCAGCCCGCAGACGGAGCACCACGCTGGGGAAGACGGCCTGGAAGTGGGCAGCGCTGACCACCTCAGCCTCATCCCTCTGCACGGCCAGGCAGGAGGCCAGCGGGTAGTGGAGGATGGGCTCGGACACGGGCCCCCGGCCCTCGGTGGGAAAGGCCTGCAGTGTGGAGTGACTCAGTACGAAGGTGAAGGCTCTCCAGTTGTTCTGGTCAGTCAGCTGGTGGAGGAGCCCAGCCTTGAGGACATCTGCACAGCACTGGGTGAACAGGGGTAGGGCCGTGGGCCGGACTGGGGGGAGATGGGAGGAACAAGGGGCCGGGGCAGCCTCAGCAGGACCACTGGGGTCTGGTCTGGTGTCAAGACCTCCAGATGAGACGGATGACGACGGGGATAAGGCTGGAAGCTGCTCTGCATTTTTGTGGGCGGGCCGAGCAGCCAGTACTCTCTCCCAGATCAGCCTCCTCCAGTCTAGCGCTTCCCACTGGCAAGCGGCGCGTAACTGCAGGCGGATGGAGCTGTTGAAGAAGAGATCTGTGAGTGATCTTTTAACACATGTTGCTGTTAGAGAAAGAAAATTGCAACAAAGCTTAAATTGCAACTTATATTTAAGTGAGTGCAGGCAAATTCTTTCATGTTTGTGTGATTTTTATTTACCCAGGAAGTCATGTTGAGGTCAGAAGACTTATTTTACAAGGGAGACCTGGCAAAGGATAAGAGAAAAGCACCATGGTTTTCTCCATTTACCTGTTGAAGAAGAGGGCCTGGAGGACTCGCCCGTCCTGGGGTGGCTGGGGCTGGCTGACCCCCTGGCAGTGGGACAGGGAGTAGGCAGTACAGAGCTGGCGGTTACCGCTGCTGTCCAGGCTGTAAAGACGCAGCTCACAGGGGGTCAGCTCTACGTGACAGACGCTCCAACGACCCTTCTGACCCTCACGATGCTCCAGGGAACTCTGTTTCACCACACTGCCGCTGCTGCTCTCATTATGGGCTGCAACAAACACAGCATATTCAGCAACAGGATAATCTGCTTCTGTCTTTATGGGCTGCAACAAACATATTCAGCAACAGGATAATCTGCTGCTCTCCTTACGGGCTGCAACAAACACAGCATATTCAGCAACAGGATAATCTGCTACTGTCCTTACGGGCTGCAACAAACACAGCATATTCAGCAACAGGATAATCTGCTGCTGTCCTTATGGGCTGCAACAAACACAGCATATTCAGCAACAGGATAATCTGCTGCTGTCCTTATGGGCTGCAACAAACACAGCATATTCAGCAACAGGATAATCTGCTGCTGTCTTTATGGGCTGCAACAAACATATTCAGCAACAGGATAATCTGCTGCTGTCCTTATAGGCTGCAACAAACACAGCATATTCAGCAACAGGATAATCTGCTGCTGTCCTTACGGGCTGCAACAAACACAGCATATTCAGCAACAGGATAATCTGCTACTGTCCTTACGGGCTGCAACAAACACAGCATATTCAGCAAAAGGATAATCTGCTGCTGTCCTTATGGGCTGCAACAAACACAGCATATTCAGCAACAGGATAATCTGCTGCTGTCCTTATGGGCTGCAACAAACATATTCAGCAACAGGATAATTTGCTGCTGTCCTTATAGGCTGCAACAAACACAGCATTTTCAGCAACAGGATCATCTGCGGAAGACACCATTTGATATACAACTAAAAGCATCATCTATAGGACTACATTTATTAGGCCTTCCTTGTTATATTGAACAACATATAGCCTACTGGAACAGGTTACTACTGGAAGATAACTACCTTTGAAAGATTTAGAGGGCAGCTAAAAGAACAGCGATTATCTGATCACACTATTACCACTCACAGAATGCTCATTGGATCAATAACATGGGCCTCCGTTCGACAGTCAGCACTCAGCAGTGTTCTCTTAGCTAATATACCAGCAGTGTTCTCTTAGCTAATATACCAGCAGTGTTCTCTTAGCTAATATACCAGCAGTGTTCTCTTAGCTAATATACCAGCAGTGTTCTCTTAGCTAATATACCAGCAGTGTTCTCGTAGCCAATATACCAGCAGTGTTCTCGTAGCCAATATACCAGCAGTGTTCTCTTAGCCAATATACCAGCAGTGTTCTCGTAGCCAATATACTAGCAGTGTTCTCTTAGCTAATATACCAGCAGTGTTCTCGTAGCTAATATACCAGCAGTGTTCTCTTAGCTAATATACCAGCAGTGTTCTCGTAGCCAATATACCAGCAGTGTTCTCTTAGCTAATATACCAGCAGTGTTCTCTTAGCTAATATACCAGCAGTGTTCTCTTAGCTAATATACCAGCAGTGTTCTCTTAGCTAATATACCAGCAGTGTTCTCTTAGCTAATATACCAGCAGTGTTCTCTTAGCTAATATACCAGCAGTGTTCTCTTAGCTAATATACCAGCAGTGTTCTCTTAGCTAATATACCAGCAGTGTTCTCGTAGCCAATATACCAGCAGTGTTCTCTTAGCTAATATACCAGCAGTGTTCTCTTAGCTAATATACCAGCAATGTTCTCTTAGCTAATATACCAGCAGTGTTCTCTTAGCTAATATACCAGCAGTGTTCTCTTAGCTAATATACCAGCAGTGTTCTCTTAGCTAATATACCAGCAGTGTTCTCTTAGCTAATATACCAGCAGTGTTCTCGTAGCCAATATACCAGCAGTGTTCTCTTAGCCAATATACCAGCAGTGTTCTCGTAGCCAATATACTAGCAGTGTTCTCTTAGCTAATATACCAGCAGTGTTCTCTTAGCTAATATACCAGCAGTGTTCTCTTAGCTAATATACCAGCAGTGTTCTCGTAGCCAATATACCAGCAGTGTTCTCTTAGCTAATATACCAGCAGTGTTCTCTTAGCTAATATACCAGCAGTGTTCTCTTAGCTAATATACCAGCAGTGTTCTCTTAGCTAATATACCAGCAGTGTTCTCTTAGCTAATATACCAGCAGTGTTCTCTTAGCTAATATACCAGCAGTGTTCTCTTAGCTAATATACCAGCAGTGTTCTCTTAGCTAATATACCAGCAGTGTTCTCGTAGCCAATATACCAGCAGTGTTCTCTTAGCTAATATACCAGCAGTGTTCTCTTAGCTAATATACCAGCAGTGTTCTCTTAGCTAATATACCAGCAGTGTTCTCTTAGCTAATATACCAGCAGTGTTCTCTTAGCTAATATACCAGCAGTGTTCTCTTAGCTAATATACCAGCAGTGTTCTCGTAGCCAATATACCAGCAGTGTTCTCTTAGCCAATATACCAGCAGTGTTCTCGTAGCCAATATACTAGCAGTGTTCTCTTAGCTAATATACCAGCAGTGTTCTCGTAGCCAATATACCAGCAGTGTTCTCTTAGCTAATATACCAGCAGTGTTCTCTTAGCTAATATACCAGCAGTGTTCTCTTAGCTAATATACCAGGCTAATATACCAGCAGTGTTCTCTTAAATAATATTCCGCATAGGACATTCATTCTCTACTCCGGACTCATTTTATTTTTATTTTTTTATTTTACCTTTATTTTACTAGGCAAGTCAGTTAAGAACATATTCTTATTTTCAATGACGGCCTAGGAACAGTGGGTTAACTGCCTTGTTCAGGGGCAGAACGACAGATTTTTACCTTTGTCAGCTCGGGGATTTGATCCAGCAACCTTTCAGTTATGGGCCCAACACTCTAACCACTGGGCTACCTGCCGCCCCATTAAAGTCACATCTTCAAAACATAGACTTTTCAGCTTTTTAAAAAACACAAATCAAATGCAACACATCACTAAGAGCATGGGCAAACTCTCTACCTTATTCTGGATCAGCTTGCTTAGCCAGCTTTTTCACAAAATTAATAAGGCTACTATGAAACTCCCACCATTTGAGGGCCACAAATCTGATAGCACTTTTGACACGTTATTTACCAGAGCATGTCCAGGTCTGAACGTGTAGGTCTGAACGTGCAGGTCTGAACGTGCAGGTCTGAACGTGCAGGTCTGAACGTGCAGGTCTGAACGTGCAGGTCTGAACGTGCAGGTCTGAATGTGCAGGTCTGAATGTGCAGGTCTGAATGTGCAGGTCAGCGGGGCTAGCTGTAGAGTGCTTCCTCAGAGGCCAGCAGGAAGAAACAGTCTGGAGCACACCCCTTCCTCCCTTTATTTGTTTCTTTCACAAACTCCTTTCTTTATCTCTTTTTTTCCATTCCTCCTTTTTGAATCTCATCTCTCAGCTTCCTGCTCAGTTGATATGGGTTTTGACTCAGTGGATATGACGCTGAACTGGAAATACCCACCCCATGAGACACATAGGAGACGTTTTCCTTTTCTGTAACTCTCCAGCTCACTATAGCCCTAGAATATCATTTCAGGGGAACACAATTCTAAGCCTAGAAAATCATATCAGGGGAACACAACTCTAGTCCTTGAACATCCTTGATCCTTGACTTCGGCGATGTCATTTACAAAATAGCCTCCAACACTACTCAGCAAATTGGATGTAGTCTATCACAGTGCCATCCGTTATGTTACCAAAGCCCCATATACTACCCACCACTGCGACCTGTACGCTCTCGTTGTCTGGCTCTCACTACATATTCGTCGCCAATCCCACTGGCTCCAGTTCATCTATAAGTCCTTACTAGGTAAATCCCTGCCTTATCTCAGCTCGCTGGTCACCATAGCAACATCCACCCGTAGCATGCGCTCCAGCAGGTATATTTCACTGGTCATCCCCAAAGCCAACACCTGCTTTGGCCGCCATTCCTTTCCAGTTCTCTGCTGCCAATGATTGGAACGAATTGCAAAAATCATTGAAGCTGGAGATTCCCATCTTCCTCATTAACTTTAAGCATCAGCTGTCAGAGCTGCTTATCGATCACTGCACCTGTATATAGCCCTTCTGTAAATAGCCAACCCTACTACCTCATCCCCATATTTATTATTTTTGCTCATTTTCACTCCAGTATCTCTATTTACACATCATCATCTGCACATCTATCAGTCCAGTGTTAATTTGTCATTATTTCGCCACTATGGCCTATTTATTGCCTTACCTTCCTACATTTGCACACTGTATATAGACTTTCTATTGTGTTATTGACTGTACGTTTGTTTATCCCATGTGTAACTCTGTGTTGTTGTTGTTTTTGTTGCACTGCTTTGCTTTGTCTTGGCCAGGTCGCAGTTGTAAATGAGAACTTGTTCTCAACTGACCTACCTGGTTAAATAAAAGGTGAAATAAAAAATATTATATAAGGGGAACACAATTCTAGCCCTTGAGGGCCGCAACGTATACTTGTTTTCATCCTTATCAGAAACCGAGTTACACCTGGGTTAACAGGTGTGTGTAGTGTTTAACCAATCAATGATAACTAAATCATACATTTTAAGAAATTTCCCCCTCTGGGATCAATAAAGTACCTATCTATCAACTGGCAGGGATTAAGAAAATAAAGTAGGATGACTACAGTTAATTTCAGTGCATCCCTGTGCTGCATCCCTGTGCTGCATCCCTGTGCTGCATCCCTGTGCTGCATCCCTGTGCTGCATCCCTGTACTAGCCTTTACTGTTAAGGCCGCTACACACTTCACGCAAATGCGTGTAGCTCAAATTTTGGAACAGACCGTATACGACACTCCGTCGCTCTGTTTGCGTGAAGTGTGTAGCGGCCTTTACTGTTACTAATCACTCTCCGTCAAAACCATAACAGAGTCAGGGGGCTGTCTGTCTGACACAACCTCCTCCCTTCAACACCATCAATCGAGGCCGATGGCAGTTGTGGACTCATTTGTCTAAGTTTGCCAGGGTGAGAGGAGCAGATGCCAAGAGCAAAGTCCGGGGCAGACGACCAGACGGCCGGGCCGCTGTGCTTTGGCTTTCGGGAGCCACTCAGGCAAGGGTGGGGGATGCTAGGGGGCTCGCCTGTCCCACTGGGCTTCAAAGGCTCCCGTGAGCATGTGGGTGCGGAGCAGGTCACTGTTCATTTCACGCTACAGAGGAAGCAAGGCACACGGACATGACTCAATTAGCAGTCTGCGCTTTGCTCTGCTTTGCTGAGCTTGGTCAACCAGCAGCGGTCTAGACCTACACAGTCCTACACCTCCACTAAATGGAACAGGCTGTCCTGGCCACCTGATGCGATAGCGTTACTGAAACGTCACAGGGACTTAACATTAACGTGACGTGAATGGTCTGGCCCAGAGGCAGGTGAGGAGAGGACATCTTATGAACTCATTGTTGGTGTCTGAGCCGTCACTTCATATTATACTCAACTTACAATGGTGCCTTGTAGCTGTGCCTTGTTCTCTAGCGATAGCTTAATAGCTTCACTAGATGAACTAGCCTAATCATTTGAAAATGCTTATTAAAACTAGGTTAAATGTGGTTAAAATGTACAATGGTCCCCATCTAGTCCCCTTTCCTTTCTGCTTTTCTAATAATTGAGGTAAAGAAGGGTGGTGGTGTGTCCCAGGGTTCTCCCCCCTCTGGCGTACTCAGCAGCACCGCCTTGTTACAAATTCCTGGGGAGAATCCTAAATCCCATCCATCTTACTGCACAAAATCCCTGACAGACAACGTGTAACTTGGAGTCCTACACTTGCATGCTAAACTAAACTCTCTTTAGGGACTAATAAATATGTAAATGCTGTGGGAACTCGATTGAGATTCAGCCTCCGATCGGCAGTCGCCACACTCGGGGGAGTCTAGAATAGAATCAGTGTGTCAGTGTGTGTGTGTATGCATGTGCATGCGTGCAGCTCTGTTCAATTACACATCCACCGTGTGTCGTGACATGCTCCGGTAACGCTGTGAGATCTAAACAAGCTAACGTTGCGCCACACAGCCTCGGGCCCAATTGCCTTAACCCTACTGTCAAAACGCTGAACTAGGATATCAGTCCTCCCAGAGCTGTAATCCCACTAAAGGTGTCAGCATGCTTCAGTTCAGCTGGCACCTAGCCAAACTCGGCTAGCTGAACCGAACAAGTGTGCTCGCATACTCCCTTAAAAGACCTTCGCTTGAAAAAACGAGACGAAAGCGCTAATAATACTGTTTGTCCATTTTGAGACGCCGTAGCCAGTATACGCTTCCTCAAAATAGTCAGAATTGATCAACAATTACTCAAGAAATCTCTCATTAATTTTTACAGAGATCTTAGTCGCGCAATTTTAGACCTAAGTAAGATGTTTGGTGAAGTATTTCTCTATTTTTGTTTGCATGAAAACAAGTCGTCTCTCGTTGAATGACAACAAATACTCTATTGAAGAACCCCTATTGTTGACCAATCACAGACGAAGGGGAGTAGAGTTTGGCTCCGAAATTCAGCTTGCCTTTAGAAAATGTTGTCATAATATATGCACAAACTCTTCAGAACTGTTTCGGCTGGGAAGCAGCTACCTGAAGGCTTACACGTGGATGTGACGATAAACACTAGCAGGGGCCAGGGTGTAATTTGGGGAGAGGTTTGTACCGGGAATAGAGAGTACTGGTTAGGTTAGCTCACTTAGCTAAACCTGCCAAAGACATAAAGGGCAGATAGAATTGCTAGAGCAGTCACTCTTACTGTACTGACTGACTGCCACACCCAGACAGACCAAGGACTGGGGCAGCCAATCATAACAACAAGTGCCATTTTATAACTTTGGCCTTTAAAAGAAGTAGGCCTAGATGTTGGTGATTCCTGGACACCATGACAGACAGACCCAAAGAGGACAGGAATAACAGTATTAATTTTTTTTTCAGTAAAGAAAACATCCCTAACATAGAGATACATATATTAAGTGTTCTATTTACTTTTGTGGCATCCCTAATTAAATCAAAAGCCAAAAGAACAGAGATTTATTTGATGAATGAACCAATGGAAAGACCAATTAATAAAGCAAGGCTATACATTAGGTACATGTCTGGTCGAATGTTTCAGACAACAATATAAAACTTAACGAGTATAGTGGTAAATTAAGAAAAACCCTACAGCACTATAACACTGACAGCTGAAGGTAGATGAAATCAACAGATCCATCAGCATTAGTGTGTGTGTGTTGCTGCTGCTGCTGAGGAAATCAGAAAATGTTACCGCACCGGGACTCAGCAGCAGTGAATGGGCTCATTATGGGGGAACCGGTGGCGGAGGGACAAGGTGAGAGCATTCTAGCATGCCAGTGGCTCCAAATCCTCCTTTCCCTGTTGAAAACATGAACTGCAGTGGACCCCCATGTTATTCAAGGTAGCGGGGAGATAGGGGATGTCATGGTTAACTCTTAGCAATTAAACAGATGAGGTCTGTCCTAAGAAGAGATACCTACACAGTACACACGTCATGGAAATATGTTACAGGGCATGAGAGGATACAATTAGGCTACAGTGTATAAAAGCATTGCCAACTATAATGACTGGAAAGCAGCAGTATCTCTTCTGATGCTAAGTGCTGTTGAATGCAGCCCATGCTTTTACCATCCTCTTGTGTAGCCTAACTAGCCATCCCTCCTCCCTGCATTAAGGAGCCAACTAAGGCCTTTTCAGTCGTATGCTAATCCTTCCTAATATGAGGGATAATTGGGGCTCTCTCTTTCTCCTCATATGGGTCTGTTTGGTGACAGAATGACATCCTATTAATTCCTATTATGGTCTTTGGTGAAAATCTTCACCCTCACATCCCTAAACATACACAAACAACAAGCAGACTAAACAATGCGTCAGGGAGGTTGGTATTATTCACCACATCCTGACTGGCCACTGCTGTGGAAGCTCAGTTCTAGAAGAATACAATGCTGGCTGCTGCAGTACAGCCTAGAAATCATCTTCATAACGTGGAAGTGGAAGCTAGTCCTTAACTTAATCTAGTCTCTGACACAGAGGAAAAGTGTCATGATAGCCTAAGTTCCAAAACTGGGCGATAAATTGCCTGAATTGATGCGATACGATAAATAGAACAATATGTATTAGTCTTTAAACTACTAGTTTGATGGTTGTAGCCATTAACTGCCCCATTAAAAATCACCCATACTAGTAAACGTATTTCATTTCAAACCTCACATTTCTCTGGTATAGGCTACTTATCGTAATGAACAACATTCAGTAAAATGCCAGTGATAAATTATCAGTATGGTCGGCGTCCATAATTTGATCGGTATGGTCTGTGTCAATTATTTAATCAGTATAGTCCGCGTCCATAAATTGCTCGGTATGGTCGGCATCCATAATTTGATTGGTATGGTCGGTGTCAATCAATTTCAGTTTATCATCCCAGCCCTACTAAGTACATGTCATGATAGCCTATTTAGCAAACATTTTTAAGAGTTGTTTGACGCTCAGACACAGACATTGATTTGAGTAATAATAAAAATAGGCAGTATGTCCTTATCAGCTAACCAAAGGACACACTCTCCCTTCCTGCCTTACCTTCTTCTCTCTGGTCGTTGAGAGTCATGTTCTTCAGCGTGTTGTCTTCAGCAGGCAGGCCGTTAGCGTTGTCCGTGTAGGACGGCCGGTAGTTCACATCAGACAGCGAGCGGTTATGGCCTTTCTTAAAGGCGGCGTTAACGGCGTTCGAGGAGGTGTTGTTGGTGTCCTTGGTATGGGCGGCCAGGTCGTTAGTGGAACGAGCACGGTTCCTTTTCCCCTGCCTCAAACTCAGCACGCTGAAGGCCGAGTGCTGGTCAGCCCAGGCCACGTTACGCGGAGACACCTCGGTCCCCTGCTCCCCGGCCAGCAGGCCCCACACCCCGCTAGAGCTCAGCTTCCCCAGGGCTGCAGACATCTCCTGCAGCTTGGGCTGGTGCTGCCTGGGCTGCCGGACCCCCTCTCCTCCATGGCCTCCACCTCCATCCAGGCAGTGTAGGAAGTCCTCAGTGGCCTCCAGGGCGGGGCTAATGTCCTCCACCTCCAGCCCCTCCATGGTGCTCCACGGCTGGGCCCCGCGTGGAGGCTGTTAGGGCAGGCGGCGGTGGTTCTCTATTGGGCTGGGTGGTTCTCTGGGCAGGGGAGGATCCAAGCGGCTCAGGACCTCGCAGCTGAAGCATCTGCAGTCTGAGCCCCAGAGGGAGGCTGTCTAAGCGGATGGTGTTCCTCGAGGGCAGGAAGCTCCTTCCAGGAAAACAATTCCTTTTTAACACAGCTCTGTTAATCAACTAGCTAGAGGCAGACAATCTTATTCAGTTTATGCTAGCTCTGGTCTTTGCCAGAAATTCTCATGGCACAGTTTTGGGGCAGCACTGCTTTTCTTACACAGGCCAATGGCTCTCTCTCTCTGTGTGTGTGTGTGTGTGTGTGTGTGTGTGTGTGTGTGTGTGTGTGTGTGTGTGTGTGTGTGTGTGTGTGTGTGTGTGTGTGTGAGAGAGAGGGAGAGAGAGAGAGGGAGAAACAGCTCTCACATGAATCCACATGAGGATGTGTGTAACAAAGAATGCTCCTCCTCCGCGTTGGATGATGATGTCATCAAAAGGGGACAATTTGAGGCTGCACTGTGTCATGGGAAAGAAAAGGGAACCAAAAAAAGGAAGCGTGTCAGGGTTGATTATCAGACCGTAGGAAACACTGAACAGGGTCAACATCAGATATGTTTAGCAATGAACAAGGCTTAGCAAGCTAAACATTTCCTGATCTCATCAAACATACGCATTATCCAGTTGACAGATAACTACAGTTTACAAACACTGCCAACAATCTTAGCTCATAAACCTATTGTAAATCAAAGACAATTACCTACAATAAATCTGCTACCCTCAACCATCGGATGCTGGCCTCTCACTGTCCAGACAGATTGGCCTCTCACTGTCAGGGTTTGTTGTAATCTTTCTCTTCCTCTGTGATTCTGCCTCTGACTACTCATCCCTCGCTACCTGAGGGGTGAGGAGAGGGGGTGAAGGTACTGGGTGAGATGAGGGGGTGAGGTGAGAAGGAGAGGGGAGGGGGTGAGGTTTGGGCTGCGCGATATCAAATGAATTTGAATGTATGTTTTAGCACGATATTCTAAATGCCTGTATTGCAACAATCAAGTAAGTGCTGTGCTTCTTCCCATTTACACACACACACACACACACACAGCAAGCCCCGCCTCCTGCCACTCACAACAAGATGAGAGATCACTTCTTCCTCTCTGACAAGAGGTTTCAACTCGGACATATGGACTTTTGGTCATGTAGTGTATATATCATGAATCGCCCATAAGTCTGGAAAGAAATCTAGATTTTCAGGCCATATCGCCCCATCCTAGGTGAGGTGAGGGGGTGTGGTGAAGAGAGGGGATGAGGTGGATGGATCAAGGAGGGCAGCCAGGCCAGATAAGGCTGGACACCCCCCTGGGGGAGCCCTGGGCAGGGTGTGACTCTGCAACTCCAGGTACAACTTCAGCTATCGTAGCTACAGGTATCTGACTCATCAATCTCTCTTCAGCAATGACTTCACTGCATCCAATTAAACATTATGTCATCATGGCTATGTTCATAGCAAATGATCATCCCCAAGACAATCATCCTGCACTCAAGAGAATATTAATATTCAACCATCCCCAAGAGCATGTGTAAAAAAGGAACCACAAACCATATCCTGGTGACATTTGACAAGAGTGAACTAGTGCATGACTGTCTGAGGCAAGCAGCACCACCAGAAGCAAGCAGCACAACCAGCAGCAAGCAGCAGCAGAGTCATGACTGTGTGCCCTCACCTTCCCCAGCAGACTAGCCGGTGTGACACAGAAGCACACTGTCCCTCCTTACCTCTATTTCTATCCCTCTCACATAGCGGGCATCATATCTTCCCTCATTGCAGTAGCTGGGACCTGTGTGTGTATGGACATGTTTCATTATTCTTGTGGGAACCAGAAGTCCCCACAAGAATATTAAACAGACAAAAATTTGACCAACTGGGGACATTTTGTTAGTCCCCACGAGGTCAAATGCTATTTCTAGGGGGTTTAGGGTTAAGGTTGCAATTAGTGTTAGAATTACGTTAAGGGTTAGGGTTAGGAGCTAAGGTTAGTTTACGATTAGGGACTAGGGTTAGGTTTTTGGGTTAAGGTTAGGATAAGAGTACGTTTAGGGTTATGGAAAATAGGATTTTGAATGGGACTGAATTGTGTTCCCCCACAAGGTTAGCTGTACAATACTGTGTGTGTGTGTGTGTGTGTGTGTGTGTGTGTGTGTCAGCATCTAGTCTTCACAAAGTGGCTCTGGTGTAGTTATCAATTCATTGATCAATACAAGGGGACTGCGCTGTCAAGACAGGTGACTTGGTTATAACTTCTGACAACAGTGCAGCATGCAATGCAATCAAGCTTTACCGTTTTACATAGACATCCAGACCAGCTGCATCCTTGTTGAGTGATTCACTGACAATGACATAGTTAGCTAGCTAGCTTGTCCCAAACTAGCACAGAATATTAGTTTACTTTGGAACATCCGTCGTTGAAACAATACTTAGTAGAGATTGCATATCATGCTAGCGAGATTAACGGCTTCGTTAGCTAGCAGGTGTGAATGTCCATCATCTAGCTAGCAAGCTAGCTAACAACGTCAGCTAGCCTCCATCCTTGAACAATGTCATTTCGATTCCAGGGGTAAAACCATCTAGCTACACGCGCAAACATGTATCTATATTTGTTAATATCGTTGATCGAACAAAACGTCTAAATACCCACAGACGCGGTCTACAAACAATAATTAATAAATCGTGACTCACCTGATTCTGTTTACAAATATGTAATTTTCTGGTCCGTCAGAGAAAAAGTTCACCGGATATAACTGATAGTTCCTTCATTAAATGTTCCGTCTCTTGCAACTTGTGTGTGTTGGCCATGCATTCTGGAGAAGTGGTGTCCTGATTCTCAACCATTCATTTCCCCGAGATCAGTTCAGAGAAATTACTGTAGAGAGTTGTCAGTTCTGCAATAACATGTGAATTGTAATGTATTCTATAAGTAAGAATACAATAATATAGTAATACTAACATGATAATTCTGGTGTAATTATAATCTCAATATAATTGGAAATAACATGATAATTATTACACAAGTGTGTGTAATAATAATTGAGAAACAGTTGCCAAACCTTTCAGTTACTGCATATGTGCCTAATTTATTCTGCATCCCTATATCTCATTCTCCCACTGTGTTTTGCATGAAAATAACATAGCTTTTTCATAATTATACATTTAATGCCCTTTTAAATTACTCCAAACCTGTTTCATACCCATTCCCCCAAAATCACACAAATTAACCTACAGTTGCTGCAAAACCAATATAATACTAATCTAATGACTAAGTCAGGTGACAGCAGCTGGGGCCACATATCAAACTGAAAATCCTCCTACAAAGGTCATAAAGACATTTCTCTAATGACGAATCTGAGTGGAAGGGTGGAGGAAAGGGGGATGTGAAGGGAGAGAATGGAGCATATTTTTTCCTAATGGGGCAAAGCTAGCGGTGCTTGAAGCTACCCAGCGTCCATTGTGCTGGCCCTACAGAAAGAGAAACATTAGTCTCTTTCAGGCCAGAGAGAGAAACACAGTAATTATCGTGGGCTCTCTCGGCTAAACCTGCAACCTCCCCTCCCTCAGTCCCTCAGAGCCCCCATCTACCCTTTCTATGTGCTTATTGTCTAGGCTCGTTTAAAAAATCCTTCTCTAATGAAGGAGGAGGGGGCCCTGCCCGGGCTAATGGGCTCAAATATGTTCATCTCCGGAGCATTGTTGTGGGATAATGGGTCTATGAGTCCCAGCTGTAAACTTGCAGACGCCATATTGTGCATGACCTACATAGAGCTGCATGTGAGATCTTGCTAAATGCTATTTGTCCCAGCAAACTCACCTCTCTTTTATTTTGTTCTGAGAGGAGAGTCAATTATGGCAGTCAGCGATTGGGCCTAGCTGGCTTTTCAAATGGGGTATACAAATAAATAGAGCAATATAGTATGATAACCTCAAGGACACCATGGCAAATAAATAGAGCAATATAATATGATAACCTCAAGGACACCATGGGAAAAAATAGAGCAATAAAATATGATAACCTCAAGGACACCATGGCAAATAAATAGAGCAATATAATATGATAACCTCAAGGACACCATGGCAAAAAAATAGAGCAATATAATATGATAACCTCAAGGACACCATGGCAAATAAATAGAGCATTATAATATGATAACCTCAAGGACACCATGGCAAATAAATATAGCAATATAATATGATAACCTCAAGGACACCATGGCAAATAAATATAGCAATTTAATATGATAACCTCAAGGACACCATGGCAAATAGATAGATAGATAGATAGATAGATAGATAGATAGATAGATAGATAGATAGATAGATAGATAGATAGATAGATAGATAGATAGATAGATAGATAGATAGATAGATAGATAGATAGATAGATAGATAGATAGATAGATAGATAGATAGATAGATAGATAGATAGATACTTTATTGATCCCCGAGGGGATGTACACTATACATTGTTACAGAGAGTTAGGTGAAAAAAATGATAAAAATATTGCAAGTTGGTATAGATAAATAAGGAGTATTTGCATGGTTAACTATACTATACAGGTCGATGGCAGAGAAATACTTGTTGCCGACGGCACGGCACCCCGGTGAGGAATTAAATAGTCTAATAGCCGCCGGCAGGAAGGACCTCCTGAGCAATATAGTATGATAATCTCAAGATCACAAAGGCAAATAAATAGAGCAATATAATATGATAACCTCAAGGACACCATGGCATTTAACACAGTTGTATAACATGTAGCACGAACACTCCTAACATTGAATGGTATTGGTTGCTTCCTTCGAATACTCAAAATAAATCATGTTGATTCGCCAAGTAAAGCAGAAATGCAAATTTGCCCCATGTTGATTATATTTGCGGAGTACAATGTCCTGGTCAGTGATGTTGTCATATTATTTGTCATCTTCATCCAGGAAAGACACAACAAACCTTTCAATCTAAGTGGATACAAAATTGACATTGCAAATAAGGTAGAGTCAACTTCAAGAACAAGACCATTTTTAGCCATATCCCCCTCTAATTTTTACATCTAACAGCACTCTCTGTCTCCCTCGTTCCTTGACCTAAACACTCCAGTCACCCTCCCTCTATTTCACTTTTCTCTCTGTCTATCTCTCCCATCCATCTCCCCCTGTGTTTTGATTATACCCTCCTGTACTGATGACTAAATTATGATTGGGTTTAAGGATGGCAATGCTTTCATCTGGCCAGTGTTGTTCTGCTCTCTCTCTCTCCAACACAAAGGGCCCACTACCTCTGCTCTGCTCGCTCGCCCGCTTTTGAAGAGTAGAGTGGCTGTTGGGTCCCCATGGAAACGGCAGCCAGGAGGCCTCTTATGTCCTACCTACCGGAGCAAGGTGTTCTCATGTCAGAACAGAGACAAAGTTAAAACACAGACAGACAGACAGACAGACAGACAGACAGATAGACAGACACAAAGAAAAACACATCTCTTATCTTATAAATCTTTGAAAAGGAAGTGATTTCAGAAGAAATAGGTGCAATTTGTCGGTGCATTTTGATCCGTTTTCTTTATACTGGAATGGCATTTTTTTGCCAGAATGTCTGTTTGATATGCAATGCTAACTCCCTTAGACATCCAGTACATTTCAATCCTAGGTAATAAGGTAAAACAGAACAATCATGTGTCATTATGTTGCCATTATACTTGCTGTACCATAGGGCCTGTAAAGGGCATAGTACAGTATGTTATAATTAAGCAATAAGGCACGAGGGAGGTGACAAGAAATTTAAACTGGGTGGTTTGATCCCTGAATGCTGATTGGCTGACAGCCTTGGTACAGTCGGAAGTTTACATACACTTAGGTTGAAGTCATTAAAACTCATTTTTCAACCACTCCACAGATTTCATGTTAACAAACTATAGTTTTGGCAAGTTGGTTAGGACATCTACTTTGTGCATGACACAAGTAATTCTTACAACAATTATTTACAGACAGATTATTTCATTTATAATTCACTATATCACAATTCCAGTGTGTCAGAAGTTTACATACACTAAGTTGACTGTGCCTTTAAACAGCTTGGAAAGTTCCAGAAAATGATGTCATGGCTTTAGAAGCTTCTGATAGGCTAATTGATATTATTTGAGTCAATTGGAGGTGTACCTGTGGATGTATTTCAAGGCTTACCTTCAAACTCAGTGCCTCTTTGCTCGACATCATGGGAAAATCCAAAGAAATCAGTCAAGACCTCAGAAAAATATTGTAGACCTCAGAAAAATATTGTAGACCTCCACAAGTCTGGTTCATCCTTGGGAGCAATTTCCAAACGCCTGAAGGTACCACGTTCATCCTTAAAAACAATAGTATGCAAGTATGAACACCATGGGACCACGCAGCTGTCATACCGCTCAGGAAGGAGACGTGTTCTATCTCCTAGAGATGAACGTACTTTGGTGTGAAAAGTGCAAATCAATCCCAGAACAACAGCAAAGGACCTTGTGAAGATGCTGGAGGAAATGCGTACAAAAGTATCTATATCCACAGTAAAACAAGTCCTATAACGACATAACCTGAAAGGCCGCTCAGCAAGGAAGAAGCCACTGTTCCAAATTCGCCATAAAAAAGCCAGACTATGGTTTGCAACTGCACATGGGGACAAAGATTGTAATGTTTTGAGAAATTTCCTCTGGTCTGATGAAACAAAAATAGAACTGTTTGGCCATAATGACCATCGTTATGTTTGGAGGAAAAAGGGGGAGGCTTGCAAGCCGAAGAACACCATCCCAACCCTGAAGCACGTGTGTGGCAGCATCATGTTGTGGTGGTGCTTTGCTGCAGGAGGGACTGGTGCACTTCACAAAATAGATGGCATCATGAGGAAGGAAAATTATGTGGATATATTGAAGCAACATATCAAGACATCAGTCAGGAAGTTAAAGCTTGGTCGTAAATGGGTCTTCCAAATGGACAATGACCCCAAGCATACTTTCAAAGTTGTGGCAAAATGGCTTAAGGACAACAAAGTCAAGGTATTGGAATGGCCATCACAAAGCCCTGACCTCAATCCTATAGAAAATGTGTGGGCAGAACTGAAAAAGCGTGTGCGAGCAAGGAGGCCTACAAACCTGACTCAGTTACACCAGTTCTGTCAGGAGGAATGGGCCAAAATTCTCCCAACTTATTGTGGGAAGCTTGTGGAAGGCTGCCCAAAACGTTTGACCCAAGTTAAACAATTTAAAGGCAATGCTACCAAATACTAATTGAGTGTATGTAAACTTCTGACCCACTGGGAATGTTATGAAAGAAATAAAAGCTGAAATAAATAATTCTCTCTAATATTATTCTGACATTTCACGTTCTTAAAATAAAGTGCTGATCCTAACTGACCTAAGACAGGGAATTTTTACTAGGATTAAATGTCAGGATTGTGAAAAACTGAGTTTAAATGTATTTGGCTAAGGTGTATGTAAACTTCCGACTTCAACTGTATATCAGACCGTATACCACAGGCATGACAAGACATGTATTGTTACTGCTGTAATTACATTGGTAACCAGTTTATAATAGCAATAAGGCACCTTGGGTGTTTGTGGTATATTACCAATATACCACGGCTAAGGGCTGTATGTGTCGTGCATAACAGCCCTTAGCCGTGGTATATTGGCCATATACTACGCCCCCTCGGGCCTTATTACTTACAGGGGCAGCTCTAGCACGGCAGAAATTATGAACTAACTTGTTGGAAAGGTGCCATCCTATGACGGTGCCACGTTGAAAGTCACTGAGCTCTTCAGTAAGGCCATTCTACTGCCAATGTTTGTCTATGAAGATTGAGCATGGCTGTGAGCTCGATTTTATACACCTCTCAGCAACAGGTGTTGCTGAAATGTCAAAATCCACTACTTTGAAGGGGTGTCCACATACTTTTGTATATATAGTGTATAAGCACCCTGAAGAGAGACACAACTAGGGGGTAAGTTGAGTCAAAGGGTTTCTAGGAAACCATACACAAAATTAATCATGTGACCAAATATTTAATTAATGGAGTCTGTGAAGGAAGAAACCACATATCAACATATCAAGAATCTTCTGGCAAGTTTCATGGGCTTAGTAACCTTAAACGCAGAGAGCTTGCCTATGAATTGGCACATTGAAAAGTTGTTTTATTTTTATTATTTAACCTTTATTTAACTAGGCAAGTCAGTTAAGAACAAATTATTATTTACAATGACAGCCTACCATAGTAAGTAAAAGTGTCCATGATTGAGTCTTTGAATGAAGACATTGAGATAAAACTGTCCAGTTTGAGTGTTTGTTGCAGCTCGTTCCAGTCGCTAGCTGCAGCGAACTGAAAAGACGAGCACCCTAGGGATGTGTTTGGGGACCTTTAACAGACTGTGACTGGCAGAATGAGTGTTGTATGTGGAGGATGGGGGCTGCAGTAGAAATCTTAGATAGGGGGGAGTGAGGCCTAAGAGGGTTTTATAAATAAGCATCGGGTATACAGAGATGACCAGTTTACAGAGGAGTATAGAGTGCAGTGATGTGTCCTACAAGGAGCATTGGTGGCAAATCTGATGGCCGAATGGTAAAGAACATCTAGCCGCTCGAGAGCACCCTTACCTGCCGATCTATAAATGATGTCTCCGTAATCTAGCAAGGGTAGGATGGTCATCTGAATCAGGGTTAGTTTGGCAGCTGGAGTGAAAGAGGAGCGATTACGATTGAGGAAACTAAAATCAAATCAAATCAAATGTATTTATAAAGCCCTTTTTACATCAGCCGATGTCACAAAGTGCTATACAGAAACCCAGCCTAAAACCCCAAACAGCAAGCAATGCAGATGTAGAAGCACGGTGGCTAGGGAAAACTCCCTAGAAAGGCAAAACCTAGGAAGAAATCTAGAGAGGAACCAGGCTCTGAGGGGTGACCAGTCCTCTTCTGGCTGTGCCGGGTGGAGATTATAACAATTCATGGCCATTAAGGCCAGTTCTTTCTCCAAGACGTTCAAATGTTCATAGATGACCAGCAGGGTCAAATAATAATAAAAGTAGTTGTGGAGGTTGCAACAGGTAAATACATCAGGAGTGAATGTCACTTGGCTTTTCAGTGCAATAGAGCGCAGGTGCGGTAGAGAGAGAGCGAGATGAAAACAGCAGGTCTGGGACAAGGTGGCACGTCCAATGAACAGGTCAGGGTTCCATAACCGCAGGCAGAAGAGTTGAAACCGGTGCAGCAGCACGACCAGGTGGACTGGGGACAGCTAGGAGTCATCAGGGCAGGTGGTCCTGAAGCATGGTCCTCCGGGTAGGCTCAGGTCCTCCGGGAGAGGAGGTAGAGTGGGAGAGAGAGAGAATTAGAGGGAGCATACTTAAATTCACACAAGACACCGGATAATAACATCAGATTTAACAAACTGACCCTAGCCCCCCGACACATAGACTATTACAGCATAGATACTGGAGGCTGAGACAAGGGGGGTCAGGAGACACTGTGGCCCCCTCCGACAATACCCACACAATACCCCCGGACAGGGCCAAACCAGGCAGGATATAACCTCACCCACTCTGCCAAGCACAGCCCCTACACCATAGAGGGATATCAACAACCACCAACTTACTACCCTGAAACAAGGCTGAGTATAGTCCACAAACGATCCCCTCCACTGCACAAGCCCGAGGGGGCGACAAACCGGACAGGAAGTGACACACCCCTCCTAGGGATGGCATGGAAAGCACCAGTAAGCCAGTGACTTAGCCCCTGTAATAGGGTCAGAGGCAGAGAATCCCAATGGAGAGACGGGAACCGGCCAGGCAGACAGCAAGGGTGGTTCGTCGCTCCAGTCTAGATTTATTTTTAGCCTGCAGCTTTGATATGTGCTAAGAGAAGGACAGTGTACATCCCAGACAACTGGTCAAGAAATGGAAGGGTAGGTGATATTGAACTGAGAGATCTTCATCTGAATGTAGGCATACTTTAAAGATATACAGTATACCACACACCCATTCCATGAATTTAACTTTGACCTACCAGCACCCACAGTCACAGGATGTCAGCACCCACTTACCCCAAGTTGCCTCAATTTACATAAGTTGTGCCAAGAGACCACTTTTTTTTAACATCCTGAAATATACGTATGTAGATATCTTTGTTAGAAAGAATACTATATTTACCTTTGCGTAGTGATGCCGAGTGTAAAAGAAAATGGCTCAACATAGCCCACTCTCCGCTATAGAAAGGCTGATGGTCTATCTCTATGGTAGTCTCTTACTCTTGTGGGCCTTATGAATATAGACCTTTTTAGATCTCATAATATTTTGCTGGAGGCTTTCTTTAAGACTTCCAAATAGCTTTTGGTTCACAAGTACCAGCTAATGTGTTTACTCCCTCTAAGAGCTGACAGATCAAGAAGACAACAAGTAACATGCCTTGTTCTGTTGGCCCATCCATCCATCCTTGTTTTAAAAATAGTTACCACTGTTCCCATTCACAGCTAATAATCCTGCTCTTTCAGTGGCACAGCCATCCATGTGGAGCCTCAGACTGGTAAATGAGACTTCCTTCTCCAGGGCAAAATCCAATTACGTTGGGACAATAGTAGCAACCCTACAGGCTTTGGAAGCCATGGTTCTCTCCATCTTCCATTGGATGTCAAAGTGCCTCGGTATCCTTTCTTTTCCTCTGGGTCTATCCACCCATCTCCGCTGGCGCTAGGATTAACCGCGTGGAATCCATCTGATGCAAAAAGCTAATCATGCCAAGGGTGCTCCTGACTGTCTACATGTGGAAGATGCACCGCTGTAGGCCTATACGCCATGTGGACATATAATACACAGTCACTCATCAATACAGTGCTTTAAAAGGATTTGAGGGATGTTGTGCTGCAATGGTTAATACATTGGATATAGCCTACTTCCATACATCTTATCTCTGCATGAAATGGAAGAAGCTACTCCATCTGATAAACAATGTCACGTGGATTACAATGGCACCATCTGATGGCAAACTTTATAAATCTTCCAAAGTGTTTCTTGTAAAATCGTTAGGCTAGGTAAACAGTTTTACAAAACAATATGTACAGTGTAATAGACAAGGAATACAGAATTCTCAAAAACCCCTTTATTGAGTTGATATTCTGACCACACAGACAGTCGAGTAAAAACCTACATCCCCTGGTTCTGTGTTACTGGCAGATGAGGGTACATTGAAACTGGTTTCTGTATGAGGGGTAAGGTGTTAAGATATTAAAGACAACAAGCAGGCTTACAAACAACCTCTTCCACGACTATCCATAAGGAGTGAGTAATGCTAGCTTTGTGTAAATCAATGACACCAAGTTAAGACAGTCAAAAATCTAAACAGGCTTTCTACTACAGTAGTTGTCATATAATATATTATGGTGTGACAGACAGAGGTCACTTGACTTAAAACAAGGCAACATAACGGTAAGACCACCCTCAGACAAACTCAGGCAGGACTTTCTCCGATTACTGCTCACTGACCGACAAACTCAGGCAGGACGGTCTCCTATCACTGCTCACTGACCGACAAACTCAGGCAGGACGGTCTCCTATCACTGCTCACTGCTCACTGACCGAGAAAAAATATATATATTTTATTTAACCACCAACCATAGGGGACCCTAGTGCAATTAGCGTAAATTATACTGATTATTTCTGTGTCAATCATTCATTAACAGATACAATTATACTTGGCAGAATCCTAACACGCACTTCACTCGGCGATTGCTTAAATCATGTTAATCACAAATTATGCTTGTGGACTTCAAGTTAGGATTCAGGCCACTTAGATTGGCTGAGTGTTACCATAAGATATGGCTTGACCATAGTGGTGAGTGATCAATGGAGAGGAGGGCCTCAGCTAAGCCTACATATAATACAATGTGATTTATATAGCGCTTTTAAAAAAAAGAGTTGTGGGCTCAAATAGAATGTGTGATGCATCAGTGTATGGGGAGGGGATGGTTGGGGTTAGGATAGGAACCTGGTTTAGGGTAAGGGGTGTGTGGGTTGGTAGGGGACAAGAATGTCTGAGAGGTGGGGGGGGGGGGGGGCGCAAGGTGGTGAAGGGCTTTGTAGGTCAGAAGGAAGAGCTTGTAATCAATGCATTGGGAGACAGAGCTAGTGAAGTTCACTGAGGACAGGGGCGATGTGCTACCCGGACTTGGTGTTGCGACGGCTGCAGAGTTTTGAAACATTTGGAGCTTAGGGAGGGAGCTTGAGTTGATGCCGGAGAGTAGTGAGTTGCAGTAGTTAAGACGGGAGTAGAGGAATGCATGTACTTCAAATGTCAGGACAGGATGGGGAGGACCTGATTTTGGCAATGTTGCAGTGGTGGAAGAATGAGGATTTGTTATTTAGTTGGAGGGGGGGGAGATATGTTGATGATGTGTGTGATATATGGACAGAGAGCAGGCAGGCTTTGATGAGAACAGGAGGGCGAGGATACAGGGAGTAAGTTGTAGTCTTGGATGACGTGAGTTTTGAAATATAGGGAAAGTCAATGGGGCAAAATTCTTAGAGCTGGGTTTTAGGGGAGACACTTGAGTTTGACAGGGGGAGGGGCAGCTAAGGGAGAATTGAGGGAGACAGAGCAGTGTTGAATGGGCAGCTAGTTCATCTGGTGAGTTGGGGGTGTGGTCAAGGGGCAGACCAGAGCAGATGGCATCAGAGAGTTGGAGGGGTCAACAGCTTTTATGTTAGGGAAGAAGAGCAGTCATTTGTCAGTGTTGTGGGGTGTGTATGAGCAAAGAGAGAAAGGAAGGATCTTGTGGTCAGACAGTGGGAACAGGGAGGGGAAAATATGAGTTAGGTTGAGGCCAACAGAGCAGACCAGATCAAGTATGTGTCCCTTGATGTGACTGGGAAAAGTGTTGGGTAATATTGAAACGGTCCAGAACAGCAATGAAATCAGAGGCAAGTTTTGAGTTTGAGCCCACATGGATATTCATATTGCCAAGCAACAGCAATATGACAGACAAGACACATCCTTTAGCAGACAGACAGCTGGTGGTGGGAATGATTAAGTCAAGAGGGTCCTAGGTCTTCTAGAAGGTCTGGTTTGGTTCTGGGCAGACCCCCGTCAGTGGTTCAGTGTTGGCTGGGGACCCCATTTTGTGTGTGAAGTTGGGAGATGAGGTGATCACAGTTTGGGTTGGTTGGACATCTTAGTCTTCAGGTTCTCTGCCAGTTTATCCAGGAACTCAAAGGTGTTCAGGTAGTCTGAGCGTTTGGTCCTAAGAAGGGAGGAGAGGAGAAGAGAAAGATTAAGGAAAGAAGAAAGACAGTTGGAGTTTCAGAATCAGGTTTACTGTGTATGCATGCAAGTTACTCACTCTGCCATGCCTTTGATACAGATAGCCAGATCCTTGGTCATGAAGCCTGCCTCTATGGTCTCGATGCAGACTGCCTCCAGGGCCTCGGCAAACACACGCAGCTCTGCGTTGTCATCCAGCTTCGCCCGGTGCAGCAGCCCCCGCGACCAAGCAAATATGGACGCTGCACGCGCACACACAATACATTAGGGACATTTCAAAACGTCAAGCTACTTTCCTAAGTCCTTGCATTGCCTGTGTTTATCTTGGCTGGGGTGTAATCATTAGTCCAAACATAGAACACTGTTTCTATTGGACAAATTCAGGTAGGTCCCTCACAGTTTCGTTCAGTGTAATGAATACACCCCTGCTACATTCAGATCTACACACAGAAGGGGAAGGAGGCTAAAAGGTTTAGAGCAGACATTATCAACCAGACAGAACGACATAGAACATATTGTGTCTAATTCACCGATGGGGTTGGTGGAGGTCTCCTTGCCCTGCTGGTGCTGTCTGTAGTGGCGTGTTACTGTGCCGTGGGCCGCCTCTGACTCTACCGTACGACCATCAGGACAGATGAGCACACTGGTCATCATACCAAGGGACCCATAACCTGGGGGACACAGACATTAAATACATCTGTCACAAAGTACTTAACAGCTAACTGGATGTAAACGCTCAGAGCAAGTAGTGCCAAGAAAAACATAAATCAGCATTCTCCTCAGTGTTCTGTGTGAAAGGGTCTTAGAATATGCCTTGAAAGACACTAATTTAAAAAGTGTCAAAGAATGGACTAGCATCTGGACTACATCAGATTACAACTGCACTAAACGGTTTTACCTTGGGCTACAGAGTCAGACTGGACGTCTCCATCATAGTTCTTGCAGGCCCAGATGAATCCTCCATCAGACTTCATGGCCTGAGCCACCATGTCATCAATCAGACGATGCTCATACCAGATCCCCTTCTGCTCAAACTTAGAGCGGTACTGCCTGGGACACACAGGAACAGGTATGAGAACAGGGTTTACACACCTAAACCTCATACTATCCTTTCTAAAGGAGTCAGACAGTGAAAATATGCATAGTAGGTGGGGGGGCTTGTCTGCCATTGACCCTTTATCATCAACCATGTATATCGTTTACATGCTGAAAAATATATTGTCAATAGGGACAAAGATTTACTTGACTCAATTAAATGCTGTCTGAGGCCAGGCAGACTTACTTCTCATAGATCTCCTGGAAAATATCTTTGAAGCGTCCGTCGTACTTCTTGAGGATGGTGTTCTTGGTGCTGAGGTACAGAGGCCAGGCTTTTTGCAGCCCCATCTGGAAGGAGCTGTGGGCAAAGTCCCTAATGGAGCTGTCTGTGTTGTACATTCCCAGAGCCACACCTGAACCTGGATGACACAGAGACATGCATCAGTCTCATTAAGATACTAACACTAAGTCTTTTTTCCATTTTGGTGAAGGTGCAAACAAAGCAATGGAGCCAACCTTAATCACACCTTCTAGTTAATCAAAGTTCAATGTTTGTCTACAGTATGTGCAGGAGAGGGAGGTACACAGCTGATTTATCATTCAGAGTTAAATCAGATAACGCTGTTCTCATATTGTAATATTTACACTGCAAACATGTGTAAAGAGAGCCTATGGTGCCAGCCTGTGTATGTCATATTGACTAATACAGTATTATATAAGGGACACAATCCATACGGGACAATATTTCCCTTATAAGCGAAGGCTACATTTTAAGACTGTTTTCATCGACAAGAAAACATGTAGTTTTACCTTCAAAGTCATGGACGACAAAGTTCATTGGCTCCCCAGTCTTGGGTGTGAATTTCATCTCCAGTCTTCCAGGTCCAGGTACCACAAAGTCTGTGGCCTTGTACTGCAAACGGAGAGAGGGAGGAGAGGTCATAGATGTAACCGACAAGGGCGCCATCTAGTGGATAAAAACAGAAGTGCAATCCCTGTCTGGGGCACTGGACTACTGTTCACTGGATGACAGTAATATTGGAATAGATGACAGGTTACATTGCTGTTGGAGAGGTGAAAAACAGATGTCTGACCAAAACGAAACATTGTTCTGAGTGTCTTCAACCAATCAGGAGTGTGGATGCAACCGAAAAAGCAAAGCAAAATAACACTAATACTGTAAAAACAAATCATCCAGGCCATACTGTGATTCTTAAAAAAAAAAAAGTAACCAACCAAAAGGTGAAGTTCCCACCTCATTTCTCATTGGAGTTGAAGCATATTCACTATGGCATGGTGCCATGTAGAGGTTCAATAATTTTTTTAGCTGCAGTACAGTATGAATGATGTAGCACTTTGGGACGTGGAGCCAGTGTGTCAACATCATGGTCTAAAGGGCAACACATCATTTAATGAGTGACTGACAGCCTTCAGTGACAACACCAGTCCCCCACCTGCCCATCTGTCTCTCTGTGAGCAGGCCTGACAACCCCCTCTCTAGTTGACATGAGGGACTATACACATCTTCCTTAATAAATAAATAAAATGTTACCATGTAGAAATAGTTGTTAATATGTACTAATAGCACAAAATCAAACTAATAGCTCAATGCCACCAGGAGTAGTGTCAGTCGTCACTAGCCACCACAGCCACAAAGTAATAAACCGTGCCTATTAATTGTTTTTCTTAAAATCACATTTTAAACCCAACCGTAACCACACTGCTAACCTTATGCCTAACCTCGAATATAAGGCCAAAAAATGTTTTACAATAGATAATTTTCACTTCGATAGCGGTAACTAGTGGAAAGCCAGAGCACCCACATCGCCTGCTAGGATGTGTTGGGAATTACTCATCTGAAAGACATTAGTTCAGTCACGCAGCAGCAGCCTGTGAAGACTGGCCTCTTTGTTCACATGTTAGCATCTTCATACGGTTTCTGTCAACCGCCAAAGTGTCTTCCCTGAAACCCGGCTCTATGAATTTGCCCACATATCTCAAAACTCATGTCATCCAAGACTACAACTTACTCCCTGTATTTATTTATTTTACTAGGCAAGTCAGTTAAGAACAAATTCTTATTTACAGATTTTTACCTTGTCAGCTCGGGGATTCGATCCAGCAACCTTTCGGTTACAGGCCCAACACTCTAACCACTGGGCTACCTGCCGCCCCAATATGTATGTGTATCCTCTCCCTCCTGTTCTCATCAAAACCTGCCTGCCTGCCTGCTCTCTGTCCATATATCACACACATCGTCGGGGCAGGGCATAAAGAAGTTGATGAAGGGTTCGTAAAACGTTACCTGGTCTCCGTGGGCATGCCTGCCAATGATGATGGGTTTGACCCAGCCGGGCACCAGGCGGGGGATGTTCTTACAGATGATGGCCTCCCTGAACACGGTGCCTCCCAGGATGTTACGGATGGTCCCGTTGGGCGAGCGCCACATCTGCTTCAGCTTGAACTCCTCCACCCGGTTTTCGTCCGGCGTGATGGTGGCACACTTAATGCCCACGTTGTAGCGACGCGTCGCCTCTGCCGCCTCAACAGTCACCTTGTCGTCTGTGGCATCGCGGTTCTCCATGCCCAAGTCGTAGCTGAGGGAAGTGCAGGGAGGGTGAGATAAGAAGCAGGGAGGAAGGAGGATAATTGTTACCTTTAGGGTTAATGGGAAGACAAATGCTATGAAAAGTGTGTGGGCCTGATAGGATCATATTTAATGCTGATACATTTACTGTGTGTTTGACATCCTTTAGCCTTCTATAATGATTCCCACTTCATCAGGGAGTCTCCTAATCGATCAGTAAACTGAATCTTCCTGTTTCAAACGCAGCAAGAATTAAACACTTGGCAAAAGGTATGACGTTTGTGTCAAACAGAGCAACTTTCAATTAGTGTGAAATTATGTAAATCACAGGTATTGTCATCACCATAGAGTAAGCTTGGTGAGAGGCTGAACCAGAAACAGTATGAATATACTAACATGTGAACAAAGAGGCCAGTCTTCACAGGCTGCTGCTGCGTGACTGAACTAATGAAATACTCCTCTAAAAGACCCAACACATCCTAGCAGGCGATGGCAGTGCTCTGGATTTCCATTAGTTACCGCAAGCAAAGTCCAAATTGTCTAGATCTTTTTTTTTTTTTTATATAATTGAAAGGGCCTTTTTGGTCTTACATTCAAGGTTAGGCATAAGGTTAGCAGTGTGGTTACAGTTAGGGTTAGGCATAAGGTTAGCAGTGTGGTTACAGTTAGGGTTAGGCATAAGGTTAGCAGTGTGGTTACAGTTAGGTTTAAAATTTGATTTTAAGAAGATAAATTGTATAAATAGGCACGGTTTATTACCTTGTGGCAGCTAGTGACAACTGACTACTCCTGGTGGCATTGAGCTATTTCTACAGTATAGTACATAGTTAATGAGACTGGGTTGTCTGCTCACAATAACAACTACAACAATGCAAGAAGGAACACTGGTTTAACACTACATTAAATAACCGGAACTGGGTGAAAGGTTGTACTGTATAACAACCTTTCACCCAGTTCCTCCTTCCCCCTTAGCCTAGTACTACAACAATGTGCTGCTCCACAGAGAGGCTAGATCAGAAATATTAGGATACAGACAACCACAGGTTAGATGTGTAACAGCATATCTGAGACTGTGTGATACAGCACTGCTGTGTGCACTGTGGTTGACAAAGATGACCCGTCCACTCACCCCACCACACCAAATGCATTCCTAAGACTTGTGAAATGAATGAGAGTGCCCTACAGACACAAACTGGGACAGTAGGAAAACCAACTCAAGCTATCCTTGCTTGACAAACTTCATAGATGGCAATAATTTGAGGACAAAAAAAATAACATCCCTGGACATTTGTGATGAGTACGACCACAGAGGTCAGGTCATGGGTAATCTCGTTCCGACACTTCTGCCCAAATAGTCTGGTCGACCAACGCGTCAAACTTGACCTTAGTTAGCCAATACAGAAAGCCCGGGAGAAACTCCCAGCGCATAGGCATTTGCTTAATCTACCAACCAATCATCTCCCACAACACCTTCCCCCTAACCCTCCCTGTACAACAGCACACCACAAACAGAGCCACGCCGCACTTGTGTGATTCGCTAAAATTAAATGACTAATAGTTTACTCATTAAAGGTCACTCCCATAAAATTCTAATGGTCACTCCCACTAAGACCAACTTTGTATCGTTGATGTACCAGGCTTATTATGTGCTGTGCGCAATACTGGGAACAACGTTAGGCCATGGGTTTGGAACACTGGGAGGTTTGTATTTTGACTATGACTTGAGGTCCTGTTTGTTATAGAATGTCTATTACAACCTGACATGTTGCATCAATACTGAAAAATATTGTCAAAGTAGTAAGAACTTCTAAGCTCTTAAAAACGATCTTATGCATGTTGCTTTTAACTAGCAGTTCTCAAAAACTAAGGCTTTTAACTGTTTTAAGACACTGAAAAGCTCATGTACAATTGTGATAATCACAGCACTGCAGCCAAAGTAGTGTGTGTGTGTGTGTGTGTGTGTGTGTGTGTAAGTAATATCAGTCCATAGTCTGAAGGTCTAGTGCAAATAGAGGCGTGGAATAGAGAACAGGACAGTTCAGATTTGACCAGTGTTTCACATCTTGGAAAGCATTCGTTACGGTTTGTACTCAATCAACCACGCCACATTTAGATGAAATGGTCTTCTAATGTCATGTGATCAGATTGCCTGGGGGTTTGGGTAATATACTGCTCTTTAAAAACAGCTACACCTAGGAACAAACTGGTCCTCAGAATTTAAATACATACAATATATATTTGTCTTTTCAAAAATGGTAAATTATGCAAGTCCCTTTGACCTGGGCAGAACACCTCTCCACTACCTAACACACCACTCTCCACTACCTAACACTAGAAACACACCTCACTTGCTGAACAGATATCTAACACAGGACAGCATGAGTCCAGTAGAGAACAGGTTGAGCAATAATATGCAGCTACAACTAACACACCTGTCCTTGGTGACAATAATATGCAGCTACAACTAACAAACCGGTCCTTGGTGACAATAATATGCAGCTACAACTAACACACCTGTCCTTGGTGACAATAATATGCAGTGACAACCTACACACCTGTCCTTGGTGACAATAATATGCAGTGACAACACCTGTCCTTGGTGACATTGAGCAATAATATGCAGTGACAACTAATACACCTGTCCTTGGTGATATTGGGCAATAATATACAGTGACAACTAACACACCTGTCCTTCGTGACATTGTGTTAGTGTAGTGCAGAGCCACAATCAGCATTTCCACATCACGTGTGTGTACTCCTCTAACCTATAGGGACAGGGACGGGGGGGTTCCTGAGCATGTGACTTAAGCAGGTAAAACGCTGTGCATTATATGACAACCCAGTGAACCCTACCCACCAATTCAATTGTAAGTCAGGTATCTCACTGGAGACTCAAGTATCGACAGTCAGGTAAAACCTGACTCGCAGAAGGTTAAGCTGGTGTTGACAAGCTTTTCTGGTGTCAATACAACCCCCCCCCCCCCCCCCCCCCTTAACAACCCACTACCTCTAGTCCCACATGCACCTCAGGGGTCATTGTTACAAAATCTTCAGATGGATATATTGTATAGAAAAGACATGCTTGTCTATCATGTAGATTCACAACATTGATATGACTCCGCACTATTCATTCCAGTTCTGTTTTCTATATATTTAATGTATAGGAAATGTGTCGAAACTGGGAGGAACTACCTGAACTTGTCCAATAACAGGTGCTCATTTTCATTGCAAAATGTTTCCCGTTACTCTTTGCTACAGTAATGAACACAGGTCCAGGTGTATCAGCATGTATAGTCACCTGTGCAGGTCCATCTCCAGGTATGGGAAGATGAGCTTCTCCTTAATGAGCTCCCAGATGACTCTGGTCATCTCATCCCCCTGCATCTCCACCACCGAACCTGCCTTGATCTTCTGGGACATCATGGAACCTGGACGAGGGAGAGTAGAAGGACAGAGTCGGTCAATAGTAACACGAAAGTGGCAACTGGCAAGCTGAACGTGGAAGTCATTTCAGCAGTTATAGTTAAGGCCATTTACCCTGGTCTAAAGTACATACAAAATGAATTAACTTCATTCATAACTGGTGCTTACTAGACCAGTGAGTCAGCATTTTTCTTCTATGGCTAAACATCATCTAGTTTTACAAGTCTAACAACCTCACCTGAACCAGAATTAGTTTTAGCAGCTATTGCCCATTTCTCTAAACTGAAAATGGATAGCCCACATTAGCTACTGGATCAACGCAAGAAACCTTGAGATAAAATGTATCCAATCAACAAGGCAGTATTGGTGCTACAGATTAGTTGATACATTGTTTCTTCTGAAAACTTGTTTTAACATTCCACCCGGAAAAAGTAGCCGCAGAATGTTTTTGTTTTTTTTTAATATATAATTATTTAACAAAATTATTTTCAGGATACAAGAATAGAGAAATACAGAACAAAGTATACATATTCGTATACACAAGGAAACAAAAACACAAGTAGGGGGATACAGAATGTTACATAATTGCAAACCCACTGGCCATCGTATGAGGAGGAGGAGCTAGTGGACTTGGGATACTGGCGAAGACTACACGAAATTAAAGGAGCTAAGGTTAGTTTAATCGCGAATATCCATTTCCTGAATGTGTGCACAATCAGCCGGTGTGAGAGCTGTCATTATACTTCACAACAAAGCTCAACACTTGTGATTGCTTTTCAACAGGCCTACATCTCTCTGGTTACATTATAACGCATAGTGCAATATACATTTTCGTATCAAATAGGCCACTGTATTTTAAAGACTATTGTAACAAGTGTTGCAAGAGACAATGGGGATTTAGCGATGATCAGACCAAATAAAAGCGTTAACGTCCAATATGCCTACTCTTGAAATGCATAACTTTATAGAAGATATACGAGTGCCTACCTTCGTTTTCTAACAGAACCTCAATCTGTGTGTAATCGTAGAGCGTCTTGTTTTACACTGACCGATTCTAGAAGGCTGCGCCAACAATCTGCGATAGGAGATTGTCCGTTGTTCAATAGAGGCGTCAACCTGGAGGGAGTTCGATTAGACTGAACAGGGGTAAACCGGATTATGGCCCGTCACATCACCGGGCAAAAACGGTCCAGGCAAAAACGGTGAGGGAGGAGCGCCTGGATCAAATAGAGCTTGACAGGGCCATAATGTCAACAAAACTGCATGACGAATCGTTCAGTAACACGTATTTTTCCTTGGTAAAGGCGATATGAGTTTTTGCATGTGAAAACACTGGACTACAAATACCTACGTCACTTTTGTTTTCAACCGACTTCGTCGTCGCCTTTGACCAGGGAATCCGGCTCACCTTCGGGAGGCAGCCCGGTTTCAAAACGAATGCAATCAATGCTAAACCGGTCCGTGGCATTAATCGAGTCCCCTCCGGATCAGCACAAGTGAACCCGCCCACTAGACAGACACTCCCTGAACCAATCAGGGGAACTGTCAAAGCCTAAACCAGAGACGGAATAGGAAGCGAGACACCCCACTCACTTTTTTTTCCCCTCAATTCAAAGTCAACGAATTAAGTAGACAAGACCCAACTGCTATTGCACCAGCTCATTCATCCACCATCTTTGCCTAAACCAGCCAATAGAATAATCCCACACAGCTATGAGAGGGTGTTTATGGGCGGGTGGCTGTTTATGGGCGGGTGGCTGTTTTTTCATGAGGGCAGTTTGGGGGGGGTTCAATTGCGCTCGTCCTTTTAATTGTATAATCTATCAATTCATATGAAATTAAGAAATGCAGTTGATTTATCGACCAGAAATCTGCGGTATGGTTTCCCCAAAATATATTCATGCGCTTTCAAACGAACATATTAATCGTCGTCTCTGCAGCGTTATGGACATATGTGGCCTCAGTCATGGATAATTGTGAAAATGTATGATTATACAGACCTCCAAACCGTAGCCTATCTGGCGCACCTAACATGTCGTCTTCGGTAAACTAAGTAGATGGAGCTTCGTTTGCCTCAAGGACGTAGCCTATGCCTACAATTATGTCAGTCGCTTTCAAATGGTTTTGATCGTCGATGTTTCTACAGCACCGTGGGCTTCTTTTAAAGTGAAACGTTGTGCAACGCATTACAACACGATAATTATGGTGGGGTGCCGTTGATTTTGCAATGTGCATAAACGTATAGAAAACACCCAGGCGAGCATAGCCTTATAGATGTACACTCGCCTGAGTGTTTTCTATAGGTTTATGATCACACTGGCAAATCAACGGCAACACACCCTTAATGCTCGTGTTTAGAGTGAAACATTGAAAAAGGCCAAGGTGCTGTAGCAACATCGGACTGATCACAATACAGAGTACAAAACATTAGGAACACGTTCCTAATATAGAGTTGCATCCTCAATTCGTCGACACAAACCGGTGCGCCTGGCAACTACTACCATACCCCAGTCAAAGGCACTTAAATATTTGTCTTGCCCATTCACCCTCTGATTGGCACATACAATCCGTGTCTCAAAGCTTAATTATTATTTGACCTGTCACCCCTTCATCTACTACAATGATTGAAGTGGATTTAACAAGTGACATCAATAAGCGATCATAGTATGCAAAAATCTTCTCAAATTTTGTGCACAAATTTGTTTACATTTAACACTGAGTTACTACAAAAATAAAGAAAATCCCTGGAAGGTGTGGCCAAATGTCCTAATATTGAGTTGCGCCCTGTTCACCCCAACAGGGCACTCCAAGAATTCAGGCGCATTTTCACCTCCACAGATGCAGAATTTCCTTTATCTGGCATAGGATATTCTCTTCTGCACACACTTGACCAAATATTTTACATTTATGACACTGAAGGGGCTTGTGCACAAAAGCTCTTACAGGGCATCTCATGAATCCAAACTTCAAATAAGGGAGAGACCCTTCATCAAATAACACTAGCATTGATGAAGTGAACTTATTTTCTCCGTCCATCATACAGGTCAATCAACGTGCACCAACCACTCCATCGACGTCTTTATAACTTGCGCCACCCCAGATATAATCCCCTTGATTGGCGCCCTACTACAAAAATTCATACAAGAAGCATTCCACTCCCATAACTTTGTCTTAACACAAGGTTCTTCAGCTCTGCAGACACACACAAAACAATTCTAAATCAGAATACTTCTTGTGACTCTTACCAACTCCACACTTTCTTCCAACACATTCCAGATTTTCCTGGAGACGTTAAACAGATTTCCCAAGTAGCATTCATCCAAAACCCTGACCCCCGACCAAAAACGAGTCTAGTGGTTTCCTATTTTCCAACATAACTTCTCGTTTCCCTTTTTCTTCACCACTGTAACCCACTCATTCTCACATTCCATACTATTATATTCACTAGCAGTTTCCACCATCTTCCAGAACACCCCGTAGCCTTCTCCATGATCCATGTCCCAAGACTTTAAAAAATCCTTCTTTAACCTGTCTCCTCCCCTTATCTACACTGATTGAAGTGGATTTAACAAGTGGCATCAATAAGGGATCATAGCTTTCACCTGGATTCACCTGGTCAGTCTGTCAAGCGTTCCTAATGTTTTGTACACTCAGTGTATATTGAAAGCAACTTTGATTTAAAGTCTTCAGACATTGGAAGGGTTGAATAAACCACTCTTTGAGAAATTATCAAATGTGTCTTGAGGTTGCTTGAGGGTTAGCCTATAGAAGAACATTTAAGAAAAAAAGACTAAAGTCCCACAGAATAAACAATATGCACTATGATAATTATGTGATTATGGATTTAATTAAAGTCTAATGATCAATTACACAAAATATCATAATAAGAATAATAATTGAGATTACACTCATAGAAAAAAGGTTCCTTATAGAACCAAAATGGGTTCTATCGCTTGCTTCATATATGGAATCCCTAAAAGTTCTATATAGAACCCTAGAGGTTTTTCTTCACTGAACCAAAATGGTTCCATATAGAACCCTGCAGGGTTTCATTTATGAATTATGGCTACTACTATTCAATAGTAATATTTTAACCTAAGAATATAATTTAATAAACAATTAAATAATGGACAAAAGAATACCAGAATCGTTTCTAGAATGTATTGTCATTATATGCAAACATAGTTTGGAAATATGCACTAGTGGTCAGGGAGGCATCTCTTTGTTTGAATGATGGCCTATGTCAAGTATGGCTGACTTCTTTACAATACAACTTTGTCCATTTGTTACAGAGAACGACAAAAATGTATCTTCTGCTCCGTTCTGGGTTACTGCCAGACTGAGCAAAACATAGTGTGTTAAAAGTAATGCAATGATTAACTAGGCTATTGAATCACTGTTGAATATTTTTAAGCTTTTGTTCAATATTTTTAGGCCTATGATCCAAAGAACAGGATTGGAAGGTTGGAAAACACAATAGGTTATTCAGTAAACGTATAAAGTGGCATAGGATAACAACAGAATGGAGGTCAGAGCAGTCAGTGGAGCACAATGGTTAGAGCAGTCAGTAAAGCCCAATAGTTAGAACAGTCAGTGGAGCCCAATGGTTAGAGCAGTCAGTAAAGCCCAATAGTTAGAACAGTCAGTGGAGCCCAATGGTTAGAGCAGTCAGTAAAGCCCAATAGTTAGAACAGTCAGTGAAGTTCAATAGTTAGAACAGTCAGTGGAGCCCAATGGTTAGAGCAGTTAGTAAAGCCCAATAGTTAGAACAGTCAGTGAAGCCCAGTAGTTAGAGCAGTCAGTGGAGCCCAAGAGAAGATAATCATATGGTTTTATGGGGTACACTTAGACACACATTAGCTATAATATAAGAAGGACTAGAATGGTGGAATAGAACAGTGTCTGTATTGTGCTGTGGTTGCACCAGGTTGTAACATGCACTAAGAATGTGGGTCCATGTATGTTGAGATTTATGAGTGTGTGTCTGGTTGCCTTCATGGGTGAGTGTGCTTATCTTTACACCATTTCTAGGGGATCGCCACAATGGTTTCATAGTTTCGTATCTTGAAGGTTTATTGCCAATGGGAGAGTGTTTTATATCTTGAAGGTTTAACTGCTGACAGGAAGAGGAGGTAGACGAACCAGAATTGAAAGGTTTTGAAACGATAGTGGAAGACTGTTAAGAGGTGTTAATCATCCTACCCGTGAGGGAGGGACTATGTATGCTATGTAACCACAAATGTGTATAAGAAGAGCAGAGGAACCTGGGAAGATTAGTGGTCTCCGGAGGTTCCTCGGCTTTTGTTACTCGTGTAATAAAAGTCTATGTTACTTTCCCAAACTTTGAAAGTGCTTTATTTTTTAGAGAAAGAGGGAAGATTTTCCACAACATCACCAAGACATATTTATTATCATTAATGTATAGCCTCTTCTAATGACATCATGAAACATAGTCCCCTCAATTGACTCCACACTGAAATACTGAAATAAGCTAACTGCCAATGTCAGGCTGGGTCTGTAGCTCTATTTTGCATATCCCATATAAAAAAAATATATATTTGAAGGAGTTCGCTGGCTAGATAGTAAAGTGGCGAATGAATGTAGCTCAACCTTTTCTGCTAGCTATCTTACAAACTTGCTCAAATTCTAATAATATTTCAACTTTATCTAACCTATAGTTTATTATCATATAACTTTGGCTTCATATATTTGAATTAAATAATCAACTTTTCTTGACTTAATACAATGAAAAATAACATCCTTATTGGTAGGCTAAATTACTTGCAAGTTGGTCAACCACCATCCTCTTGTGTCATCATGCTGGAATGGCAGTTGTTTTTTAAATTGGAATGGCAGTTAAAATTTGAATTGACCAAAATGCCCCTCACATCTTTTATTTTTTATCCAAGAGCTTTTATTCAACACATTATTTCCTTTTGCTTCTAGCTAGCATTTAGTTTGCAACAGAACAGGTTTGTATAAACCTTGCTGTTTGCCACTCAAACCTCATTGCAAAATATGAATTAGTTATTTTTATATGGGTCTACTAATAAAGAAGTAATTTAACGGTAAAAATGAATGACCATTTAATGTGGCATGAACACAACCGGTCATTGGGTAAATAAGCTGATCAGGAAGGCTAGTTCTGTTCTGGGGATTAGCCTTGACACTCTAAGGAGGTGGCGGAGAGATGGATCCTGGCCAAACTGCTGGCCATCATGGACAATGTCACCCACCCTCTGCATGCCATGGTTATGATGCAGAGGAGCACTTTCAGTCACAGACTGATCCCACCACGGTGTGCCAGAGAGCGCTACAGGAGGTCCTTCCTGCCGGCGGCTATTAGACTATTTAATGCCTCACCGGGGTGCCTTGCCGTCGGCAACATAGACCTGGAACTGTTGGGGTGTTAGGACATAGTTTAACAATTAGGCATCCATCCGTGAGTAACTCTGGTCTGTAATCACTCATTCACTCAGGACCTATTCATTCATTCAGGTCTGTATATACATATTCATGTACAGTTGTTATATTATATCACGTGCAATATTGTAAGTAATTCTTGGACTGAACTTACGTAGTCATTCACTCAAGAATGCATATTAGTATCCTGTCAGTTGTATCTTTTTTCATTGCTTTTAGTACATCAAATGTGCAATACGTGCATTTATCTGTAATTAAACCCTGCACTAAGGACTGTATTTTAAGGGAATTATTATATAATTCGCACATTTAGCTATTTAAGTATCTCTTTCTGTCATTTACCTGTACAGTTAATGTAACCATGCAAATATTCACTTACCTGTTCATTTAACCAGACTGTATATTAAGTAAACTATTATTACCCTCACTTATATCATACGCACATTTAGCTATTTAAGTATTTCTCTGCCATCGACCTGTATAGTATTGTTAACCATGCAAATATTCCTTATTTATCTATAGCAATATTTTTATCATTTTTTTTCACCTAACACTGTAACAATGTATAGTGTACATATTCAGACTTCTGCTTGGCGAAATTTCCCCTTGGGGATCAATAAAGTACCTACCTACCTACCTACCTACCTACCTACCTACCTACCTACCTACCTACCTACCTACCTACCTACCTACCTACCTACCTACCTACCTACCTACCTACCTACCTACCTACCTACCTACCTACCTACCTAGCTTCAGACTGATAATACTCAATGAAAATAATAAAGAGCAGTGGACTGATTTCTCCAACCATCAGCATTAAACACTCAAAAAGAAACAGTAGTTTCAAAACCCCATACATTATTCAACAGGGCTTAACAAAGTATTTATCACACTCAGTAACCCTCAACAACCAATACCAAAACAGTTCGACACTAGTGAAATATTAAAACAGTCATCCAACCATGACCTTGGCCGTACATTATTTACTGCAATTCAGACTCCGCAGACGTCTGGGCTTTTATCTTTTGTGGCACAAGAGCTATTGTGACACAGCAGAGCTATTGTGAAGTAAGTAAGTTGTGAAGGAAGTGAGTTTGTTTTTATACTGGACCTCCCGCCCCCAGCTACCGTCAACCAATCATGTCAATCCAGAGCTATAGGCTATGACGCCCTCCGCATTGTTACAACATTTGAGAGGCACATGGGGGAGGCTCCAAGATGGAAGCTTGAGCACATGCTTCCTACCGAGCTCTGCATACCAACAGAAAGAGACATCTTATGGCTACCTCCTCAGCTAGCAATGCTCAGGCGTCATCCAAAATGACGGAGGCAAATGCTTTGATTGACAACTGCCACTACTATGCTGGCCTGACAGACTCTATGACACTTACGGTGTCAGACAAGGATTTTCTTTCTTTGCCTATAATCCCAAACAAACCTCCAGCTTCCCAGAAAGGCATGTTTGAACTTGGCCCTGATCCCGATGTCAATAATGATGTTATCACCACTCTTTCCAGGCTCATCAATACAAGGTCCGATGCCATAGAGAAAATGGTCTGTGAAAACGCAATGAAAATCGAGGGCTTAAAAAAAAACAGTTGACTTTGCATGCATGTAAATCAAGGATGTTAAGAAGAAGGTCGCCCACAACGAAAAGCGTGTTGAAAAAGAGCAGGAAACGATGGACTTGTGCCAAAGAAGAATCGCGAAATCGAAAGCTACTCCAGACGGTGGAATCTGAGACCAATGACGGACTGGCCATCTGGAGCACCGGGAGTTTTCCCGGTGGGAAGCTTGACAATTGGGGCCGATGCAACGCAAAATATAAATAACCCCAGCCCCCGCTTAAATAAAAATAACCAAGTGCTGTGTGTCGGACTGGCCCAGGCGAGTGGGCTGCCGGCCCACTGCCACTGCGGTTGGTTATTACATCTGTCAGCCTCTCTCTCCCAGCCAATTACTTTTACCTGGGCCCCGCCCCTTTCCCATCTCTGTTACGTGGTGACATTTGGATAAATAGTGGAGTGGAGCAAGGTGGACAAACAGAAAGAAAAAAAACATAAAGTGCTGAAAAGCGGAGAGAGAAGAGGTTGAAGTCCCTTGAGGCTGATGCAGCCAAATGTTTTAAAATAACAAATTATTATTTTGGCGCCGTTACCAGTCAATCATCTCAGCCTAGTGAGCCTAAAGGCACTGGCAGCAGAGAGGAGAGAGAGCAGAGAGAGCAGCCCATTGAGCCCAGCGATTCCAGTTCAACTGTTAGTCAAGGTTTTTCAGCTGAAGCGGTAAGACAGAAGACAATAGATAAGCAAAGTTTGGGTTTGGCTAGCTGGCTATTTAGTTATATCGGTTGCCTTTTGTTGAAACAAGCGCTCGTCAATGTCACTTTTCGTCACAGCCTGCTACAGCAAACTTTCGAAATGTTGAACTCATTGTTATGCATGAATGGTTATGATTATTGACAAGTTAGTACTTAGCATTAACAAGTTAGAGACTAACCACCAATGTAGACCATTTTTCTTGCCAAGGACTTAATGACGGAACAAAACCTACAAAAATTATAAATGTTGGTTGTGTATTTCTTAAACTGCTGTATTGTCCATTTGGAATTAATATTATACTAGTGGTATATAGTATACTATTATATGAAATTATATGAATATACTAACGTTATATAATTCATATATTAATATTTTACTAACATTATACTATTTTATTAACATTATACTTTTTATTTAATGTTATAATATTATACTAATATACTAATTACTCATCCAGGTTGAGGATAGTGCATCTGCAGTGGACAGATGTAGATTGAGCCAGAGCCAGGATGCCACTGCCACCCCAATTTTTTATTATTTTAAGAGGCCGAAGTCAGGGGACCTAGATATGCTTATTAGTTTCCACCCCCAACAAAAGTGTGAAAAGTCTTGTGCAGAAGGTTTGCTTTTGTAAAGATGGGACCAACAGGAAGTGGCTGTCATACAGTGAAGAGAACCATGCTTTTTTCTCCTTCATTTGTATGGCATTTGCAAAGCCCACAGAGAACAGCCCTTTCATGAATGGAACGGCAGAATGGAAGCATATCCATCAGAGAGTGGAAGAGCATGCAATTCCACTGATGGAGCCTCCAGTATGCAAGGCCAGTATAAAGGCTTCTCTGCCCTGCTCTCTGCAAAGTCCACCAATCAAGTGCATGTGTGGTGCTATGCACACATTTTGAACCTTGTTTTGGCAGACACAACAGAGAGTATCTTGGCAAGTGGGTCACTTTTTTCTCTCATTAACAACATAGCTGTGTTCTTTCCGTGAATCCTACCAGAGGATGAACATTTGGGAAAAGGAGAGCAAGGACCCAAGACACAGACGTCTTGCTCCAATTGGAAAGACACGCTGGTGGGCTAAAGACAGTGCCTTAAAGAAGGTCTTTGGAGCTTTTGGAAATCCAGATGAGGGTCTGTATGTTGGTGTCCTTCTCACTCTTTCAACCATACAAGATCAGAAAAACAACAACAATACTGCAAGGGTCAAGGCAAAAGGATACATTGAGGGGTTGCTGAAGTATGAAACAATACTTACAGTTCAGATATTCCTCAGAATATTTCAGGTCACCTCACCAGTCTCAAAATATCTTCAAACAAGTGGAATGGACATTCTGTCTGCGCATCGTATGGTTGTGTCTACAGAGGAGCAGCTGAAAGGAATGGCAAGAGATTTTGAAAAAGTCAAGGCAGCTGCAGACACATTTGTTCAGTGGGCCAACAGGAAGTTGCAGGAACGGGATAAGGAAACAGAGCTGGAGTTAGAGACCAATCTGCCAACGAAAAGGGCTCGAAAGAAAAAAAACATGCCTGGAGAGATGGCACACGATGAGAATGCATACATAATTGGTGTCCATAATAAAATTCTCGATACAGTTATAGATGGCATCCATTGGCGATTTCTGAGTAATGACACTTTGAATGATCTGGACCCTAAAACCAGTTAACATCTAGTGCCAGTGGCCTTCCACAGACAGCCCTTCAAGAACTAGGCAAATGTTTGATCAAATCTGAAAGCAGAGCAACGGTGGCCAATTTACAGAGTGAGCTCATGAGTCTGGCAGAACAGTGGACTAGGTTAAAACAATCGGGATTTGAAGAATACACAACCAGGACTATGGAGGATCATGGACCTGAAGGAAATGAAGACGAGGTGGAGATGGTGAACAAGAGCTGTTCATCTTGCAAGGAAGGACTATCCAGTTTGTTGCTACCGTATTCTTAGTCAGTACAACCTATTGACCGACGCATACCACATCCTGGGCCTTGCTTACAAGTTCCTACTTAACCTGTCAGTAAACCGGGTAGCTTGCGAGCAGAGTTTCTCTACTCTGAAATTAATCAAGAGTAGGCTCAGGAGCACTCTATCTCAACAGCACCTGGAGGCTTTTATGCTCATGGCTACTGAGCGAGATGTTTTAATGGCCCTGGACAGTGACCTGGTTACAGATGGCATTGCTGAGAGAAGTGAGCTGCTGCAGAAATGGCTAATTTAAGGAGGTAAGAAATATGTTTATTTTTATTTTATTCTATGACTTGCCTACTCACCAGACTTTTCACCAACAAATGTCTTCCTGTATTATTTATTTTACTGGTCAGATGGTTCCAGAGATTCTTGCCACCTTGCTGTCAGTGCCATTGTGCCAATATGTCAGACGGGGTGGCAGGTAGCCCAGTGGTTAGAGTGTTGGGCCCATAACCGAAAGGTTGCTGGATCAAATCCCCGAGCTGACAAGGTAAAAATCTGTCGTTCTGCCCCTGAACAAGGCAGTTAACCCACTGTTCCTAGGCCGTCATTGAAAATAAGAATATGTTCTTAACTGACTTGCCTAGTAAAATAAAAGGTAAAAAAAAAAAAAAGTGCTCCTTCTAGCCAGCCTCCTCCTTTGTCACGATGTGGGTGTGGGAATGACTAAAGCGCAGCGCAGGGATTATAGTAGTTTTCTTTATTTATACTACGTATAGCTCAGAAAGTATACTATGTATAACAAACACAAATTACGAATTACAAAAGTTACGTTAAAACAAAACACGATATTTTAAACGTAACCAAAAGCACACTTACTTTTCACCGTGACTGCGAAACCGGTAGGCTTTTCACCGGTAGGCTTCTCTATGGCCAGAGCCTGACAATATTTATTTCCTTACACTAATTACATGTATGCTTGTTATTTGTAATTATTAATAATTGAACAATTAAATTAGAACATTGAACTTAGGCCCTGTATGATTCCTGGATCTTGGAGATCTCAGAAAATGCACTGTAGCCTAAGTGTTACTATGCCTACGTAACATTTCATTATGTTTCGCTGTGAAAACAGTTTTCATGGACACACAAATTCAAATAATGTAGGCCTATCAAATGCTTCTAACCGAAAGAGTCAACTATAGGCTGGATTGGTTGGGCATTGGTGTCTAGCTGTAGGCTAGTGATATTGGCGACCATCACCAGCTTATCCAGGAACAAAAACAAATGGTCTATTTCTTCTGGCCATGGACGGCACAGAGAACGCCAATACCAGCATGCACCTGGAAAAGAAAGCAATGAGCGCTCTAAACAGCTGACTGACAAAAGCAAACAATGATAAATCAATGGATGAATCTAATGCATTGGAATAAATAAAGGCTATTTTTATCAAAGGCGAGCTAGTACAATGTAAATGTATTTAAAGGAGCTCAGCTGAGGCCAAATTCATCACTGCTGAGTGGACAGCACATTGGACAAGGATACAGTTTGTGCACGATTTGGAAGCTTTTTAAACAAATAGGAGAATGGTTAAATTAGCATTATTTAGAGACCCCCCATTATTTAGAGATTTTTGTTGCATTTAGGGGAGGTAATGTCTAATTCAGGTGAGCTGAGCCCCCCTGGCTTCCCTGTAATTCGCACCCTGTCTCTCTATCTATCTCTCTCTATCTCTCTCTTTCTCTGTCTCTCTTTCTCTCTCCACTCTCTCTCTTTCTCTTTCTCTCTCTCTCTCTCTCTGTCTCTCTTTCTCTCTCCACTCTCTCTCTCTCTGTCTCTCTTTCTCTCTCTCTCTCTCTCTCTAGATATACAGTGGGGAGAACAAGTATTTGATACACTGCCGATTTTGCAGGTTTTCCCACTTACAAAGCATGTAGAAGTCTGTAATTTTTATCATAGGTACTCTTCAACTGTGAGTGACAGAATCTAAAACAAAAATCCAGAAAATCACATTGTATTATTTTTAAGTAATTAATTTGCATTTTATTGCATGACATAAGTATTTGATACATCAGAAAAGCAGAACTTAATATTTGGTACAGAAACCTTTGTTTGCAATTACAGAGATCATACGTTTCCTGTAGTTCTTGACCAGGTTTGCACACACTGCAGCAGGGATTTTGGCCCACTCCTCCATACAGACCTTCTCCAGATCCTTCAGGTTTCGGGGCTGTCGCTGGGCAATACGGACTTTCAGCTCCCTCCAAAGATTTTCTATTGGGTTCAGGTCTGGAGACTGGCTAGGCCACTCCAGGACCTTGAGATGCTTCTTACAGAACCACTCCTTAGTTGCCCTGGCTGTGTGTCTCAATTATTTTCTGGATTTTTTGTGTGATTCCGTCTCTCACAGTTGAAGTGTACCTATGATAAAAATTACAGACCTCTACATGCTTTGTAAGTAGGAAAACCTTCAAAATCGGCAGTGTATCAAATACTTGTTCTCCCCACTGTATATATATATTTTTTTTTTTTGTGTGTTCTTTAATCTCTTCAAAAGAACCAAAGGGTTCTATATGCCTATAGAACCCCAAATAAACATTTCTTCTAATATTGTAGGCTAGCCTTATATTTTTGGTTGATATATAGAGGGAGCTCAGTGTTGAGGTTGTTGAGCCAATAATCAATTGAATAAATAACTCAAAATAACTCAATATGCCTGGGTAGTGCACAAAAATAATAATTAATCTCATTAGGTTGGTACTCAGGCCATAAGAACATGAGAACAACTTGGCCAGAAGATGGCAGGATTTCACTTATCAAACTTTAGGCTACTAGCAGAAAGGTGGCCTCTCTGGAGGACTGTTGAGGATTTTCAGTCCTTGGAAATGTGTTTTCTCAGCCTGGCTTTCTCTATAGCAGGGGTCTCCAACAGGTAGGCTAGATCTCGAGCTACCACTAGCCTAGCTCGCAGCCCACCAATGAGGAGCTCGCCAAGCAATTCTGAAAGTAGGCTACATGCATTTTTTTTATTTGTTCCGTCGAAAACTGTCATAAACATTAAGCTCCCGGATACTATCCAATCAAAGCCACATTGAGATTATCCATCCCCGGTTAGCCACTATTTGCTTAAAAAGTAGCCTAACACATATCTGCCAATTAATTTCAAGCAATATTGACCCTGTCTGTTGTCTGTATGGTGCGCGTGTTTGATTATCACTCCATGTAGCCAGTTAGTGATGCTACTGATAACCATCTTGTAGGTGGACAGAAAGATGTTCCCCAATAACCTTCTCAATTAAATGTTAACTGCAAAGTAGCCTTACCTGACAGAACTATACTGAACAAAAATATAACAAATAAATATAAAGTGTTGTTCCCATGTTTCATGAGCTGAAGTATAATATCCCAGAAATGTTCCATCTGCACAAAAAGCTTAATTCTCTCAAATGTTGTGCACAAATTTGTTTACATTCCTGTTAGTGAGCATTTCTCCTTTGCCAAGATAATCCATCCACCTGATAGGTGTAGCATATCAAGAAGCTGATTAAACAGCATGATCATTACACAGGTGCACCTTGTGCTGGGGACAATAAAAGGCCACTCTAAAATGTGCAGTTTTGTCGCAACACAATGCCACAGATGTCTCAAGTTTTGATGGGGCGTACAATTTGTATGCTGACTGCAAAAATGTCCACCAAAGATGTTGCCAGATAATTTAATGTTAATTTCTTTATCATAAGCCGTCTCCAACATCGTTGGAGCCCAGGACCTCCACATCCGGCTTCTTCACCTGCGGGATCGTCTGAGACAGGCCACCCGGACAGCTGATGAAACTGTGGGTTTGCACAACCAAAGAAGTTCCGCACAAACTGTCAGAAACTGTCTCAGGGAAGCTCATCTGCGTGCTCGTCGTCCTCAGCAGGGTCTTGAACTGACTTCAGTGGGCAAATGCTCACCTTCGATGGCCACTGGCACACTGGAGAAGTCTACTGTTCACAGATTAATCCCGTTTTCAACTGTACCGGGCAGATGGCAGACAGTGTGTATGGCGTTGTGTGGGCGAGCAGTTTGCTGATGTCAACATTGTGATCAGAGTGCCCCATGGTGGTGGTGGGGTTATGGTATGGGCAGGCATAAGCTATGGCCAATTAACACAATTGCATTTTATCGAGGGCAATTTGAATGCACAGAGATACTGTTCCTGAGGCCCATTGTCGTTCCGCCACCATCACCTCATTTTTCAGCATGATAATGCATGGCCCCATGTCGCAAGTATCTGTACACAATTCCTGGAAGCTGAAAATGTCCCAGTTCTTCCAGGGCATTGAGCACGTTTGAGATGCTCTGGATCGACGTGTATGACAACATGTTCCAGGTCCTACCAATATCCAACAACTTTGCACGCCATTGAAGAGGAGTGGGACAACATTCCACAATCAACAGCCTGATCAACTCTATGTGAAGGAGATGTCTCCCTCCATGAGGCAAATGGTGGTCACACCACATACTGACTGATTTTCTGATCCACACCCCTTGTCACGGATCCCCTCCGGCATCCGTGCACCAGATCCGGAGGTCTACGTCACCGGTTTTCTATGTGTCACTGAACTGTCTCATCAAGCACACCTGGTTCCCATTCCCCCTGATTAGATTGTTTTTAGTGTGCCCTTTGTTTCACCATTGGGTTGTCGATTATTGTTCTCATGTCCGTTGGGCCTGTGAGTACCTGCGCTTGTTATTTTGGCTTTCGTGCTGCGTTTATTGTGCCAGTGTGATAATGGGTCTCGTCCCGCGTCATATTGTGCACTTGCTATTTCGGGTCTCGTCCCGTGTAAAAAAAAAACAATTACGCATTCCTGCGCCTGTCTCCAGGTCATTTCATACAACTTGACACCCCTACATTGTTTTTTTTTTGGTATCTGTGACCAACAGATGCATAACTGTATTCCCAGTCATGTGAAACCCATAAATTAGGGCCTAATGAATTTATTTCAATTGACTGATTTCCTTATATGAACTGTATTTTGGTTCAGTGTTTATCATCATTATTTGTATCAACTGGGTAGCCATCGTTTTACAAACTGCCATGTGCTGCAGAAGTAGCCTAGGCAAATTGCGCAAGGTAAGTGTGTTGGACTGAACAAACTGTGTGCTTATTCATTGATGATAAACCTCGTGCGCTGCATGCCCTTTACCAGTCTTCCTGTTCTGAATGTAGCCTTTTCACTACCACAACAGCCTTGGCTAGAGAGCTGAGGAGGCACCACAACATTCTAAAAACACACAGAGAAAGCAAGGAACATGTCAAAAGCTTTAAATCCTGCAACATATATTGTAGCAATGGAGTTTAATTCTCCCCAGAGAAAACATCATTGGGTTTTCGTTAATCGGTGAACAAGTTTTATAGACCTATTGTGTTTGTGTTATTGTATGGTGGGTGACCAGTCAAATTTGATTACTGGCTCTCTTGAAGCACAGCAGCTGTCACCATAGCAACTGTAACAGATGTGCACCAGAGAGATACACACATTTTAAACTGAAAAAAATCTAATTGGATTTCTTCCTGGACATTGCCTATATTTTAGGATTATGGAGGGAGTTTGAGATGTAGAATATTACATGTTTACAACAGTGGATATGCTTTTTTTTGTTGAAAAGAGGGATCTTGTAGTCTAGCTACTATTGTCAAACCCCCATCTTATCCCCAAAGGAAAGTATGTGGGCATCACAAGGGATCATCACCCCTGCCATGCCTCCAACGCACCAAGGAGCATTGGTCTCTGAACTATAGTCCCAAATATATCACGTGACATGACATTTGCTCGCAGTAGTAACCAAGAGAAACAAAGCAACAGCGAAGGGGCGAGCGCGGTGTACTGCTTACCGCGGAGCAGTAAGGATCTTGCCTCCGGAGTTCAGTGCACAGTATCAGTACCGAAACCTGCACTGTCCTTATCCTGCGCTGGTTCTTCTAGGCAAAGAAAAACAAACTAAGCTATTGATAGCTGTTAGTCTATAGCTAAAGACTGGTTCCAGGTTTGGATTCTCCAAGACCGGGTATGCGCGTTTTCTTTTGAAGGATATGGTCACAACCCCGGTCTCAAAGTGGAGCCACGCACATCTCGGATCGGCGCGCTCCTCCAGGGGCTAGGATGCGCGCCCGGAACGTCAAGATTCTTTCCCGGGTTCGGGTCTGAACAGGAATCTACTGCCCCGGGGCGCCGAGGCAGGAGGACCCAGTCGACCCGTACCAGGATGCCGGTGATGAGGGGTCTGCTGGCTCCGCAGAACACCTTCCTGGACACCATCGCCACCCGCTTTGATGGCACCCGTAAGTAACCAACTTCCAGGTCATAAAGCGGGTATAGGTCACCTAAAAGCCTCTGCTGTTTTAACTTTCAGGGTTTGCTCTATAGCCTACCCAGTAGGATGTTAGTGACAAAGCACCTGTCTCCACACTGAAAGGATTGCTCCACTGAAATCGGTTTGTTTGGTATTTGTTTCCACGCAGGATACGGAATTGACAGTATAGGCCTATTTGTCCCATTTGTGTGTGAAATGATTGTCTTTAACGTCAGCAATCGATTATAATAACACGGTTTCTTAAAGTTTTCATATAGTTGTGTGCTTCCTTTGTTCAATGGTTTCTGTCTGGCGCATAACTGAGCTCCGCACACTTGTGGGGTCTATGTAGCCTATAATAAACACATAGTATCATTACTATGCGGTACATAATAATACATAGCAAAATGCAGTTATTGCTACATCGGGACATGACTGAATTAGACAACACATTCACAAATCCGCATAAAACAATGTCCAAGCTTACAATTGTACACGTGGATAGACCGGGCTTGATTCTTAAGTGTCTGTGTGATTGAGCGCACCTGCTATGTTTAACGATGCACTGGCTGCTAATGTCCATCTCACCATTCACCTCAGCTGTCTCCAACCTAGCTCTCGAAAATCCTTCTCCATGTGTAGGGTTTACAGCGCTTACATTCGCTCACTGATGGCTCCATGAACTACAATTCCAACGCTGTGTTTTAAAGTTTAAAACGGCAACAATCATCGCTTTCAAACCGGTTTTCAAAACATATGCTGATATACCCCTTATCTTTCCTAGCAGCGAGATGAAAGTGTGTCGCAGTTTTGCACAGATACACACGCTGTGTGTGCCTCCAGTTGATGAACTACACTTCCTCCTCAGTTACACTAATACTTGAACAGCATTTTTGGTTAAGAGCTTGTAAGTAAGCATTTCATGGTAAAGTCTACACCTGTTGTATTTGGCGCATGTGTCAAATACAGTTTGATTTGTTTTGATTTGTCACACAGTTGTTCGGAGCATGCTAGATAGCTAATTAGCACAGGTGGCAATGCATGTCTTCCATCTGTCTTCCATAAACAAGCTCTGTAACATGGAGATATGGCCGTGTGGGAACAGTAACCCTAACCCTATAAAGCTGTGTATCAATTTAACCTTTTGTTAACATACAGTAACAGTAAAAAGTTTGGACACACCTACTCATTCAAGGGTTTTTCTTAATTTTTTACTGTTTTCTACATTGCACAACACTATGAAATAACACATGGAATCATGTAATAACAAAAAAAGTGTTAAAAATCCAAATATATGTTATATTTTAAATTCTTCAAAGTAGCCACCCTTTGCCTAGACGACTGCTTTGCATACGCTTGGCATTCTCTCAACCAGCTTCATGAGGTAGTCACCTGGAATGTATTTCAATTAACAGGTAGCCTTGTTAAAAGTTCATTTCTCGAATGTCTTTCCTTCTTAATGCGTTTGAGCAAATCAGTTGTGTTGTGACAAGTTAGGATTGGTATACAGAAGATAGTCCTTTTTGGTAAAAGACCAAGTCCATAAAAATGACAAAGTGAAAGCAGTTTTTTAGAAATCTTAACAAATATATTAAACATTAAAAACAGAAATACCTTATTTACAAAAGTACTCATTGCTATGAGACTCAAAATTAAACTCAGCTGCATCCTGTTTCCATTGATCATCCTTGAGATGTTTCTACAACTTGATTAGAGTTCACCTTGGGTAAATTCAATTGATTGGACATGATCTGGAAAGGCACACACCTGTCTGTATGAGGTCCTACCATTGACAGTGCATGTCAGAGCAAAAACCAATCCATGAGGTTGAAGGAATTATCCGTAGAGCTCAGAGACAGGATTGTGTCGAGGCACAGATCTTGGGAAAAGTACCAAAACATTTCTGCAGCATTGAAGGTCCCCAAGAACACAGTGGCCTCCATCATTCTTAAATAGAAGAAGTTTGGAACCACCAAGACTCTTCCTCGAGCTGGCCGCACGGCCAAACTGAGCAATCAAGAGAGAAGGGCCTTGGTCGGGGAGGTGACCAAGAACCCTATGGTCACTCTGACAGAGCTCTAGATTTACTCTGTGGAGATGGAAGAAACTTCCAGAAGGACAACCATCTCTGCAGCACTCCACCAATCAGGCCTTTATGGTAGAGTGTCCAGACGGAAGCAACTCCTCAGTGAAAGGCACATGACAGCCCGCTGGGAGTTTGCCAAAAGTTACCTAAAGACTCTCAGACCATGAGAAACAAGATTCTCTAGTCTGATGAAACCAAGATTGAACCCTTTGGCCTGAATGCCAAGCACCACGTCTGGAGGAAACCTGGCACCATCTCTACGGTGAAGCATGGTGGTGGCAGCATCATGCTGTTGGCATGTTTTTCATTGGCAGGGACTGGGAGTCTAGTCAGGATCGAGGGAAAGATGAACGGAGCGATCCTTAATGAAAACCGGCTCCAGAGTGCTCAGGACCTCAGACTGGGGGCGAAGGTTCACCTTTCAACAGGACAACAACCCTAAGCACACAGCCAAGACAACGCAGGAGTGGCTTCGGGACAAGTCTCTGAATGTCCTTGAGTGGCCCAGCCAGAGCCCGGACTTGAACCCGATTGAACATCTTTGGAGAGATCCAGACATAGGCCTATTTACAGTCATGTGAAAAAGTAAGTACCTGGAAAGTTGTCTTTTTTAAAATCATATTTGGACAGATGGATATGTAATCTTCACTTGAACACTATTGACAGATAAAGGTTACCCAATTTAACAAACCACACACAAAAAAAATAACTTTGAAAATGTTAGTACACCCCTACCTTAACAATCACATAAAATGGCAAAAATTTGAATTAGGTGTACCAAAACAAGTGCAAATGATTAGAAAACATTAGAGAGAAACTTAGGAGGGTCCAGCCTTCCATAAAGATAAGAACATTGGTCTGGTTTGGTCTTAACCATATGGGTGTGTGGTAACACATCATTCAAAGATCAAACGACCTCCAAAGAAAGATTATTGATGTCCATGAGTCTGGGAGGGGTTACAAATCCATTTCCAAGCAATTCGAAGTACATTATTCCACTGTCCGACGAAAATTCCAGACCACTGACAAACTACCTAGAACAGGTCGTCTCACCAAAGTCAGCCCAAGAGCTGACCGAAAGATGCTCATAAAAGTCTCTAAGAACCCCAGGGTAACATCAAGGGATCTACAGGCCTCTCTTGCCACAAACAATGTCGAAGTGCATGGGTACACTGTCAGAAAGAGACTGCACAAACTTGGCCTACATGGGAGGCCGGCATCCCAGAGTCGCCTCTTCACTGTTGACGTTGAAACTGGTGTTTTGCGGGTAATATTTAATGAAGCTGCCAGTGGACATGTGAGGCGTCTGTTTCTCAAACTAGACACTCTAATGTACTTGGCCTGCCAGTTGAGGACTGTTGAGGACTGCTGCATGGCAAGGAAAGGTATTTACTACCAACAACCCATCACCTTTATCTGTCAATAGTGTTGAAGTGAAGATTACATATCCATCTGTCCAAATATGTTTTAAAAAATACAACTTTCCAGGGGGTGTACTTACTTTCTCACATGACTGTATATGCTTTATAATGCTTTTGAATGACACTTCAGGTTTTGGCGGGAAATACCGACTTACCCAGAAGAAAATTGAACATTTGTAAAATAACGGGAAAATATTCAACCCTAGTTGTGATGGAGCTTGCCATAGTTACATAGTCTGTGAGTTGGGTGAGAGAGTGTTCCCCTAAACCATTTCTGTGTGACAGCCTGATAAAAGCGCTATCTGACGCCGGTGCGAACCCCCCGAGACCCAGATCCAGTCTCATCCATTCCAATGATCGGTCCTCACCCTCCCCTCTCCCATTCCTCACCTTCTCCTCTCCTCTCCTCACCCTCTCCTCAACCTCTAGAGGAAGATAAGAGCATATGCACAAGGCATACTCACTTTAGCTAATTTTACTAACACTTTTGATTGATGTGGAATAAGTCAGAAGATGCTGGTGGGAATTGTAGCTCTCTTAGGCTATAACTAACCCTGTCATGTTTAATTTAGTATAACAACTTAATGTGGCTTCCCAGCATAGTGTATGATTTAGTCACGGCTTTATAAAGGAAAATTGTATGGAATACAATCCTACATAGATTATAGGCAGTCGGATAATCTGTTATTATTGAATGCTGCAGTGTGTGTGTGCGCTTCACCAGTCAATCAATGGATTTTCTTGACATGTCCTCTGCTCAACCATGCATATTAGCCTACTAATTGTCTGTAGTTATTTCTATTATTTTCTCTGTCATAGGCATGAGTGCATTGTGTATGACTCCAAGAGAGCTCTCCTTTAAAAACCAAAGTAAATTAAAGAGCAAAAACAGTCCTTGGTCTTTCTTGAGAGCAGGCAAGATGCCAACTTTTTATTGTAACCAACTTTATACAAACCGTTTAGCCTAATTAACTTGGCACCCTCTAGTCCTCAGTACTGGCTCATCCAACAGAGATCCAACCACACAAGTTATTTTACAGAGCCATCCACGCATGTTCTTTTACAGAGCCATCCACACACATTCTTTTACAGAGCCATCCACACATGTTATTTTACAGAGCCATCCACACGTTATTTTACAGAGCCATCCACACACGTTATTTTACAGAGCCATCCACACACGTTCTTTTACAGAGCCATCCACACATGTTCTTTTGCAGAGCCATCCACACACGTTCTTTTTTACTATCCTGCATCCAAATGAACTCTGCTCATTCAAAAGAGATCCACTCAATTTATCCTCCGAAAGCTACAAAAACTGTTGTTTTTAGCATTCGGGTCGCTGTTCACACTAATTACCCACCTCCAGCAATCTAAGTGCAGTCATTGTAATTAACTCCCATGGATGTCAAGGATTGGTCAGACAAGGGACAGGGATCTGCCGAGTGTCGGAGCCAGAGCATTTCCGTTTCAACAAAACACCTGCGGAGCTAAATATAAAGCCATTTTGTTCTTACATCTAGCTATTGCATGTGACAAACACGCAAAGCTTTGTGTTTTATAAACAGTCTGACAAAGGGAAACACATTTCCCACTGGGCACAGATGTCAATTCCACGTCTATTCCAGGTTGGTTCAACGTAATTTCATGGAGATGACGTGGACACAACGTTGATTCAACCAGTGTGTGCCCAGTGTGTTTCTTCTAAAGCTCTCATTAAGCCAACAACAATGCAGTGAAAAGAGAGAGAGAGAGAGAGAATGAATCAAAGCAGATTAGAGTTTAGTTTTGTCCCAGTCTGGATGTTTCCCAAATAGTCCTCCAGGGCTCATAGGCTGATGTTATGGGTAAACCTTCCCTAAGATCTGAAGACTTGCGTTGGCTCCCAGAGTGAAATGCCTAGGCTTTAGCTCAGTAGGCTAACACAGTCTTGTGGTGCACAGGGCACAGAAGACCCAGGTTCAAACTCAGTTAGCCCCAAACAGTCTGCCATGCTCGACAAGTAAGGTTAATCCACCTCGTCTTTATCGTAACACTGTAGGAGATGCTGTGGGGCCTAAAGACCAAAGCCGACCCATGTCTAGTCACCCATCACACGCCTGTCTCCCCAGTGTCCTACCTTCAACCTGAATTATACTTCTGGTCACATGATGCTGATGCTCTTAATTATAGGCCCCCTATCGCTATGACGCATGTTATTACTTTTCCTAATTTGGCTGAGTGCGATGGTACCTTCTTTTGTCCCTCTCGGTATGACGCATGCAGTTTACCACCACTCTCTGGTATACAACAACAGGCCAAGGCTACAGAGTCTCTGTCTGCATTTCATGGTGTGGTTACACATCACCCACCCACACATCCCCATCCACGTCTCTACCACCACCACCACTGCCACCACCACTACCACCACCATGACCACTACCACCATGACCACTACCACCATGATCACCACCACCACCACTACCACCATGACCACCACCACTAACACCACCACCACCACTACCACTACCACCATGACTATTACTTGCAAATCCTGGTGCCATCCTGGTCTGTCTGTTATTCTGACTCAATCAGCATGACAGAGTGATCTCCAGCCTTGTCCTCGTCAACACTCTCACCTGTGTTAACGAGACAATCACTGATGGCAGCTGGTCCTTTTGTGGCAGGGCTGAAATGCAGTGGAAATGTTTTTGGGGGATTAAGTTCATTTTCATGGCAAAGAGGGACTTTGCAATTAATTGCAATTCATCTGATCACTCTTCATGACATTCTGGAGTATATGCAAATTGCCATCATCAACACTGAGGCAGCAAACTTTGTGGAGACCAATACTTGTCATTCTCAAAACTTTTTACCACGACTGTATAGTGAAAATGGTTAACTTTGTTAAAGCAAGGACCCTGACCTCTTGTGTATTTCCTGCATTATGCAATGATAAGGGCAGCGACCATGTAACGCTTTTACAACATACAGAAGTGCACTGGTTATCAAGGGGCAAAGTATTGACACGTTTTTTTGAATTGAGAGACAAGCTTAAAGTTTCTTTACTGACCATAATTGACCATAATTTTCACTTGTCTGACCGCTTGCATGATGACGAGTTTCTCACACGACTGGCCTACCTGTGTGATGTTTTTTCTCGCCTGAATGATTATATAATTACCGCAACTATATTCAATGTGCAGGACAAAATTGAGGCTATGATTAAGAAGTTGGAGCTCTTCTCTGTCTACATTAACAAGGACAACACACAGGTCTTTCCATCATTGTATGATTTTTTGTGTGCAAATGAACTCAAGCTTACGGACAATGTAAAACGTGATATAGTGAAGTACCTGAGTGAGCTGGGTGCGCAATTACGCAGATACTTTCCCGAAATGGACGACACAAACAACTGGACTCATTATCCCTTTCGTGCCCTGCCTCCAGTCCACTTACCGATATCTGAACAAGAGAGCCTCAACAAAATTGCAACAAGCGGTTCTGTGAAAATTGAATTTAATCAGAAGCCACTGCCAGAGTTCTGGATAGGGCTGCCCGCAGAGTATCCTGCCTTGGAAAATGGCGCTGTTAAGACACTGATGCCCTTTGGAACCATGTACCTATGTGAGAGTGGATTCTCAGCCCTCACTAGCAGGAAAACGAAATACAGGCACAAAATTATTTAAGACTGAGACTCTCTCCAATACAACCCAACATAGACCCTTTCTTCTTTAAGGTTGCTGCCCCTATCATCGCCAAGCCTATCTCCAACATTTTTAACCTGTCTCTCCTTTCTGTGGAAGTTCCCATTGTTTGGAGGGCAGCCACGGTTCGTCCTTTATTTAAAGGGGGAGATCAAGCTGATCCTAACTTTTATAGGCCTATTTCTATTTTGCCCTGTGTATCAAAAGTGTTGGAAAAACTTGTCAATAATCAACTGACTGGCTTTCTTGATGTCTATAGTATTCTCTATGTTATGCAATCTGGTTTCCGCTCAGGTTATGGATGTGCCACTGCAACCTTAAAGGTCCTCAATGATGTCACCATTGCCCTTGATTCTAAGCAATGTTGTGCTGCTATTTTCATTGACTTGGCTAAAGCTTTTGATACGGTAGACCATTCCATTCTTGTGGGCCGGCTAAGGAGTATTGGTGTCTCTGAGGGGCCTTTGGCCTGGTTTGCTAACTTCCTCTCTCAAAGAGTGCAGTGTATAAAGTCAGATAATCAGCTGTCTCAGCCACTGCCTGTCACTAAGGGAGTACCCCAAGGCTCAATCCTAGGCCCCACGCTCTTGTCAATTTACATCAACAACATAGCTCAGGCAGCAGGAAGCTCTCTCAGCCATTTATATGCAGATGATACGGTCTTATACTGAGCTGGCCCTTCCCCGGATTTTGTGTTAAATGCTCTACAACAAAGCTTTCTTAGTGTCCAACAAGCTTTCTCTACCCTTAACCTTGTTTTGAATACCTCCAAAACAAAGGTCATGTGGTTTGTTAAGAAGAATACCCCTCTCCCCATAGGTGTGATTACTACCTCTGAGGGTTTAGAGCTTGAGGTAGTTACCGCTTACAAGTACTTGGGAGTATGGCTAGACGGTACACTGTCCTTCTCTCAGCACATATCAAAGCTGCTAAAGTTAAATCTAGACTTGGTTTCCTCTCGCTCCTCTTTTACCCCAGCTGCCAAACTAACCCTGATTCAGCCCTTTGTGTTGTTGTCTGTGCCCAGTGATGTTTGTACTATGTTTTTAGGGGCTGCTATGTTGTGTTGCTGCCATGCGATTGTTATGTTGTGTTGCTACCATGCTGTGTTTGTCATGTGTTGCTGCCATGCTATGTTGTTGTCTTGGGTCTCTCTTTTTGTAGTGTTGTGTTGTCTCTCTTGTCATGATGTATGTTTTGTCCTATATTTATTTATTTTTTATTTTGGAATTATTTTTATCCCAGCCCCCATCCCCGCAAGAGGTCTTTTTTCCTTTTGGTAGGCCGTCATTGTAAATAAGAATTTGTTCTTAACTGACTTGCCTAGTTAAATAAAGGTTAAATAAAAAACATTGCAGAGTTATGTGCATCCTTTCAAGCACACCCTTCTCATTAACCTGTGGTGAGTTATTGACAATTTTTGATGAACAAATAAGGTTGTATATGTAAGATGGCTAAATAAAGAGCAAAATTATTGATTATTATTATTTGTGCCCTGGTCCTATAAGAGCTCTTTGTCACTTCCCACGAGTCGGATTGTGACGACAACTAATTATTGTGTTTAATAAATGTATCGTATAGTGTGTGTGTGTGTGGCAGGCTTACAATGGTGGCAAAAAACAACATTTGAGAGTGCGCTGACCCTGGTGCAAGAGGGGGTTCGCAGCTGGAGGTTGAATGTTTGAAGGGGTACGGGACTATAAAAAGTTTGGGAACCACTGTCTTAGACAATAGTCACTGTGCTCTCTGGGGGGGGATAAAGGTTGTGATGGTGGTAGTGTAGTGTAGCTACTGGTATGAAACATGCTGTAGTGTATGTACTGCACTCTTGACAGGAACGATGCACATTACACGTGTTGTCTGGAGGATTATATGCCTGACAAGAAGAAACAAATAGCAGTCTCTAGATGCATTGGCAAGGAGGGGGAGGCGTGGGTGTGAAACAGTACAGAACCTGTCATACACTGTACATTGGGATCCCGGGTGGCGCAGCGGTCTAAGACACTGCATCTCAGTGCAAGAGGCGTCACTACAGTACCTAATGGGCTTAAAGGGAGAGTGACATTGTAGTGAATAATGTGCTCTCCTGTTGATGATCTATTTTAGATATGGCCATAATCAGTGGAGGACCTACCATTAGGCAGAAGAAGCAAATGCCTCAGGCCTTACATCATCAAGGGGCCTTGTGAGCGGCGCAGCGGTCTAAGGCACTGCATCTCAGTGCAAGAGGCGTCACTACAGTCCCTGTTTCGAATCCAGGCTGTATCACATCCGGCTGTGGTTGGGAGTCCCATAGGGTGGAGCACAATTGGCCCAGCATCGTCCGGGTTTGGCCGGGGTAGTCCGTCATTGTAAAGAAGAATTTCTTATTAACTGCCTAGCCTAGTTAAATAAAGGTACAAAAATAAAATACAGAAGCTGGAGGGTGGGAGGATGGACGGAGGGACAAGGATGGAGGATGGAGGGGCGAACCTGCTGAAGTACAGTGAGGATTGTTTCATGTCTCAATAGCCTAACTGCATTTTTCACTCTGTGATTTGAGAACAGAATTAATTAGCCCATCAATTGCCATTGCACATTTATAATGTCAAAATGACTGCGACTGCATCCCAAATGGCACCCTATTCTCTACATAATGCACTACTTTTGATCAGAGCCCTATGGGGATATACAAGGAATAGGGTGCCATTTGGGACACATCCTGGGTTTATAGAGAGCTCAGTTCATTACTTCAGTTCAAGAGTCTCCTCATGCTAGTCTGATTATAAAAGTGGATAATCTATGTGGAGAGTCATCCCTTCTCCCAGTAAATGAATTGAAATGAAATATGTTTTTATGTCTTACGACTATTAAAATCAATGCAGTCCAAAGGGTGCGCACATAGTTTGTTTTTAGTGAGAGCTTCAGACTACTTCCCAAATACCCTATTCCCTTCATATCCCCTATGGGCTAGAGTAGTGCACTATATAGGGAAAAGGATGTCATTTTGGACACACCTTTGGGGTTGTTACAGTACTGCCTCTAGTAGTAAGATGTCAGAATGTGTACATTTCTCAGTTTCCTTACATTTTTATACATTTATAGTTTCTGCATTCTAATTCACCACACCAGTAACTGGGCAGAGGTCAGTACTGTAATGAATACCAGTAGGCTGCCCTCTCTTAAACCTTGTTTTAGCCAATCAATATTGATGGTCTCACCTCTGAATTGAAAGTGATGGGAATGTCAAACACCAAGATGAACTGCTTTTCAGCAGCTCTGTAAGACTGGGGGGAGGGGTAATACATTCAACTGTTTTGTGTTTAAAGTAATTACACTAGCTGTCAAAAGCCTAAAGGGAGAGTGACATTGTAGTGAATAATGTGCTCTCCTGTTGATGATCTATTTTAGATATGGCCATACTCAGTGGAGGACCTACCATTAGGCGGAAGAAGCAAATGCCTCAGGCCTTACATCCTCAAGGGGCCTCGTGAGCTGGGCATTATTTAAATAAATGATATCTGCTTGACGCCCCCCATGCTCTGCATTTTTGACCACATTGTTGACAGAAAAGTTAATGAATCCATACAGCCAATTATTATTGATAATAAATCAATAATTTATTTCCATACACCTACAGTTGAAGTCGGAAGTTTACATACACCTTAGCCAAATACATTTAAAATGTTTTTCACAATTCATGACATTTAATCCTAGTAAAAATTCACTGTCTTAGGTCAGTTAGGATCACCACTTTATTTTAAGAATGTGAAATGTCAGAATAATAGTAGAGATAATTATTCATTTCAGCTTTTATTTATTTTCATCACATTCCCAGTGGGTCAGAAGTTTACATACACTCAATTAGTATTTGGTAGCATTGCCTTTAAATTGTTTAACTTGGATCAAACGTTTCGGGTAGCCTTCCACAAGCTTATCACAATAAGTTGGGTGAATTTTGGCCCATTCCTCGTGACAGAACTGGTGTAACTGAGTCAGGTTTGTAGGCCTCCTTGCTCGCACATGCTTTTTCAGTCCTTCCCACAAATGTTCTATAGGATTGAGGTCAAGGCTTTGTGATGGCCACTCCAATAGCTTGACTTTGTTGTCCTTAAGCCATTTTGCCACAACTTTGGAAGTATGCTTGGGGTCATTGTCCATTTGGAAGACCCATTTGCGACCAAGCTTTAACTTCCTGACTGATGTCTTGAGATGTTGCTTCAATATATCCACATAATTTTCCTTCCTCATGATGCCATCAATTTTGTGAAGTGCACCAGTCCCTCCTGCAGCAAAGCACCACCACAACATGATGCTGCCACCCCGTGCTTCACAGTTGGGATGGTGTTCTTCGGCTTGCAAGCCTCCCCCTTTTTCCTCCAAACATAATAATGGTCATTATGGCCAAACAGTTCTATTTTTGTTTCATCAGACCAGAGCTCAGTTGCAAACCCTACTCTGGCTTTTTTATGGCAGTTTTGGAGCAGTGGCTTCTTCCTTGCTGAGAGGCCTTTCAGGTTATATCGATATAGGACTTGTTTTACTGTGGATATAGATACTTTTGTACCTGTTTCCTCCAGCATCTTCACAAGGTCCTTTGCTGTTGTTCTGGGATTGATTTGCACTTTTCGCACCCATACGTCTTCTTCCTGAGCGGTATGACGGCTGTGTGGTCCCATGGTGTTTATACTTGCGTACTATTGTTTGTACAGATGCACGTAGTACCTTCAGGCATTTGAAAATTGCTCCCAAGGATGAACCAGACTTGTGGAGGTCGGCAATTTTTTGCTGAGGTCTTGGCTGATTTCTTTTGATTTTCCCATGATGTCGAGCATAGAGGCACTGAGTTAGAAGGTTTGCCTTGAAATACATACACAGGTACACCTCCAATTGACTCAAATGATGTCAATTAGCCTATCAGAAGCTTCTAAAGCCATGACATCATTTTCTGGAATTTTCTAAGCTGTTAAAAGGCACAGTCAACTTAGTGTATGTAAACTTCTGACCCACTGGAATTGTGATATAGTGAATTATAAGTTAAATAATCTGTCTGTAAACAATTGTTGGAAGAATTACTTGTGTCATGCACAAAGTAGATGTCCTAACCGACTTGCCAAAACTATAGTTTAATGACTTCAACCTAAGTGTATGCAAACTTCCGACTTCAACTGTACATACTGTATATTTCATATCAATATTAATATAATCAAAAATGTTCTCATAATAGTGGAAACAAGTGTCATTAATCACCCACTGACTGGTTCATAATAATGAACTGTTCTACAATGGTAGAGTTCCCGTGCATTTTCACATGATATGATTGCAAACATGACTTTCATTGAAATTAATTTTCAGATAGAAAGTGCCAATAGCATGATGGCGATAAGGAGCCTAGGTACAACGATGCAGGAAAAAAAGATGGATGAAATTAAGCTGAGTATTGAAAAAGGAATGAATAGCAAAGTTGACAGCTTACATGCATCTTTGGAGAAATCCATCCAGGACAATCATACAGCTTTGCTCACTCAACAAGCAGCTACTAGACCACATACTGTAGCCTTTTGAAGTTGGACATTCTAATCACTAGAATCTGGGAGAATCGGCGTTGCCAAAACAACCAAGTTTGACCCAGATGGGTCTATCATAGTGGCAGGACTGCCAGCCGATGAAAACGAGGACCTAAACCAGCTGATATCGGTAGGCCTAAGCTGCGAAACAGAGGTGATTGCAGTTGAGAGGATAAGGGAGAGCGGTAAAAGTCCCGGGGTCGTGACGGTGGAATGTCAGTCCATGGAGGAGAAAGTGGTCTTGTTATGGAAAAAACTAAAGCTGCGAGGCCATCCTGATTATGACAAAGTCCCACACCGATTGCCTTATAGAACTGAACTTCAAGACACTGCTGAGGGAAATCCCAGGAGAAAAGGACTATTTTGTCATGGGAAGCGGACGGGTCATGAAACGAGACCAACCAGAGACAACGCAGACAAGGACATGGGGTGGACAGACCTACTACATAATGAGAGGCTCTGGGGGAGTGGGGATATGTGTAAGGTCTGATATGATGAAAGCATATAACGTTTAAATCATCGCTAAAGCCATAGAAGGAATTATTGTTTTGCGCTTTGAACATAGGGAGTCAGATTATTGTTTTGTTCTGTTAATGCATTTCTTTAGTAAAAAGACAGGTGCTGCTGAAAATACTGCCTTTGTCATCGAGGCAGAGGACATGTATTGTACGTATAGCCCATGTATCTGATGCTGAAGAGTATGGCATGTCATACTATTTTTGTCCACATAGCATCAGATACATGGGCTACATATAGTAAGACATAGGGGCGCTGTTTCACTAGCTCGGATGCTTTCTCCGTTGAGATTCTTTCAGCCACTTGCGAATTGAAGGAAATTTGGCGGGTACACTGTGCACTGTTCGGTTGTTGGAATTATTTTGGATGAACATGCTAAGGTAGCCAACTTTTTGAAGTGATTTGTTTGACAATATAATGAAAACATCATAACTGGTTGTGTTCATGGCACATTTAAAGGTAATACATTTTTACAGTTAAATGACACGTCTTTACTATAAAACCCATAAAACTAATAGAGACGGGGGACTCCTTAATCACTAAGTCCGCCCCTGGCCATACTACGGTGTCAAGATGTATAATAGTCATAGAGCCATACTGTAGAGGCCTATAGCAATATACTGGTGTTCACTTATCATTAAGGTTAATGGCTTGTGTCACCATAACGTTTTCTGTATAGCGCTCAGCTAACTGATCCTCCCTATATGCCTGGTTATCCTGCACCAACAAAGACCAACATTGAGTGGCTCGCCTCTACCAAACATAAGGTCTTATAAAGGCCTAGGTTTAGGACCAACATCAAAAACAAATCCCCTTCAAATAGATTGAGAGCCTTTTAAGGAGGACCAACATCAGAAACAAATCCTGTTCAAATAGATAGAGAGCCTTTTTAAGGAGGACCAACATCAGAAACAAATCCCCTTCAAATAGATAGAGAGCCTTTTAAGGAGGACCAACATCAGAAACAAATCCCCTTCAAATAGATAGAGAGCCTTTTAAAGAGGACCAACATCAGAAACAAATCCCCTTCACATAGGTCTCCAGATGCCTGGAGGATAGCCTGGCCTGCATTTGAGTTCATCTCAAAACACACTCAAACCATGGCTGTGTCCCAAATGGCACCCTATTCCCATTATAGTGCACTACATTTGACCAGAGCCCTAGTGCACAATATAGGAAATAGGGTTCCATTTGGGGTAGGCAGACTTCTGAGGCTTGCTGGGCCAGGCTAGGGGAAGGAGGAAGGGAGCAGTGGAGTATGAGAAGGGAGAGGGAGAGCACAGCCCTATATCTACCCAGTATGTCCCCTGGAATGGTAATTGGGGTGCGCACGGCTGCATGAGAGGCTGAGTAACAGATGGAGATCCATGGGGCTCTGCGGCCCTCAGGGGCCGGTTCCTCTCCTGTCTCCTGTACCCTGGCAACCATCCCTCCGGAAGAGCCAAGACAAGACAGGCCTTCCAAAGGCCTTCGGGTGGAGCCAAGACAAGACAGGTCTTCCAAAAGCCTGCAGGTGGAGACAAGACAGGCTGCCATAGACTTGTAAATGTGAGGAAGGAACGAGAGGAGGAGGAGAAGGAGAGGGAGAGAAAGAGAGAAGGGGGGGGGGGGGGGAAGTGAGAAGGACAGTGGCAAGTGAAATAGCGATTAGTGAGACAGAGAAGGAGAAAGTGGCAAGAGAGATGGGGTGAAAAGGTAAGAGAAGATCCTGATTGGAACCCGTATCATTATCCATCGTCCTAATCTACCTGCTAGCACTGATAAAATGCTATCAATTATCTCACAGGCACTTGGCCAATCATTTACAGATGTGGTTATTATCGATCCGTGGATCCATAGCCTGCACCCCGTCTCCACCGCTGCTTTGTCTCCCTTACCTCCTCATCCTTAAGTGAACCTGAACAGGGTTATATTGGGATTTTAAAATAAGCATTTAGATGGCCTGAGGTCTGGCTTTCATCTAATGATTCAGTTGGATTCTCATTCAATGTGACTCGAGTGGCGAGCCAAACAGGGAGTTTCCTGGCGCCTATCTGTCCTGACTTGTCGGTAGTGACTAAAGATGGTTCCTATCTGTCCTGTCTTGTAGGTAGTGACTGAAGATGGCTCTTATCTGTCCTAACTTGTCGGTAGTGACTAAAGATGGCTCCTATCTGTCCTGACTTGTCAGTAGTGACTGAAGATGGTTCCTATCTGTCCTGACTTGTCTCTAGTGACTGAAGATGGCTCCTATCTGTCCTGTCTTGTCGGTAGTGACTAAAGATGGCTCTTATCTGTCCTGACTTGTCGCTAGTGTCTAAAGATGGCTCCTATCTGTCCTGACTTGTCGCTAGTGACTGAAGATGGCTCTTATCTGTCCTGACTTGTCGGTAGTGACTGAAGATGGCTCCTATCTGTCCTGACTTGTCGGTAGTGACTGAAGATGGTTCCTATCTGTCCTGTCTTGACGGTAGTGACTAAAGATGGCTCTTATCTGTCCTGACTTGTCGGTAGTGACTGAAGATGGTTCCTATCTGTCCTGTCTTGTCGGTAGTGTCTAAAGCTGGCTCCCATCTGTCCCGTCCTGTCGGTACTAAATAAAGCTGGCAGACTCTGCCAGGGGACTGTCACTTCCCATCAGCGTCCCAGTCATTGATGAGAGGGAAGGTAAACAAAGCTATTTGAGATGCTGCCAGCGGAGGTAGTTCTTTACCCTCAGATAATGCTAGTCTTGGAACAGTGTGTGTACTGAGTGTGTGTAGCTGCTAAGTGGGCTTGTGTGTGTGTGTGTGTGTTTGTGTTCATTTATGAACTAGATGGGCATTATATGGAATCATTGTTCTACATTTGGGCATCCCTCACTGGATCGTGACTATACCCATAACAAATATTGGCATAGCTTGAGAATAAACTGGGTTTATCTTGTTTGGCGTTGCTGGTCCTTACAGTACATTAGAAAAGTTATTTTTAATACATTTTTACTATCTTATCAAATTGTTTGCTTTTAAAATGGCAGATGGTCAGATTACGGCTCCTTTTACTAAAATCAAGCTTGCTTTTAAAGTCAGAAAAACCAAAAGACATCTAAAGTATACTGTATCAGCATTAGAAAAAAGGTTTAGAGAGTCTCTCTCGCTCTCTCCACTCACTCTCTCTCTCCGCTCTCTCGCCACTCTCTCAATTCAATTCAATTTCAATTCAAGGGGCTTTATTGGCATGGAAAACATATGTTTACATTGCCAAAGCAAGTGAAATTGATAAATAAAAGTGAAATAAACAATAAAAAGTGAACAGTAAATATTACACTCACACAAGTTCCAAAAGACTAAAGACATTTCAAATGTCATATTATGTATACTGTATATATAGTGTTGTAACGATGAGCAAATAGTTAGTAAAAAAGGTCAAATAAATAAACATAAATATGGCTTGTATTTACAATGGTGTTTGTTCTTCACTGTCTTGCTGCTGTGATGGTACACTGTGGTATTTCACCCAGTAGATATGGGAGTTTATCCTAATAGAAATGTTTTTGAATTCTTTGTGGGTTTGTGAAATCTGAGGGAAATACAGGAGGTTAGGAAGTGCAGCTCAGTTTCCACTTCATTTTGTGGGCAGTGTGCACATAGCCTGTCTTCTCTTGAGAGCCAGGTCTGCCTACGGCAGCCTTTCTCAATAGCAAGGCTATGCTCACTGAGTCTGTACATAGCTTTCCTTCATTTTGGGTCAGTCACAGTTGTCATGACTTGCCAGTCCTGGGATGGAGATTGGGGGTGCCGGCTAGGCAAAGGTCTGAACCCCCCCCCGGGGCTGTTGGACAGTTTTATGATGGTAGTAAATACCTTTCCTTGCCATGCAGCAGTCCTCAACAGTCCTCAACTGGCAGGACAAGTACATTAGAGTGTCTAGTTTGAGAAACAGATGCGTCACTTGTCCTCCACTAGCAGCTTCATTACCCGCAAAACACCAGTTTCAGTGAAGAGGCGACTCTGGGATGCCGGCCTTCCATGTAGGCCAAGTTTGTGCAGTCTCTTTCTGACAGTGTACCCATGCACTTCGACATTGTTTGTGGCAAGAGAGGCCTGTAGATCCCTTGATGTTACTCTGGGGTTCTTAGAGACTTCTATGAGTATCTTTCGGTCAGCTCTTGGGCTGACTTTGGTGGGACGACCTGTCCTAGGTAGTTTGCCAGTGGTCTGGAATTTTCGTCGGACATTTGAATGACGTACTTTGAATTGCTTGGAAATGGAATGATGTACTTGGTTTTGTAACCCCTCCCAGACTCATGGGCATCAATAATCTTTCTTCTGAGGGCCTCGGGTAGGTCTTTTGATCTTTGAATGATGTGTTACCACACACCCATATGGTTAAGACCAAACCAGACCATTTGTTAAAGTGTGATTTGTTAAAGTGGGTGACCTTTATCTATCAATAGTGTTCAAGGGAAGATTACATATCCATCTGTCCAAATATGTAAAAAAAAAAAGCATTCCAGGTGAAGCTGGTTGAGAGATTGCCAAGAGTGTGCAAAGCTGTCATCAAGGCAAAGGTGGTTATTTGAAGAGTCTCAAATCTCAAATATATTTTGATTTGTTTAACACTTTTTTGGTTACTACATATTCCATATGTGTTATGTCATAGTTTTGAGGTCTTCACTTTTATGCAAATAAAGAAAAACCCTTGAATGAGTAATATTCCAAACGACATGTAATTTAACTGTAAAAATGGATCAGCCTTTTAATGTGGCATGAACACAACCAGTCATGATGGTGTTTTCATATGATTGTAAAACAAATCACTTCCAAAATTAGGTTAACTTCAAAGTTGCCTGCTGGACTGTTCACTAACACGGTACCTCATTCTGTGTATCTGTTAAGCCTCAGATTTGAACTCCTGTGTGTGGCACAACTTTTTCTCAACATTTTCTGTCTATTCATCGCCATTTACCCGTTGTTGTCTTAGCTCTCTTGATTAACTGTGTTTGTTTTATGCCTCTCCCTTATTTCAATATGCCTGGTCTGTTGCTGTTTAGGTTATTCGTTATCGTTCTATTCCATTGTAGCGCCCCAAATCCCGATCAACATGGCTCAGATAGCTCCTTTGTCCCACCCCCCACACAAGCGGAGACCTCACCTGGCTTAACTGGTGTCTCCAGAGATGCAACCTCTCTCATCATTACCCAACGCCTAGGTTTACCCCCACTGAATTCTCATACTACCATATCCCTGTCTGTACATTATGCCATCAATCTATTCTATCATGCCCAGAAATCTGCTCCTTTTATTCTCTGTACCCAACGCACTAGACGACCAGTTCTTAAAGCCTTTAGCCGTACCCTTATCCTACTCCTCCTCTGTTCTTCTGGTGGTGTTGAGGTAAACCCAGGTCCTGTAGCCCCCAGTTCTACACCTATTCCCCAAGCGCTCTCATTTGTTGACTTCTGTAACCGTAAAAGCCTTGGATTCTTGCATGTTAACATCAGAAGCCTCCTCCCTAAGTTTGATTTATTCACTGCTCTAGGACACTCCTCCAACCCGGATGTCCTAGCCATGTCTGAATCCAGGCTTAGGAAGGCCACCAAAAATTCTGAAATTTCCATCCCCAACTACAATATTTCCCATCAAGATAGAACTGCCAAAGGAGGTGGAGTTTCAATCTACTGCAGAGATAACCTGCAGAGTTCTGTCATACTATCCAGGTCTGTGCCCAAACAGTTTCGAGCTTCTACTTTTAAAAATCCACCTTTCCAGAAATAAGTCTCTCACTGTTGCCGTTTGTTACAGACCCCCTCAGCCCCCAGCTGTGCCCTGGACACCATATGTGAATTGATTGCCCCTCATCTATCTTCAGTGTTTGTACTGTTAGGTGACTTAAACTGGAATATGCTTAACACCCCTGCCATCCTTCAATCTAAGCTAGATGCCCTCAATCTCACACAAATTATCAAGGAACCTACCAGGTACAACCCTAAATCCATAAACATGGGTATCATCATAGATATCATCCTGACTAACTTTCCCTCCAAATACACCTCCTCTGTTTTAAAGCAGGATCTCAGCGATCACTGCCTCATTGCCTGCGTCCGTATTGGGTCCGCGGTCAAAAGACCACCCCTTATCGCTGTCAAACGCTCCCTAAAACACTTCAGTGAGCAGGCCTTTCTAATCGACCTGGCCCGGGTATCCTAGAAGGATATTGACCTCATCCCGTCAGTAGAGGATGCCTGGTTGTACTTTAAAAGTGCTTTCCTCACCAACTTGAATAAGCATGCCCCATTCAAAAAATGTAGAACTAAGAACAGATATAGCCCTTGGTTCACTCCAGACTTGACTGCCCTTAAACAGCACAAAAACATCCTGTGGCGCACTGCATTAGCATCGAATAGCCCCCGCGATATGCAACTTTTCAGGGAAGTCAGGGACCAATAGACACAGTCAGTTAGGAAAGCAAAGGCTAGCTTTTTCAAACAGAAATTTGCATCCTGTAGTACTAATTCCAAAATGTTCTGGGACACTGTAAAGTCCATGGAGAATAAGAGCACCTCCTCCCAGTTGCCCACTGCACTGAGGCTAGGAAACACTGTCACCACCGATAAATTTACAATAATCTTATTGGCAGACACAACAGCCTTGGTTTCTCAAATGACTGCCTTGCCTGGTTCTCCAACTACTTCTCAGATAGATTTCAGTGTGTCAAATCGGAGGGCCTCTTGTCCGGTCCTCTGGCTGTCTTTATGGGGGTGCCACAGGGTTCAATTCTTGGGCCGACTCTATTCCCTATATACAGTGGGGAGAACAAGTATTTGATACACTGACGATTTTGCAGGTTTTCCCACTTACAAAGCATGTAGAAGTCTGTATTTTTTATCATAGGTACTCTTCAACTGTGAGTGACGGAATCTAAAACAAAAATCCAGAAAATCACATTGTATGATTTTTAAGTAATTAATTTGCATTTTATTGCATGACATAAGTATTTGATACATCAGAAAAGCAGAACTTAATATTTGGTACAGAAACCTTTGTTTGCAATTACAGAGATCATAAGTTTCCTGTAGTTCTTGACCAGGTTTGCACACACTGCAGCAAGGATTTTGGCCCACTCCTCCATTCAGACCTTCTCCAGATCCTTCAGGTTTCAGGGCTGTCGCTGGGCAATACAGACTTTCAGCTCCCTCCAAAGATTTTCTATTGGGTTCAGGTCTGGAGACTGGCTAGGCCACTCCAGGACCTTGAGATGCTTCTTACGGAGCCACTCCATAGTTGACCTGGCTGTGTGTTTCGGGTCGTTGTCATGCTGGAAGACCCAGCCACGACCCATCTTCAATGCTCTTACTGAGGGAAGGAGGTTGTTGGCCAAGATCTCGCGATACATGGCCCCATCCATCCTCCCCTCAATACGGTGCAGTCGTCCTGTCCCCTTTGCAGAAAAGCATCCCCAAAGAATGATGTTTCCACCTCCATGCTACACGGTTGGGATGGTGTTCTTGGGGTTGTACTCATCCTTCTTCTTCCTCCAAACACGGCGAGTGGAGTTTAGACCAAAAAGCTCAATTTTTGTCTCATCAGACCACATGACCTTCTCCCATTCCTCCTCTGGATCATCCAGATGGTCATTGGCAAACTTCAGAGGGGCCTGGACATGCGCTGGCTTGAGCAGGGGGACCTTGCGTGTGCTGCAGGACTTTAATCCATGACGGCGTAGTGTGTTACTAATGGTTTTCTTTGAGACTGTGGTCCCAGCTCTCTTCAGGTCATTGACCAGGTCCTGCCGTGTAGTTCTGGGCTGATCCCTCACCTTCCTCATGATCATTGATGCCCCATGAGGTGAGATCTTGCATGGTGCCCCAGACCGAGGGATATTGACCGTCATCTTGAACTTCTTCCATTTTCTAATAATTGCGCCAACAGTTGTTGCCTTCTCACCAAGCTGCTTGCCTATTGTCCTGTAGCCCATCCCAGCCTTGTGCAGGTCTACAATTTTATCCCTGATGTCCTTACACAGCTCTCTGGTCTTGGCCATTGTGGAGAGGTTGGAGTCTGTTTGATTGAGTGTGGACAGGTGTCTTTTATACAGGTAACGAGTTCAAACAGGTGCAGTTAATACAGGTAATGAGTGGAGAACAGGAGGACTTCTTCAAGAAAAACTAACAGGTCTGTGAGAGCCGGAATTCTTACTGGTTGGTAGGTGATCAAATACTTATGTCATCCTGACTAGTCCCCCAGTCCCTGCTGCTGAAAAACATCCCATCAGCATAATGCTGCCACCACCATGCTTCACGGTAGGGATGGTGTCAGGTTTCCTCCAGATGTGAGGCTTGGCATTCAGGCCGAAAAGTTCAATCTTGGTTTCATCAGACCAGAGAATCTTATTTGTCATGGTATGAGAGTCCTTTAGGTGACTTTTGGCAAATTCGAAGTGGGCTGTCATGTGCCTTTCGCTGAGGAGTGGCTTCCGTCTAGCCACTCTACCATAAAGGATTTATTGGTGTAGTGCTGCAGAGGTGGTTGTCCTTTTGGAAGGTTCTCCCATCTCCACAGAGGAACTCTGGAGCTCTGTCAGAGTGACCATCGGATCCTTGGTCACCTTCCTGACCAAGGTCCTTCTCCCTCGATTGCTCAGTTTGGCCAGGCGGCCAGCTCTAGGCAGAGTCTTGGTGGTTCCAAACTTCTTCCATTTAAGAATGATGGAGGCCACTGTGTTCTTGGGGACCTTCAATGCTGCAGAAATGTTTTTGTACCCTTCCCCAGGTCTGTGCCTCGACACAATCCTGTCTCGGAGCTCTACGGACAATTCCTTCAACCTTTTTTTTTTTTTTTTTTTGCTCTGACATGTACTGTCAATGGTGGGACCTTATATAGATAGGTGTGTGCCTTTCCAAATCATGTCTAATCAATTGAACATAACACAGGTGTTCATATATACCGACATCCAATTAGTCTGATATTGATCTTTAAATCAGTCTAATTACAGTCTAATTAAACATACAAACTGTTTTCAACCATTAACTAATGAAGCGATTTTTCAGACCATAAACCTACTGTATAATGATAAAGTACCACGGCAATGCCACAGTAACGTAATTACACGTTGGCTCAGGTTTTTCACCGTAAAATGTATGCCAAACAAAACCCATTGATTTCAAAGTTTAACAAACCATACAACTCTATTCACAAGAATTTCTTTTAACAATTTCCACTGAAGAATTTACAAAAACTAATTTAGTGAAAGAATTGTGCCGATGCACACTTTGGTAACGGAATTACGGTAAAATCTTTTTATGCGACCATCTTTTCATTAAGATTCAAAGATGTCGGCAGAATGAATGGGGTGTCAGCTATGACATGGCACCTTGAGTTTTGAAACAACCCTATTCCCTTGGTTATTGAACAACAGTAAGTGAAGTGGATTTAAACCTGGTAACGGAATTACGGTAACGGAATTACATCATGGGTCCCTGATCTTTGGGGCGGCAGGTAGCCTAGTGGTTAGGGTGTAGGGCCCCTGAACAAGGCAGTTAACCCACTGTTCCCCGGTAGGCCGTCATTGTAAATGAGAATTTGTACTTAACTGACTTGCCTAGTTAAATAAAGTTAAAAAAAAAAAAAAACATCTGTACTACACAGAAATGCATCATTATGGATATGAATGTCATTTTCCTCATGTTTCACAAGTTTGAACATCACAGCGCAGTACAATACAGTACAATCTACTGTACTGTACTGTACTTTACTTTGCTATACTTTTATTTACTGTACTGTACCATACTCTAATACTGTATAGTATTGTACAGTACTCCGCTGTGCGAGAGAGTTGAACATAACAGTATGCCAGTGGAAGGGAGGACAGTAGCAGGTGACCCAACTGTGGTTTGTGATTTTATGATTTCCCATTGTAGCCAATTCAATTGCAGTAATTCCGTTAATGGAACCAGGCTGGAGGGAGTCTTTGTAGCAGACTGTCTGCATGAATGAAACATGTGTGCTGTACATTATGTGTGTGTGTGTGTGTGTGTGTGTGTGTGTGTGTGTGTGTGTGTGTGTAAAAGACAGTTTAGCTACAGTAAGCATGTGTCATAGCTGGTTTCATTCATCAGATGAGACATTAATCAATCATGGATTGTTTTACAACAAATGTAGTTTTATTGATTTAAAATAATCCAAACACAGAAAAGGACGAGGAAGAGGAGAGGAGATGGGTGGGGAGGGTAAGGGGGAGGGGAGGGAAGGGGTGGGATGGAGAGGAGAGGAGAGGAGATGGGTGGGGAGGGTAAGGGGGAGGGGTGGGATGGAGAGGAGGAGAAGGCTGGGGAGGAGAGGAGGAGAGGAATTTAATCATACTCCAAAACCTCATTTTGATTCAACAGAGAGAGATCACCCAGTCCTCCGGATTAGTGGGGCCCTAATACAGGGCTCTGTGTTGTTTTCATCAAAGCATAAAAGGCTTTGAGTTTGTCTGGTAGAGAGGCATCGTTGGGCAGATCATGGCTTTCTTTGCAGTCTGTAATGTACTGTAGCCCCTGCCACGTGCGCTGAGCGCCGGAGCGGTTATAATAGGATTCCACCTTGTTCCGGTATTGTCTTTTTTCCTGTTTTATGGCTCTGCGGAGGTCGTAGCGGGAATTCTTGTTCGCACCGTAACCTCGGAATTGGCTGCGATAGCCCTGTGATCGGTAGCTCTGTCCTTTGCTTAGCGAGCACCTTGTTAATCCAGGGTTTTTGATTGGGGAAACAGCAAACCTTCACTGTGGGGATGACGATTTGTGTATGTAGGTGTGTGTATGTCCGTGTGTGTGTGTGTGTGTGTGTGTGTGTGTGTGTGTGTGTGTGTGTGTGTGTGTGTGTGTGTGTGTGTGTGGTGTCATCTCATCAGAGGCAGGCAGGCCAGATAATAAGAGCCCTAGTTGCAGGAGAATATTATTCCAGTTAAGATGACAGATTACCTCTTCACAGACTCAAGGGAATAGGTTTGTATTTGTGATACTCCATAGCCTTGCTGGCAGCTATTACATTCTCTGTGTCTACTATTAAGAGTGCCTCCCTATACACCCGCCTAACAAACCTCTGGTACAGACAGCCATGTTGGCGACAGGGTCTTAAGCTACATTGTGACATAAATATGTAGACAGGCAGGGAAAGGCTATAATGACCAGATCCTATGGATCCTATGGGCTGAGATGTTTTGGGCGTGTTGAGAGACAAGCTGTCTTTTATAATGAAGGATCCTATTTCTTTGTGACTCTGCTGTCTGGGTGTGTCTGCCACTACTGGGAAAAATGGCTGCTTTGTTGAGATTTTGAATCAAATACAATTTTATTTGTCACATGTGCCAAATACAACAAGTGTAGACTTTATCGTGAAATGCTTACTTACGAGCCCTTTCCCAACAATGCACTTAAAAAATATGAACATTTGCAAATATATACAAATAAAATAGTAACACAATAAAATATCAATAACATGGCTATGTACAGGCTATATACAAGGAGTACCGTTACCGAGTCATTGTACTTGGGTATGAGGTTGTTGGGGTGATTGATTGAGGTAATATGTACATGTAGGTAGGGGGTGAAAAGCAGTTAATTAACTGTTCAGCAGTCTTATGGCTTTGGCGTAGAAGCTGTTTAGGAGCCTTTTGGACCTAGACTTGGCGCTCCAGTACCGCTTGTTGTGCGGTAGCAGAGAGAACAGACTGTGACTTGGGTGGCTGGAGTCTTGGACAATTTTAAAGGCCTTCCTCTGACACTGCCTGGTATATAGGTCCTGGATGACAGGGAGCTCGGCCCCAGTGATGCCTTGCGGTCAGACGCCAAGCAGTTGCCATACCATGCAGCCAGTCAAGATGCTCTCAATGGTGCATCTGTATAACGTTTTGAGGATCTGAGGGCCCATGACAAATCTTTTCAGCCTCCTGAGGGGGAAGAGGCGTTGTCGTGCCCTCTTTACAACTGTGTTGGTGTGTTTGGACAATGATAGGTCATTAGTAACAGTCTCCACTACAGCCCCGTCGATGTGCTCGGCCCTCCGTTTCCTACAATCCACGATCAGCTCCTTTGTCTTTCTGACGTTGTCCTGGCATCACACTATCAGGTCTCTGACCTCCTCCCTGTAGGCTGTCTTATCGTTGCCGGTGATCAGGCCTACCACCGTTGTGTTGTCTGAAAACAATGGTGTTGGAGTCGTGTGCTGCCACGTAGTCGTGGGTGAAAAGGGAGTACAGGAGGGGGCTAAGCACAGACCCCGTGTTGAGGGTCAGCGTGGCGGATGTGTTTGGTGCAGATTCAGGGTGGAGATTCAGTTATGATTGACCTCAGAACAGTTTATCTACCATTGCTCTCCCTTTCTTTTCCTTTTCATTCCATCTCTATTTCTGTCTTTGTAGGCTTGAGGGCTTCTCACTAGAGAGAGAGAGAGAGAGAGAGAGAGAGAGAGAGAGAGAGAGAGAGAGAGAGAGAGAGAGAGAGAGAGAGAGAGAGAGAGAGAGAGGAGAGAGAGAGAGAGAGAGAGAGAGAGAGAGAGAGAGAGAGAGAGAGAAGAGAGAGAGAGAGAGAGAGAGAGAGAGAGAGAGAGAGAGAGAGAGAGAGAGAGAGAGAGAGAAGAGAGAGAGAGAGAGAGAGAGAGAGAGAGAGAGAGGTGAGAGAGAGAGAGAGAGAGGAGAGAGAGAGAGAGAGAGAGAGAGAGAGAGAGAGAGAGACCTATCCCATTGGTAAAGAGCTTTAAATATCTGAGCATAGAAATATATTCCTCAATACACAACATTACACCTAAAGAATCTCCAAGGAATATATAAGTGAGTAGAAGGCTCGCAAAATGGTCAAAGCTTCAAAACGCTCTACAAGCTAGAATATATATAATTAAAATTGGAGTGGCCATCACAAAGCCCTGACCTCAATCCTATAGAAAATTTGTGGGCAGAACTGAATGTTACTATGTTATACATTGTAGAATAAAAGCGAAGACATCAAAACTATGACATAACACCATATGGAATCATGTAGTTACCATAAAAATGTTAAACAATCAAAACATATGGAATCATATAGTCACGTTCGGGTGTGTAGAGAGACCAAGGCGCAGCGTAGCGATAGTTCAACATCGTTTATTGAACTAATAAACTAGACTTGATGTCGACTATACAAAAATAACAAATGCAATAAGGAAAGTAAAACACACATACTCACAAACACGGGACAACATACAACAACAACAATGAACCACGCCAAGGGAGTGGAACACAGACATATAAGTAGGATCCCTAATTAGAGGTAATGCATAGCAGCTGCCTCTAATTAGGGATCCCACACACAACACCACACAGAAGTAGAAATAATAGATCTGCCAGACTCTGACCATAGAAATATAGAGAAGCAAAGCTTCTCTATGGCCAGAGCCTGACACATGTAGTAACCATAAAAGTGTTAAACAAATTAAAATATATTTATGTCATAGTTTTGATGTCTTCACTGTTATTCTACAATGTAAAAAATAGTGCAAATATGAAAAACCCTTGAATGAGTAATATTCCAAACTTTTGGCCCCCAGTGTATATTTCCATTCGGATAAACACTCCAAACAGCCTACCCGACTGCACCAAGGTGTCCACATGGGATATGTTGCGCCCTTGATCTAAATTCACCCATCCTCAGAGTGCTACTGAGCGCTACCCAGTAATGTTCTGCTCCGCTGGTTAAGATAAATCCCCTCCGTCTTCAGGCACACTAAGCAGGAGAGTGTGTGTGTGTGTGTGTGTGTGTGTGTGTGTGTGTGTGTGTGCGTGTGTGTGTTCACGATGCATGTGTGTGTGTGTCTGTGTGCACCTTTCAGTAGCCCGGGGCTGTTAAAACACAGCCAAACCATTCATCACATTAGAAATCAGCCCTGCATGGTTATCTCTCAGGGCAGAGTGATACCGTCACCGTAATCACGGAGGCAAGATGGCCAAAACTTGTGTTGTGTGTGTGTGTGTACCCGGGGATAAGGACTGTGTCTACTGCCTCTCAGCATGTTCTGCTACTCACTGTGTATGTACTACTGCTCTATCACAACCTCTTACTATGGGAGGGAGGTCTGACAGTGGGAACGAGGTTTGATCCTCCTTGCCAGTCAGTGGAGCCATGCAGCAGCTGCTGGGTAGATCTTCAAATGCACAGCGTGCGTACACTATGGCTGCATCACAAAATGCTCCCTGTTCCCTGCATAGTGCACCCTATGGGCCCTCCTCAAAAGTAGTGCACTAAAGGAAATATAGTTCCAGTTGGGACATCTCTCCCTCTTTCTCTCTCTCTGTCCTCACCCTGTTACCTCGCCCGGGCCACTCCCAGCCTCTCCATACTCTCATGAATGGTTATACGGTTGTCTTTAGCTAGTAAATTGTCACCTCTCTCAGGGTAATAACATCTCTTCCTCCGTACACTCAGACCTGTGACCTCCTTAGCTATTACCTTTCATAATCACTATAACACTCAGACCTGTGACCTCCATAGCTATTACCTTTAGCTGCCCTTCTCTCTAACTCCCTCCCCCAGCCTCCTCCCTGTTCCTCTACCAGGTTTCTTCATCCCCTAACCTCCATCCCCCCTTACTACTACCCCTCATCATCACTATACCACTCCTTATCTTCCTCCCTTAACCTTTAGTTTTATGTGACATATTTTGTCTCCATTCAGCCCTTTTCATCCTCCCCCAGTCTCCATTCAGCCTCTCTCATCCTCCCCCAGTCTCCATTCAGCCTCTCTCATCCTCGCCCAGTCTCCATTCAGTCCCAGCCAGCCTCCCCCAGTCTCCATTCAGTCCCTCCCCTCTCATCCTCCCCCAGTCTCCATTCAGTCCCTCCCCTCTCATCCTCCCCCAGTCTCCATTCAGCCCCTCTCATCCTCCCCCAGTCTCCATTCAGTCCCTCTCATCCTCCCCCAGTGTCCATTCAGTCCCTCTCATCCTCCCCCAGTCTCCATTCAGTCCCTCTCATCCTCCCCCAGTCTCCATTCAGTCCCTCTCATCCTCCCCCAGTCCCCATTCAGTCCCTCTCATCCTCCCCCAGTCTCCATTCAGCCCCTCTCATCCTCCCCCAGTCTCCATTCAGCCCCTCACATCCTCCCCCAGTCTCCATTCAGTCCCTCTCATCCTCGCCCAGTGTCCATTCAGTCCCTCTCATCCTCGCCCAGTGTCCATTCAGTCCCTCTCATCCTCCCCCAGTCTCCATTCAGTCCCTCTCATCCTCCCCCAGTCTCCATTCAGTCCCTCTCATCCTCCCCCAGTCTCCATTCAGTCCCTCTCATCCTCCCCCAGTCTCCATTCAGTCCCTCTCATCCTCCCCCAGTCTCCATTCAGTCCCTCTCATCCTCCCCCAGTCTCCATTCAGTCCCTCTCATCCTCGCCCAGTGTCCATTCAGTCCCTCTCATCCTCGCCCAGTGTCCATTCAGTCCCTCTCATCCTCGCCCAGTGTCCATTCAGTCCCTCTCATCCTCCCCCAGTGTCCATTCAGTCCCTCTCATCCTCGCCCAGTGTCCATTCAGTCCCTCTCATCCTCCCCCAGTCTCCATTCAGTCCCTCTCATCCTCGCCCAGTGTCCATTCAGTCCCTCTCATCCTCGCCCAGTGTCCATTCAGTCCCTCTCATCCTCCCCCAGTCTCCATTCAGTCCCTCTCATCCTCGCCCAGTCTCCATTCAGTCCCAGCCAGCCTCCCTTGTGTGGTGAAAATATAACACCTTTAAGTAACCTTTAAGCAGCCTACATGCTTATTCACTACAATGGGACGCCTAATCCTCTAAGGAACGCGTGTGTCATCTTAAAGACAATATTTATCGAACTGCGATACCTGGAGGGAAATCATACTTGTATATGTACTTGGGTATGCGTGTGATTAGTATTGTTTGGTGTGTGCGTGGGTATGCATGTTGTACATGTGTGAACAGTGACTAGGACAGAGGGTATAGTCATGTGTCCAGTTGCTTGGTGCTATATTTGTAGCCATGCGTTGCATATGGGAGGTGACACTGTGTGGTGGTAACCATGGAGATGCTTCAAGGAGCTAGTGCTTATGCTAATCACTAGTAGCAGATATCATTGTCCTCAAAACTCTGGGTGGAAGAAGGAGACTATAGTTCTCTATATGCACTTTTGACCTCAGTCTCTACAATGCCATGTTGGCATCAGTGGGTAAGGCATCGAAGCACACATTACTTACCAGCCCCACAATGGCTTTTGAGTTAACGGATAGCAAGCACCAGGCAGTCCTTGTCCCTGCAGTGTTTTTTTATATGTGATTTAGGTTTACCATGATGGGTGAGAAGAGAAGGTAATTAGAACCGGGAACAGGACGGCTTTGTGACTGATTTACCATGACACCTGTTGTATGTGAGGGACTATCTCTCGGAGGCTGAGAAGAACTTATGTACTATGCCTATATGAGGCTCAGCAGTGACACGACACAGCAAATAACTAAAGAAATAAATAACATTCATTACCCTGAGCAATGGCTGCAATCTCACACCCCCAAGCCCACCGCTGGCTCCCTCTATGGGCCCAAAGTAACACGAAATAGGGGGAGATAGATTTGAGAACCATAATTGCAGGGGGACAGATTTTCTTTGTAGCTTCACACACTCTCTCTCTCTCTCTCTCTCTCTCTTTCTCGGGGATTAAGTACCTTGCTCAAGGGCACAATGGCAGGCACTGGCATCTAGGATTTGATATCAGTAATCCTCTGGTTGCCCGCTCACTTCCCACCATATTTTTACAGTTGGACCTGGGTTTCGAACTGGCAACCCTCCAGTTGCTGGCTCGCCTCTCTAACCGCTAGAATAATGTTGCAGGAATGCTAATCTTATCAGTTTCTAACTACAGAAACAATCTGAGATGGTGGGTATAATGGTTTGCTGAAATTACATGAGGATGTTCTGCAGTTCTGTAACAGGGGAAGGTGAAAGACAAACTGTATGGATGTCCAGACGACTCCAGATTCTGAGAAAGAGAGAGGGGGGGAGAGAGAGAGGTGGGGGGGGGGAGGGAGAGAGAGAGAGAGAGAGAGCGAGAGAGAGGTGGGGGGGAAGGGAGAGAGAGGTGGGGGGGAAGGGAGAGGGAGAGAGAGGGGGGGAGAGGGAGAGAGAGAAAGGGAGAGAGAGGGAGGGGAGAGTGGGGGAGAGAGAGAGGGAGAGAAGGGGGAGAGAGCAATAACGAGTTGATGCAAGAGGAAGGGGTAGGGAGGAGAAAAGAAGGGTTCTCAAATATTGATGTCCAGTTGTCATGGAGCAGAGGCTGGAAGATTAAAGAGAGAAACCCAGCCCTTCCTGTACACACAAACACACACACATACACACACACACACACACACTCACACACACAAACTGCCTCTGGGTTTGAATTCAGCCCAGTACTCGGATCAAGCTCTGCTCAATTGTTTGAGCTGATAACAGAATCCCAATAGAGATGTGGCAGACGTGCTCGTTAATTTCTCCTAACGAGGTGTGCTCCGTGTAATCTCACATCCATTCATCGACCGCATATAAAGAGTGACAGGAAGAGGAAGAGAGGAATACAGAATATTTTGAGGTTTAGAATGGTTATAGTGAAGAGGAGATGTACTGCACTGTGCTATTACAGCATGATCTATTACAGCATGATCTATTACAGCATGATCTATTACAGCATGATCTATTCTATTACAGCATGATCTATTACAGCATGATCTATTACAGCATAATCTATTACAGCATAATCTATTACAGCATGATCTATTACAGCATGATCTATTACAGCATGATCTATTACAGCATGATCTATTACAGCATGATATATTATAGCATGATCTATTACAGCATAATCTATTACAGCATGATCTATTACAGCATAATCTATTACAGCATGATCTATTCTATTACAGCATGATCTATTACAGCATAATCTATTACAGCATAATCTATTACAGCATGATCTATTACAGCATGATCTATTACAGCATGATCTATTACAGCATGATCTATTACAGCATAATATATTAAAGCATGATCTATTACAGCATGATCTATTACAGCATGATCTATTGCAGCATGATCTATTGCAGCATGATCTATTACAGCATGATCTATTACAGTATGATCTATTAAAGCATGATCTATCCTATTACAGCATGATTTATTCTATTACAGCATGATCTATTACAGCATGATTTATTCTATTACAGCATGATCTATTACAGCATGATCTATTACAGCATGATTTATTCTATTACAGCATGATCTATTACAGCATGATCTATTACAGCATGATCTTTTATAGCATGATCTATTACAGCATAAGGTGCAGAGATGTACAACATGGCCATCACATAAAATTTGAGTTGAGTTGAAAATGATGTTGTAGAGGTGAGAATGGAGTGAGAGAGACTGAGAGGGATGGAAATGGATGGAGTGACTGAGAGGGATGGAAATGGTTGAAGAGAGGCAGAGAGATGCCAAAAGAGAGAGAGAGAGAGGGGATGATGATGAAGATGGTGTATTTTCCTTTGAGTGAAAGAGCGAGCGTGAGCCTGGTGCACCAGGATGAAGATGGGGGAAGAGACACTTTGAAGATGATCCAAGTGAAGAAGGGAATCTTGGGATTGGCATCAGGGGCCGCACAGCGTGTGTGTGTTGTGTTGTGTGTGTATGTGACTCCCTCCCTCCCTGCCAGTGGCGGTTCTAGCTTGTATGTTGCCCTGATATTGTTTAGGACCTTGAGCGTGGCTGAAGTGCACCCATGACCAGCTCGTAAACCAGATTGCATAGCGGATAAGGTACGGTGGGATTCGAAATGGTAGGTGATTTGTTTGTTAACTTGGCTTTCGAAGACTTTAGAAAGGCAGGGCAAGATAGATATAGGTCTGTAACAGTTTGGGTCTAGAGTGTCTCCCCATTTGAAGAGGGGGATGACCGCAGCAGCTTTCCAATCTCTAGGGATCTCTGACAATACGAAAGAGAGGTTGAACAGGCTAGTAATAGGGGTTGCAACAATAGCTGCGGATAATTTTGGAAAAATTAGATTTTGCAGCTCTTTCAGAACATCAGCTATCTTGATTTGGGTGAAGGAGAAGCGCGGGGGGGGCAAGTTGCTGCGGGGGATGCAGAGCTGTTGGCCAGGGTAGGGGTAGCCAGGTGGAAAGCATGGCCAGCCGTAGCAAAATGCTTATTGAAATTCTCGATTATAATAGATTCATCGGTGGTGACAGTGTTTCCTAGCCTCAATGCAGTGGGCAGCTGGGAGGAGGTGCTCTTGTTCTCCATGGACTTTAAAGTGTCCCAAAACTTTGAATTAGTGCTACAGGATGCAAATTTCTGTTTGAAAAAGCTAGCCTTTGCTTTCCTAGCTGACTGTGTATATTGGTTCCTGACTTCCCTGAAAAGTTGCAGATCGGTGGGGCTGTTCGATGCTAATGCAGTACGCCACAGAATGTTTTTGTGCTGGTCTAGTGCAGTCAAGTCTGGATTTAACCTAGGGCTATATCTGTCCTTAGTTCTAAACTTTTTAAATGGGGCATGCTTATTTAAGATGGTGAGGAAAGCCCTTTTAAAGAACAACCAGCATCCTCTACTGACGGGATGAGGTCAATATCCTTCCAGGATACCCGGGCCAGGTCGATTAGAAAGACCTGCTCGCTAAAGTGTTTTAGGGATGAGGGGTGATCGTTTGACCGCGGACCCATTACAGACACAAGCGATGAGGCAGTGATCGCTGAGATCCTGGTTGAAGACAGCGGAGGTGTAATTAGAGGGCATGTTAGTCAGAATGATATCTATGAGGGTGCCCTTGTTTACGGATTTAGGGTTGTACCTGGTAGGTTCCTTGATAATTTGTGTGAGATTGAGGGCATCTAGCTTAGATTGTAGGACGGCAGGGGTATTAAGCATATCCCAGTTTAGGTCACCTAACAGTCCAAACTGGATATGGTGTCCAGGGCACAGCTGGGGGCTGAGGGGGGTCTGTAACAAGCGGAAACAGTGAGAGACTTATTTCTAGAGAGGTGGATTTTTAAAAGTAGAAGCTCAAGCTGTTTGGGCACAGACCTGGATAGTATTACAGAACTCTGTAGGCTATATCTGCAGTAGATTGCAACTCCGCCCGCAGTTCTATCTTGATGGAAAATGTTGTAGTTGGAGATGGAAATTTCAGAAATTTTGGTGGCCTTCCTAAGCCAGGATTCAGACATGGCAAGGACATCAGGGTTGGCTGAATGTGCTAGAGCAGTGAATAAATCAAATTTAGGGAGGAGGCTTCTGATGTTAACATGCATGAAACCAAGGCTTTTAAGGTTATATACAGTGGGGAGAACAAGTATTTGATACACTGCCGATTTTGCAGGTTTTCCTACTTACAAAGCATGTAGAAGTCTGTAATTTTTATCATAGGTACACTTCAACTGTGAGAGACGGAATCACACAAAAAATCACATTGTATGATTTTTAAATAATTAATTAGCATTTTATTGCATGACATAAGTATTTGATCACCTACCAACCAGTAAGAATTCCGGCTCTCACAGACCTGTTAGTTTTTCTTTAAGAAGCCCTCCTGTTCTCCACTCATTACCTGTATTAACTGCACCTGTTTGAACTCGTTACCTGTATAAAAGACACCTGTCCACACACTCAATCAAACAGACTCCAACCTCTCCACAATGGCCAAGACCAGAGAGCTGTGTAAGGACATCAGGGATAAAATTGTAGACCTGCACAAGGCTGGGATGGGCTACAGGACAATAGGCAAGCAGCTTGGTGAGAAGGCAAAACTGTTGGCGCAATTATTAGAAAATGGAAGAAGTTCAAAATGACGGTCAATCTCCCTCGTTCTGGGGCACCATGCAAGATCTCACCTCGTGGGGCATCAATGATGATGAGGAAGGTGAGGGATCAGCCCAGAACTACACGGCAGGACCTTGTCAATGACCTGAAGAGAGCTGGGACCACAGTCTCAAAGAAAACCATTAGTAACACACTACGCCGTCATGGATTAAAATCCTGCAGCGCACGCAAGGTCCCCCTGCTCAAGCCAGCGCATGTCCAGGCCCGTCTGAAGTTTGCCAATGACCATCTGGATGATCCAGAGGAGGAATGGGAGAAGGTCATGTGGTCTGATGAGACAAAAATAGAGCTTTTTGGTCTAAACTCCACTCGCCGTGTTTGGAGGAAGAAGAAGGATGAGTACAACCCCAAGAACACCATCCCAACCGTGAAGCATGGAGGTGGAAACATCATTCTTTGGGGATGCTTTTCTGCAAAGGGGACAGGACGACTGCACCGTATTGAGGGGAGGATGGATGGGGCCATGTATCGCGAGATCTTGGCCAACAAGATCCAGCATGACAACGACCCGAAACACACAGCCAGCGCAACTAAGGAGTGGCTCCGTAAGAAGAATCTCAAGGTCCTGGAGTGGCCTAGCCAGTCTCCAGACCTGAACCCAATAGAAAATCTTTGGAGGGAGCTGAAAGTCCGTATTGCCCAGCGACAGCCCCGAAACCTGAAGGATCTGGATGGAGGAGTGGGCCAAAATCCCTGCTGCAGTGTGTGCAAACCTGGTCAAGAACTACAGGAAACGTTTGATCTCTGTAATTGCAAACAAAGGTTTCTGTACCAAATATTAAGTTCTGCTTTTCTGATGTATCAAATACTTATGTCATGCAATACAATGCAAATTAATTACTTAAAAATCATACAATGTGATTTTCTGTATTTTTGTTTTAGATTCCGTCACTCACAGTTGAAGAGTACCTATGATAAAAATGACAGACTTCTACATGCTTTGTAAGTGGGAAAACCTGCAAAATTGGCAGTGTATCAAATACTTGTTCTCCCCACTGTATGTCAACAAATGAGAACGCCTGGGGAATAGGTGTAGATCTGGGGGCTACAGGACCTGGATTTACCTCTACATCACCAGAAGAACAGAGGAGGAGTAGGGTAAGGGTACGGCTAATGGCTTGTTGTTAAGAACTGGTCGTCTAGTGCGTTGGGCACAGAGAATAATAGGAGCAGATTTCTGGGCGTGGTAGAATAGATTCAGGGCATTATGTACAGGCAAGGATATGGTAAGATGTGAGTTCAGTGGAGGTAAACCTAGGCGTTGAGTAACAATGAAAGAGCTGGAGGCACCAGTTACGCCAGGTGAGGTCTCTGAATGTGGGGGCGGGGGGACAAAGGAGCTATCTTAGTCATGTTGAGCTGGACTGAGGGCTCTACATTGAAATAAAACAATAAGAGCTAACAGAAACAGCAATCAACGAGGCATATTCACATGAGAGAGAGGCATAAATTAATCAAGAGAGCTAAGACAACAGTGGGTTTTGGTGATTAATGGGCAGAGAGGGTCAGTTAGAGAGAATGCTGCGCGTACACACAGGGCCTGAGTTCGAGGCTGGGGCCTAGCAGATAAACAGAATGAGTTACCGTGTTAGGGAACATCGACCTCCTGGCCGATGATCAGTCCAGCAGGCCTCAGCTGTGTAGACTAATGATCTTGAGGTCCAATGAACAGCAAGAGCTGAGCCAGGGAGCAGCTCGGTAGCCGCTACTGCGCTAGGCAAGCGGGAGGCACGGCGTTCAGTTGGCAAAGAGGTACTGTAGCTCAGGAATTAGCTAGTACACTTTGTCGGCTAGCCGGGAGATGGGCCTAGCTCGAGGCTAACTCAAGGCTAACTGGTGCATGCTTCGGGGACAATGGTGTTAGCCATCAACAGCCACTCGGTTGCAGCTAGCTAGCTGCGATGATCCGGAGTAATGATCCAGTGATTGCGGCAGAAATCCGGCAGAAATCCGGTGATGTGGTAGAGAAAGCATTCTGATATGCGCTGGGTTGGTAGCGCGCTGTGCAGACTGGCCGATATTGTCCGAGCTAAAGCTGGCTGGTGCAGGCCAAGGGCAATGGTGAAGACTGCTAACAGTGGCTGACAATGGTTAATAGCTAGTAGCTAGTTAGCTGGCTAGTTTCTGTTGAAGGGTCTGGTTATATGGCATGAAGAAATAGCAGATCCGTTCCACATTGGATGAGGCGGGTTGCAGGAAAGTATATTTAGTTCGTAGAGATGTTTGATGGAAGTGAAATTAAGAGATGTATAAGGAAAAGGACAAAAAGCAAAAAAAACATAGACTATTTACACGGGACAAGACAAATACACGTCTACATTGCTATTTGATGGAGAGTACAGTGTTTCTGTGTGTCCCCTTAGTGCCAGATTTCTAATTGCCAGGGACTGCACAATAGCAGTCAGACGTGTCAACACCTCTCTCCATCTTATCCTCTGAGCCTCCATAAGTGCCATCTCATGCTTATCAATTGTTTCCCCTTTTTTGATCCTCATTGCCAGTTCTTTCCATGTTTTCATGCAGTTTTGGTGTTCTGGACTGCTGTCGTGTGAAGTCAGCAAAGAACTTGCAGTCTGTCTGTCCTGAGTTTGCTAAATTAATTTTCTTCTTAGAAAAGAGTTTGCAGCAGAGTTCTTTCAGAATACACCAACCAACTTCTAGGATTTTTTTTCACCACTCACCAAGGTCTTCCTGAAATACTGGTGGTGGCAACTTCTTCCATGACTCTCATTCCTTGGGAAAACAAAGTTAAGTGATACCTCACTTGGTCCTCTGCAAACTAGTCCGAATTCTGTCAGTCAGAACTGAAGGCCAGTCAGCAGGGTCTGTAGAAAGTGGTTCATCCACAGCAGCAGGATTTGGTGGGGATGCTGCTACAGGCATTTCTAATGGAGAGCACATGGGCATTAGTTTACACATCCCACATACATACCCAGTAATAATAAAATCACCATTGTTACCTACAATATGGAAACTTAAAACTTTGCAAAAGTGAAAATATTTATTTTGTTTATGTTATGCACATGTGTGTGTGCACAAACACACCTGAAGAATCATGCTGGGGAGAAGTGGAAACAAATGGGTCTTCATCCTCATCCTCAGGCTCAGAAAACATTTGTGAAGACACCTGTGTGGCAGAGAAGGTGGATGGCTCCTCATCCTGAGGCTCCAAGATAATTTCTGAAGAGGCCTTTGTGGCTGAGGAGGTAGATGGCTCCTCATCCTGGCCAGAAGTTCCCCTGTATTTGCATTGAAATACAGTATATGAGTCTGACACCCTAAATACATTTGTTGCACAATTAAATATACATGTTATTATGCACAATTTATCAAACTTTCAGAATAGGAACCAAATGAACCATACAACCTCCTTGACTAATTCTTGGCATAAGACACCCCAAAAGACTCAATATATCACAAAAGATACAAAATATCAGCATAATATAGACGTATTTTAAGTTAGCCTACAGCGTTGGAAATTCCCCTTACTGAGCTCAGGACCTAGTCAATACAATCACAGAAAACCTTTATGATGTCACCTCAATGAAAGTTAACCAAATCAATAATGTGCTAGTTAGGTTGTAATTGTTTTGCTGCAGGCTACACACATTATCATGATGAAACTGTGTGAAATTATATCCAATGTTATGGAAGCTAGTTGGACAGAAAACGGAATATTGTCACCCTATGTTTAATAGCATAGCAAGCAACATAGCAACATAGGCTAACAAACGTAAGTGTTATTCTAGCCTATTTCATTAGATGCATAATATTATACTCATAAAGAGATGACGTAGCTGCATACCTATGTCTTTTGTGCGTTTCTCCTCTTCTTCTTTCCTCTTTTTCCTAAACCGAGCACCTGATGTCTTAGACCTTTTCTTCTTTCATCTGATGTCTTAGACCTTATTAATTTGTGTTTATTTGGCACTCGAGCATCAATACATTACCCATCCCCCAACACTGTCAACCAAGAGTCAAGACTAAACCAATTCACCTTGGTGGTGTGCAGACTGGTTTTACATTATTCTTAACGATTTAGCACAAACCAGAAAAAAATGCAACAATATGTCTGTGAAACTATACTGTATATTCACAGTATTATGAATGAATTGTGGTTTATTTGGTAGCATTTCGTAGTGTGACTGATTTTACTAATTGCATTAGTACTGTACAAAGTTAGAGGTGAGCTATTTGATTGATTCCACTGCTCCCCCTACCTCGGGCTTCCAGTGGGGAGACCTGAGGTCAACCTAGCCCCGCCCCCTCCCCATCTCGTACATCTGAGTGGGAGACCTTCCCAGGCAGTAGCCAGCCTAGCTCACAAACTAGAATCAGGGCGCCCACTCCGACAAGGTTAATTGACCCACAGTCCCACACGGTGACTGATATCATTGAGTTGACGTGCAAATGAGCGATAGAAAACCAATTGCGCAAATGCCTATACCTAAATCCGCTACTGCTCCCTCCCTCCCTTACCCCAATCATCCGCAACAGCAGTAGCTTCTAGCCTGTATCTTAGCTGTCCACAAACGTAGCTTTAAGCCTGTATCTTAGCTGTCCACAAACGTAGCTTTGAGCCTGTATCTTAGCTGTCCACAAACGTAGCTTGGATCTATGACTTCTTGACGGATCGTAGTCAGCAAGTCAGATTTAATTAATGTATATCTTCCTTAAAAATTATAAATACAGGGGCACCACAAGGGTGCGTTCTGTCGCCTATCCTATACACATTATACACCAATAACTGTCAGGCTTCCTCTTCAGCCCACACTTACTTTAAATATGCTGACGACACAGCATTGGTTGGTTTTTTAAAATCTGACATTTCTTCTGTGAGTGGATTTCAGAGGGAATTGCAGGGTTTCACTCAGTGGTGTTCTGAGAATTTTCTTGAAATCAATGTGAAGAAAACAAAAGAGATGGTCATAAACTTGAGCAAAAACAGAATAATAGTCCCCCACTCTAAGATCAATGGTGAATTAGTGGAGAGGGTCTCAAAGTATAAATACTTGGGTATAAATACTTGGGAGTTGAAATTGATTCTAAATGAACTTTTAATGAATGTGCACTGAATATAACTAAGAAAATGCACCAGCGGATGTACTTCCTTAGAAAATTATATAATTTTAGATTACAAAGACACATTCTTGTAATATTTTATAAAAGTCTCCTCCAGAGTGTTTTGGCCTTATCTGTGTGTTTGGCAACATGCATGTTAAGGACCAAAAGAAACTGCAGTGCATGATCAAGATGGCCAGCAGGATCATCGGAATTGACCAGGTGTCGGCAGCTCAGCTGTACAATCAGCTTATTTAAAAAAAGACTGACCAAATCCTCAATGACCCTACTCACCCTCTACATCATAAATTTCTGAGAAGTAATAGGTCAACTGGTAGAATTTTACAACAGAGAATTAGAACAGAAAGGTACAATAAATAATTTGTACCTACAGCGATCATATTGTATAATGATCAAGCACATCGCAAGCTATCATAGTTTTAGTTACCTGATAGTATTATACATTTTTAACGTTAAATGTTGGATTGTGATTGACATTTCTGCAGTATTGTCATTTCTTTTTATTGTCATCGTTAATTTTTGTCATTGTTATTTTTTTTTTTTTCTTGTTTATTGGTTTGACTGTTGTGTTTATGTGTTGGGTTTATGTTTTTAGAGAATATGTTGTGACAAGGGCGCGTAATGAATGGCCACATGAATTTCCCCTTGTGGGACACTAAAGTTCACCTTGTACCTTGTACCTTGTACGTAGCTTCTAGCCTGTATCTTAGCAGTCCACAAACGTAGCTTCTAGCCTGTATCTTAGCTGTCCTCAAACGTAGCTTCTAGTCTATATCTTAGCTGTCCTCAAATGTAGCTTCTAGCCTGTATCTTAGCTGTCCTCAAACGTAGCTTCTAGTCTATATCTTAGCTGTCCTCAAATGTAGCTTCTAGCCTATATCTTAGCTGTCCTCAAACGTAGCTTCTAGCCTATATCTTAGCTGTCCACAAACTTAGCTTCTAGCCTGTATCTTAGCAGTCCACAAACGTAGCTTCTAGCCTGTATCTTAGATGTCCTCAAACGTAGCTTCTAGCCTATATCTTAGCTGTCCACAAACGTAGCTTCTAGCCTGTATCTTAGCTGTCTACAAACGCATCAGGTTGAAAATGTCACCCTCTGGTTTTCTACTCCTTCGTCCTCTCTCTGCTCTCCCTCTGCTGTGAGGTAATGTTGTCATCATGTAACAGTGGTAGCTACAGAGCTATCTAGCATGGGCCAAATCTCTGTCAGGACACATCCATCACATCCCATTGGCTCACCCAGATGCCCCCACTGTGGTGGCCTTTTCCCTTAACTCATAGAGGGGGAGGGGGCCGGGGGGCACAAAGCCAATAGCATACAGCAGCAAGCGACACATACAGTACATTAACATACAAGGGGGTTACTATCCTATCACTGTTTCACACACATGTTGGTGCCCAGGGATACATGCAAAATCACACATATTCACGCACCCACACAGAGGCACACACACACATCCTTTCACACACTACGAAGACTGGTAGAAGCAACGAGTGACTATAGCACTAGTGGCTTCAAGCTACATGTTTGACTTATTAGAACACATCGGCCACAGCTACCACAAACACACACACACACACACACACACACACACACACACACACACACACGATGTGTGGTGACTTCGCAGTTCTGTCATGGGGGACAGGAAGAGGAGGGTTGAGGTGTGGATTCATGGGAGCACATACACACACCCTTCTCCCATGAGAGCCTAGCAGGTAGACATAAATCACACAGATCACATGACCACACTGTGCAGGGTAGCTAGCTGCTCTACCTTGTAATGTAAGGAACCTCTTGTAGTATTTCGGAAAGCCTTTACCATCAAACAGAATACTGTTTAGCTGTTTAAGCTTTCAAATATTTTTAATTTATTTTTTATTTTTTATTTTTTATTATATAACCTTTATTTAACTAGGCAAGTCAGTTAAGAACAAATTATTATTTACAATGACGGCCTACCTATAGGGTCAGCCCCTGGAGCAAATTAGGGTTAAGTGTTTTGCTCAAGGACACATCGACAGGTATTTTCACCTTGTTGGCTCAGGTATTCGATCCAGTGACCTTCCAACGCTCTAACCGCTAGGCTAGCTGCCGCCAAATTACTATTAATGGAGTTGACAGTAGATCTCTGTCTGGCACTGACTATTAATTCATCCTGATTTAAGAAAGCTTATAATCCATAGAGCTGGGTGGGTTCAGAAGTCAATGATCATTATGCAGAAGGGATAAACAAACATCAACCCAGGTTGCATACCAAATTGCACCCTATTCCATATACAGTACACTCTTTTTGACCAGGGCCCATATACTGTAGGACGCTGGTCAAAAGTAGTGCACTATGTAGGTAATAGGTTGCCATTTGGAACGCAATCACAGGCTTTACAGTATAACAGCCATCCATTTCAACAGTCTCTCTATCTTACTGCTGCTGAGTTACTTCCGCTTTTAATCCAACCCCTCTGAAAGACACACTTAGACAGACATACATAGACAGGTTTTGGAGAGGTGTGGGGGGGCTGCCACACTGGGTGCCCAGGGAGCTGTTGTTGTGGGGAGTTAAGTGCTTTGCTCAAGGGCACAATGGCAGGCAATGGCATCTAGGATTTGATACCAGCAATCTTCCGCTTGCCAGCTCACTTCCCGGCAGATTTTTCCCGTCATACCCAGGATTCGGCACACAAGCTCACAGAACGGGTGAATTGGAATGCAGACTGCGAGCCAGGCCTATTTGCCCAACATCAGTGCCGACCTCACTAATGGTCTTGTGGCTGAATGTGGCTACCTACCTATTTTCCTCTCTTCTTCTAATTGTCTATCTTTTTACTTTGCCCTTTCAATACCACGCTCTCGGTTTCCTTCTCTCTCTCTCTCTCTGTGTGGGTGGATGATGCGACATGGTGTGAGTCGTCAGAGTCTGTTTGTACACAGACAGTCAGGGATACAGTATAAATGTGTTTCTACAGTGTGTCTTTCATAAAGGTGGCTTTATTTTCCAGACCCCAGAGTGCAGTTGATTGGCATGGAGACTGCTGTGCACCCGTGGGCCTATGGCGTTAGACGGTCAAAGCCCTTATGGAGCACACGTGTGTGGCTGTGTGTGTGAGAGAGAGAGTGTGTGTGTGTGAGAGTGTGTGTGTGTTTGTGTGAAGATGCAGGCAGCAGGGTTGGACTGTGATCCCTCTGTGCGTGGAGGTGGAGGGAGGACAGCAGTATGTACAGTATGAGGAGAGGTCAGGCTCAGTATCCATACTGAGAGCACTAGAGCAGAGGTTATCTCTCCATTGAACACACAGGGCCTTTAACCATGTCATTATCTCCCATAAAGCTGTCCACTTACACATTTTACACAACATTATGCCTCTGTGTTTCTTTGAGAACCGTGAGTGTGCTCTGTGTATGATCTTTGTGTATACAGTGCCTTTCGGAATTTTCCACATTTAGTTACGTTAGACGGATTCTAAAATTAATTAAATTGTTTTATTTCCCTCAATCTACACACAATACTCCAATGACAAAGCAAAAAACGTTTTTTAGAAATTTGTTAAAATTTATTAATATCACATTTCCATAAATATTCAGACGCTTTACTCAGTACTTTGTTGAAGCACCTTTGGCAGCGATTACAGCCTCATGTCTTCTTGGGTATGACGCTACAAGCTTGGCACACCTGTATTTGTCCCATTCTTCTCTGCAGATCATCTCAAGCTCTGTCAGGTTGGATGGGGAGCATTGCTGCACAGCTATTTTCAGGTCTCTCCAGAGATGTTTGATCGGGTTCAAGTCTGGGCTCTGACATTCAGAGACTTGTCCCGAAGCCACTTCTGCGCTTAGCATTGTTGTCCTGTTGGAAGGTGAATGTTCGCCCCAGTCTGAGGTCCGAAGCGCTCTAGAAAAGGTTTTCATCAAGGATCTCTCTTTCTCTGGTCTCCCAGTCCCTGCCGCTGAAAATCACCACCATGCTTCACCGTAAGGATGGTGCCAGGTTTCCTCCAGACGTGACGCTTGGCATTCAGGCCAAATAGTTCACTCTTGGTTTCATCAGACCAGAGAATCTTGGTCTGAGAGTCTTTAGGTGCCTTTTGGAAAACTCCAAGCGGGCTATCATATGCCTTTTACTGAGGAGTGGTTTCTTTCTGGCCACTTTACCATAAAGGCTGGGTTTGTGGAGTGCTGCAGAGATGGAAGTCTAGAGCTCTGTCAGAGTGACCATCAGGTACTTGGTCACCTCCCTGAACAAGGCCATTCTCCCCCGATTGCTTAGTTTGGCCGGGCGGCCAGCTCTAAGAAGAGTCTTGGGGGTTCCAAACTTCTTCCATTTCAGAATGGAGGCCACTGTGTTCTTGGGGACCTTCAATGCTGCAGAAATGTTTTGGTACCCTTCCCCAGATCTGTGCCTCGACACAATCCTGTCTCGGCGCTCCTTCGACCTCATGGCTTGGTTTTTACTCTGACATGCATTGTTAACTGTGGAACCTTATATAGTCAGGTGTGTGCCTTTCCAAATCATGTCCAATCAATTGAATTTACCGCAGGTGGACTCCAGTCATGTTGTAGAAAGGATGATCAATGGAAACAAAATACACCTGAGCTCAATTTTGAGTCTCATAGCAAAGTGTCTGAATACTTATGTAAATAAAAAAAATCTACAAACCTGTTTTCCCTTTGCTGTTATAGATTGCTGAGGATTTTATTTTATTTATTCCAATTTAGGTTTAAACGTAACAAAATGTGGAAAAAGTCGAAGGCACTGTATACTCTGTGTGTGTGTGTGTGTGTGTGTGTGTGTGTGTGTGTGTGTGTGTGTGTGTGTGTGTGTGTGTGTGTGTGTGGTGTCAGGGAATGCAGGCAGTGTGTGTCCATACATGTGTGTGTTTATAATCTAAAACATTTATGTCCAGTCCATAGTCACAGGGCATATACACTGAACAACAATACAAACTCAGCATGCATCAATTTCAACGATTTTACTGAGTTACAGTTCATATAAGGAAATCAGTCCATTTGTATTAATTAATTAGGCCCTAATCTATGGATTTCACATGACTGGGCGGGGGGCGCAGCCTAGGAGGAGCCAGGCCTAGCCAATCAGAATGAGTTTTTCCCCACAAAAGGGCTTTATTACAGACAGAAATACTCATCAGTTTCATCAGCTGTCCGAGTGGCTGGTCTCGATCCCGCAGGTGAAGAAGGATGTGGAGGTCCTGGGCTGCCGTGGTTACACGTGGTCTGCGGTTGTGAGGAAGTTGGACTTAATGCCAAATTCTCTAAAACGATGTTGGAGGCGGCTTATGGTAGAGAAATTAAATTCCCTGGCAAAAGCTCTGGTGGACATTCCTGCAGTCAGCATGCCAATTGCACGCTCCCTGAAAACTTGATACATCTGTGGCTTTGTGTTGTGTGACAAAAACTGCAAATTTTAGAATGGCCTTTTACTGTCCCCAGCACAAGGTGCAACTGTGTAATGATAATGCTGTTTAATCAGCTTCTTGATATGCCACACCTGTCAGGTGGATGGATTATCTTGGTAAGGAGAAATGCTCACTAACAGAGATGTAAACACATTTGTGCACAACATTTGAGAGAAATAAGCTTTTAGTGCATATGAAACATTTCTGAGATCTTTTATTTCACCACATGGTGAAACACTTTACATGTTGCGTTCATATTTCTGTTCAGTGCAGTTTGAGTCTCTCTCAGATGACAGATGTCAACATGGCTGTCTATTAGCCTTTCCGTCCCCTCCACACTGACAGCTGGACATATTCTGAGGAGTCGGTGTAGCTGTCTCTTTCTGTAGATGAGAGGTAGCAGACAGATATATCTGTATGCTCTCGTTGGCTGGCCCTCACTACATATTCGTCGCCAAACCCACTGGCTCCAGGTCATCTATAAGTCTTTATTAGGTAAATCCCTGCCTTATCTCAGCTCGCTGGTCACCATACCAACACCTACCCGTAGTATGCGCTCCAGCAGGTATATTTCACTGGTCACCCCCAAAGCCAACACCTCCTTTGTTTAAGCATCAGCTGTCAAAGCTGCTTATCGATCACTGCACCTGTATATAGCCCTTCTGTAAATTGCCCATCCTACTACCTCATCCCCATATCTATTTTTTTAACTTCCGCTCATTTTGCACTCCAGTATCTCTATTTGCACATCATCATTTGCACATCCATCTTTCCAGTGTTAATGCTAATCTGTAATTTATTTCGCCACTATGGCCTATTTACCTTCCTAACCTTACTGCATTTTGCACTACATTTGCACTCTGTATATAGATTTTCTATTGTGTTATTGACTGTACGTTTGTTTATTTCCCATGTGTAACTGTGTGTTGTTTTTTTGTTGCACTGCTTTGCTTTGTCTTGGCCAGGTCGCAGTTGTAAATGAGAACTTGTTCTCAACTGACCTACCTGGTTAAATAAAGGTGAAATAAATAAAATAAAATAAAATAATTGACTGTTAGAAGATATATAATATACAAAGTTATTTTCTGTAATCGGTAACTCTGTAAACGACAGATTCCAGTTGTGCCTCATGTTATTAATCATTTAATTCTTGCCTGATTTAATTCAATCACGTAATCAAATAAACGTTAGAATAATCTATTTTATAAAATGGCATGTCACCAAATTAATCAAAGCCAATGTTACGATACCTTTCTGTCATGTGTCCTTCCACCCACTTCTATTAGCCTTATCACTGACCTCTCTGTCATGTATCCTTCCACCCACTTCTATTAGCCTTATCACTGACCTTTCTGTCATGTGTCCTTCCACCCACTCCTATTAGCCTTATCACTGACCTTTCTGTCATGTGTCCTTCCACCCACTCCTATTAGCCTTATCACTGACCTCTGTCATGTATCCTTCCACCCATTCCATTGATTCTGTATGGAGTTTTACTGTAAGTAACCCACAATGACATCCTTCATTCCCGTCTGGCCATACAGGTGGTGGGTCAATAAAAAATGACTGCCCTTTCCTTTTGACTTATTAGTTGAGGCTGTTGTGCTCTCTCTCTGACCGAGTATTAGGGTGGACAACCGTTAAGTTTGTGTGCTTGGTAAGTGTGTCTCCCATCTGAACCCCAGGCTGAAATCAATACATCAGGGCGCCTTAAAAACAATAGATCCATGTCCTAAAATCATTACACATGTCACTGGTTCATTTCAGGAGAGAGAAACTTAAATCGTGTAGTCCATCTTCTGTCCTCTCTAGCCTAGCAATTAAGAGCTTTGGGCCAGTAACCCAAAGGTCACTGGTTCAAATCCCAGAGCCAGCAAGGTGGGAAAATCTGCCGTTCTGCCCTTGAGCAAGGCAGTTAACCCCCAGCAACAACTGCTCCCCAGGCATTCAGTTGTACAACTGACTAAGTTTCCCCTACTCCCCCATCTCCTCTCTCACAGTCTAGCCTTGGTATCAGTGTGTAAGCACAGCTTTGAATGATGGTGTTACCACACACCCATATGGTTAAGACCAAACCAGACCAATTTTCTTATCTTTATGGAAGGCTGAATATGGAAGTTTCTCTCTAATGTTTTCTAATCATTTGCAATTGTACTTTGGTACACCTAATTTACATTTTAGCCATTTTATGTGATGGTAAAGGTAGGGGTGTATTCACTTTTTCCCCATAAGGAAAAGGCATTTTTATTTTAATTGCATAGTTTGTTGTTGTGTGTGATTTGTTAAATTGGGTAACCTTTATCTGTCAATAGTGTTGAAGTGAAGATGACATTTCCATCTGTCCAACTATGTAACTTTACAGGGGGTGTACTTACTTTTTCACATGACTGTATATGGGTTGAGTAAATTGACCAGATATGAGTGATGGTGCATTCAAAATTAAAATTATTCTGAATGATCTAAAGGATGTATTTAAGGTCCAATAATTAGTTCCCTTTGTAAAGCACAGCGAACAATGCAGGTTCCGATGTCAAGTGGATTTCCAAGGGACAGGTCATAGTGACGAACAAGAATCTGATTGGCAGAGAAATCACATATTTATTCACCAGGACAGGCTAAGATCAAGTTAACCTAGAAGGGAGCAGGTTTGCTTCAGAGCATTCGTTGCTATGGTTGGCACGTTCTGGTTTGACACATCTCACTAAATCACTAATCCGGCTTTCTGGAATACCCCTCAGAAGTCTCAGAATGCTATCCGGTCGATACATCCATTTTGGTCACCTTAAATCCTGACTGAGCCTCCTTAACACAAGCTGTGCTTACACACTGATACCAAGGAGATATTGGAGAGGAGGGAGAGTTTCTCTAATGTTTTCTAATCCTTTGCACTTGTTTTGGTACCTAATTCTAATTCTAGCCATTTTATGTGATGGTAAAGGTAGCGGTGTACTAACTTTTTCCCCGTAAGGAAAAGGCATTTTTGTTTATTTTAATTGCATAACATAACTTGGTTTCACCTTGACTTGGTTTCACCTTGACTGCTATACAAATTCTGTGTATTGCTTTGCGATTTTTTTGCAACTGGAAGTTTCCCGTACAATGTGGGCGATGCCGAACTATTTGGTAACTAAGGCAACTATGTGTAGAGCTGTAAGAAAAGTATGCCTCACATTTAAGAGATTTTTTATATTTATTTATTTAACCTTTATTTAACTAGGCAAGAACAAATTAAGAACAAATTCTTATTCACAATGACAGCCTACCTACAGGGTCAGCCCCTGGAGCAAATTAGGGTTAAGTGCCTTGCTCAAGGACACATCAACAGGTTCTCACCTTGTCGGCTAGGGTATTCAAACCAGCAACCTTTCGGTTACTGGCCCAACGCTCTAACCCAACGCTACTGGCCCACCGCTTTACTGCCTTCCCTGGCCATCAAGCTGTCAATCTAATCAAGGAGGACTTTTACAGAATTGCAGGTACAGTAGGCTGCCAAGTTGACTGCCAGCAATGCTTTGCTAATCTCAAATTAATAAGCCTAGACAACATGATAAAAATGATAGCCTAATTCATCCTGCAGATTTTCCAAACGTCATTGGTGCTATAGATGGGACACATTTCCCCCATTTAAAGACCCTCTGGACCAAGTGAAGGAGACTAGGTAAATAGAAGATCTATTTACACACACACACACACACACACACACACACACACACACACATGAAGCCAGTGACGCAAAGCCCTGCTTTCTTCCACAGGTCTCTCTAACTGGCTCCCTCCCATCTCACCTCCCTGTCCTTCCCCCATCCACACACAATACTTACATCTCTTCCCCCATCCACACACAGTGCTTACATCTCTTCCCCCATCCAAACACAGTGCTTACATCTCTTCTTTCCCTGTCCATCCCCCATCCACACAGTGCTTACATCTCTTCTTTCCCTGTCCATCCCCCATCCACACAGTGCTTACATCTCTTCTTTCCCTGTCCATCCCCCATCCACACACAATACTTACATCTCTTCTTTCCCTGTCCATCCCCCATCCACACACAATACTTACATCTCTTCTTTCCCTGTCCATCCCCCATCCACACACAATACTTACATCTCTTCTTTCCCTGTCCATCCCCCATCCACACACAGTGCTTACATCTCTTCCCCCATCCACACACAGTGCTTACATCTCTTCCCCCATCCAAACACAGTGCTTACATCTCTTCTTTCCCTGTCCATCCCCCATCCACACAGTGCTTACATCTCTTCCCCCATCCACACACAGTGCTTACATCTCTTCCCCCATCCAAACACAGTGCTTACATCTCTTCTTTCCCTGTCCATCCCCCATCCACACAGTGCTTACATCTCTTCTTTCCCTGTCCATCCCCCATCCACACAGTGCTTACATCTCTTCCCCCATCCAAACACAGTGCTTACATCTCTTCTTTCCCTGTCCATCCCCCATCCACACAGTGCTTACATCTCTTCTTTCCCTGTCCATCCCCCATCCACACAGTGCTTACATCTCTTCCCCCATCCAAACACAGTGCTTACATCTCTTCTTTCCCTGTCCATCCCCCATCCACACAGTGCTTACATCTCTTCCCCCATCCAAACAGTGCTTACATCTCTTCCCCCATCCACACAGTGCTTACATCTCTTCCCCCATCCACACAGTGCTTACATCTCTTCCCCCATCCACACAGTGCTTACATCTCTTCCCCCATCCACACACAGTGATTACATCTCTTCTTTCCCTGTCCATCACTTTTTCTTCATCACACCTTCCTGTTCCCACTACCATTATTTCCCTCCCACCCATTTCTCCCTGTCACCACTCCATTTTCACTCCTTCCTTTCAATGTCCTCTCACTCTCTCTCACTCACTCTCTCTCACTCTCTCTCTCACTCTCTCTCTGCTCAGCAGTGTGAGTAAGAAAATAGTCTAGAGGTTTCTATTAGCAGTGCCCCACCTCCATGCATACAATCAGGACACACACACACACTTTCATCACACACATAGAGTGTCCCCCATGAATATGCATCACCATGCTGCTCCGGAATCAGGCATTCACTCAACCAATTACGGCAATCCGTGTGCTTTAAGTGGTACTTAGTGTTATGCTATAGAGAGGATTAACTAGGGGATGGTTACAGTGTAGCCTGTTCTGTAGACAATGTCTATTGTAGTAGAGGCCGTAGAAGGAAATGGTACTGTATAAAGTATTGGTGTTATGGTATATGTATACGGTCTGATATACCACGGCTGTCAGCCAATCAGCATTCAGGGCTCGAACCACCCACTTTATAAAGAGGATTAACTATGTTTACTGTGTTGGATTGTATCATTACAGCGCAGGAGGCTGGTGAGGATGGGCTTGTGTTAATGGCTGGAGCGGAATAAGTGGAATGGTATCAAATACATCAAGCACATGGTTTCCACATGGTGTTTGATGCCATTCCATTCGCTCCGTTACAGCAATTATTACACCAGCCTCCTGTGCATTACAGTAAGATGTGTTCAATAGAGACATTGTGTAGCATGTAAAAGACTACAATAGTTAATTAAGATGGACTACACGTCAAGTTAATTAAGATGGACTACACGTCAATAGTTAATTAAGATGGACTACACTTCAATAGTTAATTAAGATGGACTACACGTCAAGTTAATTAAGATGGACTACATGTCAATAGTTAATTAAGATGGACTACACGTCAATAGTTAATTAAGATGGACCAGGGGAGTGCTGTACTTCCATCTGTGAGGGGGCTGCAAACAGTATGTATTGTGAGAGATAGTGAAAGACTATGGCCAAGTTGTTACTACTACTACAAGTATTCTAAACTGTGTTTGTGGATGATAGTACCCTCCTTACTTACTTTGAGTACATAGTAGAGATGGTGATTCATATCTTAATTTATGATTTTTTAAATCAGATTTCACTTTCAGGAAAACATACTTGTATTGATAGATAGCTGTATTTGCCTGGTCCATTCAGAAGTAGATTTTCCACAGCCTGAACAGCAGAGAGCATTTATATGTGTAATTTCGCAATACAGCTACAGTGTATTATAGTGTTACAGCCTTTTTCTAAAATTGGTTAAATACATTTTTTTCCTCATCAATCTACACACAATACCTCATAATGACAAAGCAAAAACAGGTCTTTACAAATGTTTGCAAATAGAAAAACAGAAATACCTTATTTACACAAGTATTCAGACTCTTTGCTATGAGACTCAAAATTGAGCTCAGGTGCATCCTGTTTCCATTGATCATCCTTGAGATGTTTCGACAACTTGATTGGAGTCCAAGATTCTCTGGTCTGATGAAACCAAGATTGAACTATTTGGCCTGAATGCCAAGCGTCTGGAGGAACCATCCCTACAGTGAAGCATGGGCGGCAGCATCATGCTGTGGGGATGTTTTTAAGAGGCAGGGACTGGGAGACTGAACGGAGCAAAGTACAGAGAGATCCTTGATGAAAACCTGCTCTAGAGTGCTCAGGACCTCAGACTGGGGCGAAGGTTCACCTTCCAACAGGACAACGACCCTGAGCGCAGGAGTGTCTCTGAATATCCTTGAGTGGCCCAGCCAGAGCCCGGACTTGAATCTATTTAATCTATTTTGAATTCAGGCTGTAACACAACAAAATGTGGAAGAAGTGAAAATGTATATATAATAAAAAAGACGACATAAAACACTGTAAAAACACCAGAAAATCAACTGATTTTAATTGAAGAAATCTGTTCACAGGTATTCCCACGGATAATAGAGAGACACGTGATCATATACAGATGTAAGCAAGGTTTGAAATGATTATGTTTTAGTCAAACATTATATATGTTTGGGCTTCTTGCTGTCACGTTGCAGTCTACAAATGATTTGTAATTATGTTCCGGCCCCCTGACCATCCGCTCAAGAAAGAAATCGGCCCGCGGCTGAATCTAGTTGACGATCCCTGCTTTATATACAGTACATCACAGAAGACTGTAATATAACCAAACCGTTTGACATAGAAACACAGGACTTTCGGGAGTTTTTTTTTTTATAATGTGGATTAATTATGAAATAATGAAAAATATGAATAACATTCCACCCAATGAGGCCACTAGGTCATTTGACTTCAGGAGAGGGCTACAACCAATCTACTGGCATTATATCAGGCCCTCAGACCCTGCTGTTTGATAGGCCCTGTAAAGAACCAACCCTTCATCAACAATAGAATAATGATCATATATCAGCCTGGCTGGCCCACCTCTCGGCCTGGCTGGCCCACCTCTCGGCCTGGCTGGCCCACCTCTCGGCCTGGCTGTCCCACCTCTCGGCCTGGCTGTCCCACCTCTCAGCCTGGCTGTCCCACCTCTCAGCCTGGCTGGCCCACCTCTCAGCCTGGCTGGCCTACCTCTGGGACATTACCATAATATCCTCTACAACGCTTTGTCACCTGGACACTCATGTACGGTCTGGTCTCTATGAACCTTGGCCCATCAAGTGATGAAAGAAACATATAGCTAGGATGACGGCAACTCTGTCACTGCAAGCCAAGTAGAACTAGAACCATAGAATCAGTATTTGAACCTGATTCTATTTCTGTTTTGGAACAGTAGCATTGATGTTTAACCTGTGCAGGGGGCCTCAGCCTCATCTGGAACATGCCAGAACGCTTTCACTTCCCTGGTGTTTATTTCTCTACTGGCGATATCTTTGCCTGCTTCTGTCTGCTTTGAAGTGTTTCTGAAAGATGTAAACAAACACTAGCTCTCTGAAAGTTCAACCTTCCCAGGTAATCAAAAGCAGCAGTCTGAGTATGGTGCTGAAACTCAGATGAAGTACATGTCATTTAAATGTGAGGTGAATTATTAGGCAATGCAGTTTGTCCAATTTCAGCTTGCTATTCTGGCAGCATATTATATTGGTGTAGCCAATCGTGGGAAAATGTTTTCCCCTAAAAACATGGCTTGGTCCATGTGATAGTGGAGGTGGTTTGGGAGAAATACAACGCATTTCAAGAGAGAGAGTTTTCTGAACCCATGAGCCTTTGCACTCAATAAATGACACACCAATATCTCTGCACTCGATAAAAGACTGAGTTCATTCCTAAATAAAAGGCTGGGTGGTCGGGACGATTATCTGTTCCAGTGGGTTCAGAGGAGGGTCAGACAGGGCCAGTTCTTGTAAGCTAGGATGACCGTGCAGGGGGCCTGTGGGGGCCTGTCAGGCAAACACAAAGCTATCTGCCAGAAAGCATTGTCTCCCTGAGGCCAGACAGAGAGACTGCTCCGCCTGCTTCTTCTGCGCACCCCTCACACTGAATCCTGAGTAGGTGCCAATGAGATTTTCAGCAGCTCTGCCTCTGTTTTTAACTCTTACTTTCTCCATCCCCACGTCTCATCTTTCAATGTTTATTATTTCAGCCATATTCTCTAGTGTCAACACTGCTATACCAAATAATTAAGTAAGGCAAGGTATGATCTCCTTTTGTCTACCTGATCCCAAAACTCATAAAGAATACTGTCAGTGTCGACTGCTGTGGAGTTTGAAAAATAATGACAATTTATGCACTCACTAATGTAGTCTCTCTGGATAAGAGAAGTCTGCTGAATGACTAAAATGTCAAATGTAAATGACTGCACATCTGATAATTGAAAACTCAGTTTAAGTGCACTGAGGCTCACCATTGCCAATACAAATAAATTGCATGCGAACTGCATATGGGTTTTGAATGAAATACATTTTTGATGGTTCTTTTAGTGCCACTGATGAGATCAAATTTCAAGCATCTCTCTCTCTCTCTCTCTCTCTCTCTCTCTCTCTCTCTCTCTCTCTCTCTCTCTCTCTCTCTCTCTCTCTCTCTCTCTCTCTCTCGCTCTCTAGCATCTCTGTTTCACTCTCGCTCTTTTTGTTTTAGCCCTCTAAGGCTGCTATCTGAACCTCCCGTTGCCTAATTGTGTTTTTCATTTCAGAATTACCTCAGGAAATTATTCTTCCATAGTCAGTCAATAGGCCACAGCTCAATGTTCCTAAAGTCCCCTCCAGGAGCAGGAGTTTATTGCACCACCATCCATGGGGGCCGACTCAGCCAATCAGACATGGGTTCAAATACTATTCAAAATCATTTTAAATACATTGTCTGGACTTGATTGAGCTTGCCTGGTTCAACTAACCAATTGAATAGTTGCAAAAGTGCAAACCCTACCCTAATGTCACTACAGGCAGACTAAACGCAAACGCTCAAAGTATTTGAAAGATTCCAAACATTATTTGAACCCAGGTCTACAGCCAACTTTATTCATATGTTCAAACCCAGCCTGAATTACTTTCTCACATTATGAAAAACAATATGCCTAGCCTACTTCCTTCACCTGTTGAGGCAAAGAATATGAGGAGAGAGAAGATCATATGAATAGAGAGAAGATTATATGAGTAGAGAGAAGATAATATGAGGAGAGAGAAGATAATATGAGGAGAGAGAAGATAATATGAGGAGAGAGAAGATAATATGAGGAGAGAGAAGATAATATGAGGAGAGAGAAGATAATATGAGGAGAGAGAAGATAATATGAGGAGAGAGAAGATAAGAGTAGAGATATAATATGAGGTTGTAACGTCTCGTTCTGAACTGTTAATTCTCACACCCGCTGATTTCAAACACACAGAAACCTTAGAAACCTTAGCCATAGTCGTTGGTTTGATGTGGAATGGCTTGTAGTCTCTTTCATTGCTTTCATTCTCCAACAGCTGATGAACAGCAGGCCGATAAGCCAGCAGCAACAGGGAGCCGGATATAGCAGGAAACAGAAAACACTGAGGCTGAGGAGGTGTAGTGAAAATGTATGGGTTTGGGAGAAGACTGGCTGTGTGAGTGAGCAAGTGAGACAACCTGACTGGAACGTGACCCTGGTCACACCACTGACTTGGGAAGCCAGTGGTTGCCATGTTGACCTGGGCTGCCTTGCCCACAGGTTTAATGATTAACTTCCTTTTACCACCAGTCAACATCCTAATGAGCCATTTATGGTGTGTTTGCCGAGTTAACTGACATTGAGCGTATGAGTTTACGCAAAAGGACCGGATGTGGAGACTGGAGTGTCACTCCACCCAAATGATAATACAAACATAAACATACATACTAGACATACACACACACACACACACACACACACACACACACCGGTAGCAATAGAGAATCTAACAAAGATCAGTTTTTCCATGGCCCTCCAGTTGTTTGATTCGTACTGAGCCTAGTGCTGAGCGTAGTGCTGAGTGTGTGAGAGAGAGAAAGGCAGGGTATGTACTGAGTAGGAGAACAGAACAGTGTGGTGTCAGGACTTGGCCCAAACCAAATGTGAAAGCCCCTGAGCGTAGCATCTAGAGGGTAGGCAGCAGCATACCACCCTGCATACAGCTGCTGGCTTGCCTCTGTATCTAAGCAGGGTTGGTCCTGGTTGATCTTTGGATGGGAGACCAGATGCTGCTGGAAGTGGTGTTGGAGGACCAGTAGGGGGCAATGTTTCCTCTGGTCTGAAAAAATATCCCAATCCCTCAGGGCAGTGATTGGGGACATTGCCCTGTGTAAGGTGCCATCTTTCAAATGGGACATTAAAGGGGTGTCCTGATGCTTGTGGTCACTAAAGATCCCATGGCACTTATTGTAAGGCTGAACAGGGGAGGATCATCCTCAGTGAATTTCATGAACATTCAAATTGTGGAACATTAAAAAAGTTATTATTTTTAGATACAACTATACTAAATATATTCACTTTTTTTAAAAGAAGGTCTACAGTATTCACAAAAAAAAAAAGGTCTACAGTAGTAGCCTCAGCAAAACTCTAGGGTAGCACCATGGTGTAGCCGGAGGACAGCTGGCTTCCGTCCTCCTCTGGGTATATTGACTTCAATACAAAACCTAGGAGGCTCATGGTTCTCACCCTCTTCCATAGACTTAGACTATTTATGACAACTTCCGGAGGACGTCCTCCAACCTATCAGAGCTCATGCAGCATGAACTGACATGTTTTTCTCCCAAACAAAGGATCAGATAATCAAGTACAACAGCTAGCTAACACTGCAGTGCATAACATGTGGTGAGTAGTTGACTCAAAGAATGAGAAAAAGACAATAGTTGAAAGCTTCCAAGTTTTTATTTTATTTTTATTTAACCAGGCAAGTCAGTTAAGAACAAATTCTTATTTACAATGACGGCCTACACCGGCCAAACCTGGACGGCACTGGGCCTATGGGACTCCCAATCACGGCCAGTTGTGATACAGCCTGGATTCGAACAAGGGTGTCTGTAGTGACACCTCTAGCACTGAGTTGCAAGGCCTTAGACCGCTGCGCCACTCAGGAGCCCGAAGCTTACCCAAGTCAAGGTAAGCTTTTGGTTTAATTAATTTATTGCCACCGAGGCCTGCCCGTATAACTACTAAACTGCTTGCTGCCTAAACTTTACTCCATGATTTTAGTGGGTTTACTTACTTGTTATTTCTACTAGCTACGATGATGTAGGTAGGCTTTGTTTAGCGATTATGATATGAAGGTTTGGCTTAGAAAGGTTTTTTTGCCTGGTCACAGACAGCTGGTGTGTTATGCATTGAAGTCCACAAGCAAAGGGAAAAGGTGAGAGGAGGAGATCACGTAGATGCGACAAGGAATACAACAAGCAAAAGGATCACGCTGTTTGTGCAGCGGGTGAAATAAGTATTGAACAAGTCACCATTTTTCTCAGTAAATATATTTACAAAGGTGCTATTGACATGACATTTTCACCAGATGTTGGTAACAACCCAAGTAATCCATACATACAAAGAAACCAAAACAAATAAGTTCAGAAATTAAGTTATGTGTAATAATGTGAAATGACACAGGGAAAAAATATTGAACACACTTACTGATATTTATTTAATACTTTGTACAAAAGCCTTTGTTGGTAATGACAGCTTCAAGACGCCTCCTGTATGGAGAAACTAGTCGCATGCAATGCTCTGGTGTGATCTTCACATCTTCTGGTGTGAAGATCTCCTTCAAATCTTGAAGGTTCCATGGGCCTCTTCTATGAATCTTGATCTTCAGTTCTTTACATAGATTTTCAATGGGATTTAAGTCAGGTGATTGGCTGGGCCATTCTAGCAGCTTTATTTTCTTTCTTTGAAACCAATTGAGAGTTTCCTTGGCTGTGTGTTCGGGATCATTGTCTTGCTGAAATGTCCACCCTCGTCTCATCTTCATCATCCTGGTAGATGGCAGCAGATTTTTGTCAAGAATGTCTCGGTAAATTTGCCCATTCATCCTTCCTTCAATTATGTGAAGTTTGCCAGTACCATTTGCTGAAAAGCAGCCCCACACCATGATATTCCCACCTCCTCCAAACATGGTGTGTATTATGACATCCAAACAGTTCAATTTTACTCTCATCTGACCACACTATATTCTCACAGTATTTCACTGGCTTTTCCAAATGTTGTGCAACTTTAAACGAGCTTCAACATGCTTTTTTTTCAGCAATGGAGTCTTGCGTGGTGAGCGTGCATACAGGCCATGGCGGTGGAGTGCATTACTTACTGTTTTCTTTGAGACAACAGTACCTGCTAATTGCAGGTCTTTTCAAAGCTCTCCACAAGTGGTCCTTGGCTCTTGGACAACTCTTCTGATTATTCTTTTCACTCCTCTGTCAGAAATCTTGCGAGGAGCACCTGGTCGAGGCAAATTTATGGTGAAATGATTGTCTTTCCACTTCCGTATTATAGCCCCAACAGTGCTCACTGGAACATTCAGAAGCTTAGAAATGCGCCTATAACCAATGCCAACATTATGTTTTGCAACAATTAGGTTGCGAAGGTCTTGAGACAGCTCTTTGCTTTTACCCATCATGAGATGTGTCTTGTGTGACACCTTGGCAATGAGACCTTTTTGTAGGCCATCAGTTGGGACTGAACCAGCTGATATTAATTTGCACTGACAGGGGGCTGGATTGCTTTTTATTTACTGATAGTTTTCAGCTGTTGTCTTGGCTTTCCATGCCTTTTTGCACCTCCCTTTCTTCATGTGTTCAATACTTTTTCCCTGTGTCATTTCACATTATTACACATAACTTAATTTCTGAACTTATTTGTTTTGGTTTCTTTGTATGTATGTATTACTTGGGTTGTTACCAACATCTGGTGAAGATTTCATGTCAATAGCACCTTTGGAAATATATTTACTGAGAAGAATGGTGACGTATTCAATACTTATTTCACCCGCTGTGTGTGGCGGCTGTGTAAGTGAACTGTGTTTGCGTGTGATCAGGGGTGTATTAATTCCACCGATTCTGTTGAAAAACATGTCTTAAAACGGAAGCAAACGGAACAGGGATAAACATACCTGAATTTGTCCAATAGAAACTCTCGTTTGCAAATGTTGGACTAATGATTACACCCTAGATCAGCTAGATGCAGGCAAGAGTGTGCAAGGTGATTTCAAATGTGCCACTGTCTGTCACCTTGAGTACTCAAATTTTTCTCTCGACCTATGCACCTATGTTGTAAACGTTCATTCATAGGCTAGGTTGTAGGAACCTCATGATGGGTGTAGGGAAAATTTGAGTATCATGTAGTAGCCTAGCTAAACCTAGCGATTTTACATTGAGCTGGGTGTGAATGACAGTCATCCAATATGCTGTCATAAAAAAAAGCCATGCTCATAAATTTTTTCCGTAAACATCACCGACCGCCACTGGAGTAGGAGTGTTAACCCCGGCTAAATTCACAATCTGGCCCTCATGGCCACCTAATCATCCCCAGCTTCCAATTGGCTCATTCATCCCCCCTCCTCTCCCCTGTAACTATTCCCCAGGTCGTTGCTGTAAATGAGAATCAACTTAGTCAACTTAACTGGCAAAATAAGGGTATAAAATAAATAAAAACATGCTTTGCTTGCGCTGAACAGACTCAGCGATACATAACACTGGCTGCTAGCCTGCATGTAATGTGGACAGAAGATGCACACGCACCCATGTACAAACACACACACAGCTGTTACAGGATCTATGTCACCATGGGAATGTCCCCCGAGCCAGCAAGACAGAAATCCAGGCAGGCAGCAAGCCACACAGACAGGCACACAGGCGTGCAGACAGGCAGGATGGTAGGCAGGTAGGCAGGCACACAGACAGACAGGCACACAAACAGGTAGGCAGGCACACACACAGACAGACAGGCACACATACAGGTAGGCAGGCACACAGACAGGCAGACAGGAGGGCAGTCAGGCAGGCACACAGACAGGAAGACACACAAACAGGGAGGCAGGCACACATCAACATTTCACATGACTCAATAAAAAGCTTCTGCCCAGGACTGATCTTGGATCAGCAGAAACTGCGTAAAGAGTTCTACATGGAACTCAAAAAGGTTCTGCCTGGAACTAAAAAGGGATCTTGAAAGGGTTCTCCTATGGGGACAGCCAAATAATCCTTTTAGGTTATAGATAGCACCTTTACTTCTAAGAGTGTAGATGAAAAGACGATAGATGAAAAGTGCTGACTAGGTCAAAAGCTGCACACTGTATGTTGGGTATGTTTGTTTAGGGTTTGGAACAGAGAGAGCCAGACACACATGGAAGGGCAGTAGGACTGGAGCAGAAGAATTTTTATTTTTTATTTTTTTTATTTATTTCACCTTTATTTAACCAGGTAGGTCAGTTGAGAACAAGTTCTCATTTGCAACTGCGACCTGGCCAAGACAAAGCAAAGCAGTGCGACAAAAACAACACAGAGTTACACAGTAAACAAACATGGTAAAAACACAATAGAAAATCTAAATACAGAGTGCAAAATGTAGTGCAAAATGCAGTAAAGTTAGGAGGTAGGACAATAAATAGACCATAGTGGTGAGATAAATTACAGATTATCATCATTAACACAGGAATGAAGGATGTGCAAATTATGATGTGCAAATAGAGATACTGGAGTGCAAGATTTGTGAAAATAACAAAAATAAATATGGGGATGAGGTAGTAGTGTGGGCTATTTACAGAAGGGCTATATACAGGTGCAGTGATCGATAAGCAGCTTTGACAGCTGACGCTTAAAGTTAGTGAGGGAGATAGGAACCTCTAGCTTCAGTGATTTTTGCAATTCGTTCCAGTCATTGGCAGCAGCGAACTGGAAGGAATGGCGGCCAAAGGAGGTGTTGGCTTTGGGGGTGACCAGTGAGATATACCTGCTGGAGCGCATGCTACGGGTGGGTGTTGCTATAGTGACCAGTGAGCTGAGATAGGGCGGGGATTTACCTAGTAATGACTTATAGATGACCTGGAGCCAGTGGGTTAGGCGACGAATATATAATGAAGGCCAGCCAACGAGAGCATACAGGTCGCAGTGGTGGGTAGTGTATGGGGCTTTGGTAACAAAACGGATGGCACTGTGATAGACTACATCCAATTTGCTAAGTAGAGTGTTGGAGGCTAGTTTGTAAATGACATCGCCGAAATCAAGGATCGGTAGGATAGTCAGTTTTACAAGGGCATGTTTGGCAGCATGAGTGAAGGAGGCTTTGTTGCGAAATAGGAAGCCAATTCTGGATTTCATTTTGGATTGGAGATGGTTGATGTGAGTCTGGAAGTTGAGTTTACAGTCTAACCAGATGCCTAGGTATTTGTAGGTGTCCACGTATTCTAATTCGGACCCGTCGAGAGTAGTGATGATAGTCCGGTGGGCGGGTGCTGGCAGCGTTCGATAGAAAAGCATGCACTTAGTTTTACTAGCGTTTAAGAGCAGTTGGAGGCCACGGAAGGAGTGTTGTATGGCATTGAAGCTTGTTTGAAGGTTAGTAAACACAGTGTCCAAAGAGGGGCCAGATGTATACAGAACGGTGTCATCTGCGTAGAGATGGATCAGAGAGTCACCAGCAGCAAGAGCGACATCGTTGATAGAGAAAAGGGTTGGCCCAAGAATTGAGCCCTGTGGCACCCCCATAGAGACTGCCAGAGGATCGGACAATAGGCCCTCCGATTTGACACACTGAACCCTGTCTGCAAAGTAGTTAGAGAACCAGGCAAGGCAGTCACTTGAGAAACCAAGGCTGTTGAGTCTGCCAATAAGAATGCGGTGATTGACAGAGTCGAAAGCCTTGGCCAGGTCGATGAAGACGGCTGCACAGTACTGTCTTTTATCGATGGCGGTTATGATATCGTTCAGTACCTTGAGCGTAGCTGAGGTGCACCCATGACCAGCTCGGAAACCAGATTGCATAGCAGAGAAGGTACGGTGGCATCCCCCTCCTTTGAAGAGGGGGATGACCGCGGCAGCTTTCCAATCTCTAGGGATCTCAGACGATACGAAAGAGAGGTTGAACAGGCTAGTGATAGGTGTTGCAACAATTTTGGCTGATAATTTCAGAAAGAGAGGGTCCAGATTATCTAGCCCAGCAGATTTGTAGGGGTCCAGACTTAGCAGCTCTTTCAGAACATCAGCCGTCTGGATTTGGGTGAAGGAGAAGCAGGGGGGGCTTGGGCAAGTAGCTGCCGGGGGTACAGAGCTGTTGGCCGGGATAGGGGTAGCCAGGTGGAAAGCATGGCCAGCCGTTGCAAAATGCTTATTGAAGTTTTCGATAATCGTGGATTTATCGGTGGTAACAGTGTTTCCGAGCTTCAATGCAGTGGGCAACTGGGAGGAGGTGCTCTTATTCTCCATGGACTTTACAGTGTCCCAGAACTTTTTGGAGTTAGTACTACAGGAAGCAAATTTCTGTTTGAAAAAGCTGGCCTTTGCTTTTCTAACTGACTGTGTGTACTTGTTCCTGACTTCCCTGAATAGCTGCATATCGCGGGGGCTATTCGATGCTAATGCAGTGCGCCACAGGATGTTTTTCTGTTGGTCTAGTGCAGACAAGTCTGGGGTGAACCAAGGGCTATATCTATTCTTAGTTCTACGTTTTTTGAAAGGGGCATGCTTATTTAGGATGGTGAGGAAAGCACTTTTAAAGAACAACCAGGCGTCCTCTACTGACGGGATGAGGTCAATATCCTTCCAGGATACCTGGGCCAGATCGAATAGAAAGGCCTACTCACAAAAGTGTTTTAGGGAGCGTTTAACAGTGATAAGGGGTGGTCGTTTGACCGCTGACCCAATACGGACGCAGGCGATGAGGCAGTGATCGCTGAGATCCTGCTTTAAAACAGAGGAGGTGTATTTGGAGGGCAAGTTAGTCAGGATGATATCAATAATGGTACCCATGTTTACGGATTTTGGGTTGTACCTGGTGGGTTCCTTGATAATTTGTGTGAGATTGAGGGCATCTATCTTAGATTGAAGGACAGCCGGGGTGTTAAGCATATCCCAGTTTAAGTCACCTAACAGTACAAACTCTGAAGATAGATGGGGGGCAATCAATTCACATATGGAGTCCAGGGCACAGCTGGGGGCTGAGGGGGGTCTGTAACAGGCGGCAACAGTGAGAGACTTATTTCTGGAAAGGTGGATTTTTAAAAGTAGAAGCTCAAACTGTTTGGGCACGGACCTGGACAGTATGACAGAACTCTGCAGGTTATCTCTGCAGTAGATTGCAACTCCGCCACCTTTGGCAGTTCTATCTTGACGGGAAATATTGTAGTTGGGGATGGAGATTTCCGAATTATTGGTGGCCTTCCTGAGCCAGGATTCAGACATAGCTAGGACATCCGGGTTGGCGGAGTGTGCTAAAGCAGTGAATAAATCAAACTTAGGGAGGAGGCTTCTAATGTTGACATGCATGAAACCAAGGCTTTTACGGTTACAGAAGTCAACAAATGAGAGCGCCTGGGGGATAGGTGTAAAGCTGGGAGCTACAGGACCTGGGTTTACCTCTACATCACCAGAGGAACAGAGGAGGAGTAGGATTAGGGCACGGCTGAAGGCATTAAGAACTGGTCGTCTAGTGCGTTGGGTACAGAGAGTAAAAGGAGCAGATTTCTGGGCGTGTTGGAATAGATTGAGGGCATAATGTACAGACAAGGGTATCGTAGGGTGAGAGTTCAGTGGAGGTAAACCTAGGCGTTGGGTAATGAAGAAAGAGGTTGCATCTCTGGAGACACCAGTTAAGCCAGGTGAGGTCTCCGCATGTGTGGGGGGAGGGACAAAAAAGCTATCAGAGGCCAGTTGAGCAGGACTGGGGGCTCTACAGTGAAATAAAACAATAATAGCTAACCTGAACAACAAAAGACAAGGCATATTGAAATAAAGGGGCATAAAAACAAACAGTTGAGGGACAAAAATAAAAAATAAAAAAAACAGTTAATTAAGAGGGCTAAGGCATTCTCACCACTGTATGCTACTTTGATAAGAAGGAACATTCTCACCACTGTATGCTACTTTGATAAGAAGGAACATTCTCACCACTGTATTCTACTTTGATAAGAAGGAACATTCTCACCACTGTATGCTACTTTGATAAGAAGGAACATTCTCACCACTGTATGCTACTTTATAAGAAGGAACATTCTCACCACTGTATCCTACTTTGATAAGAAGTAGGATTCTCACCACTGTATGCTACTTTGATAAGAAGGAACATTCTGACTACTGTATGCTACTTTGATAAGAAGTAGCATTCTCACCACTGTATGCTACTTTGATAAGAAGGAACATTCTGACTACTGTATTCTACTTTGATAAGAAGGAACATTCTCACCACTGTATGCTACTTTGATAAGAAGGAACATTCTCACCACTGTATGCTACTTTGATAAGAAGGAACATTCTCACCACTGTATGCTACTTTGATAAGAAGGAACATTTTCACCACTGTATGCTACTTTGATAAGAAGGAACATTCTCACCACTGTATGCTACTTTGATAAGAAGGAACATTCTGACTACTGTATGCTACTCTGATAAGAAGTAGAATTCTCACCAATGTATGCTACTTTGATAAGAAGGAACATTCTGACTACTGTGTTCTACTTTGATAAGAAGGAACATTCTCACCACTGTATGCTACTTTGATAAGAAGGAACATTCTCACCACTGTATGCTACTTTGATAAGAAGGAACATTCTCACCACTGTATGCTACTTTGATAAGAAGGAACATTCTCACCACTGTATGCTACTTTGATAAGAAGGAACATTCTCACCACTGTATTCTACTTTGATAAGAAGGAACATTCTCACCACTGTATGCTACTTTGATAAGAAGGAACATTCTCACCACTGTATGCTACTTTGATAAGACTTTCATTTATACAGTAGCACCCCTTGGTTTTCATGACCCAATGGTAGTCTATTGTAGCTCCGTAATTCCCTTTAGTCTTCTTTTTGTCTATTTCTTACACCCCCCCCCCCCTCCCCCAAGATGCTGGTGGGGGTCTTATAATTCACTACCAGGCCAGCTAGCACATACACACAGCAGCCCAGGTCAGCCATCTTGGTAATAAGACTGACTAACTGACACATTGCTTTGCTCTCAAATGTCCAACCCCCAGTTTTACACCTTCTGTTTTTAGAAACAGACAGTCCAGGGACACTCTTCAAACTAAAAAGCACCCCACATTCTAATGTGCATTTTGGTTTGGTTTTAAAGGCAGATGCCCATGGTTTAGGGATTCTGCTTTGAATGCTTTTGGATGCCTCTGCATATCTGCATTGATTCCCTCTCTCTCACACACAAGCACACACACACTGACATTCTGCACCATAGCAGACTCGCGTGTGTGCGTGTGAGCAGCCCTCCCCCTTACTTTCCACTTTTCAAAGCTGCTGCAGAGGTATCCTTCAAAAGCGCTTTGATTACCAGTCAGGCAACAGGCATCAGACACTCACACACACACACACACACACACCATCAGTAGTACGGCTCATATGATATTTCCCTCTGCACACGGTGAAGCACAACACATTCAGCACAGTCTGTTTCAATGTGACTGGAATCCTGCACAGAGACAGTAGCCTAGAATCCTGAACATGTGAAATTAACTGCTGACATGTCAATCCACATGTACAGTACTCTCATTCAGAGAGAGAGAGAGAGAGAGAGAGAGAGAATAAATAAATAAATACAGGCTACCTCCAGGTATAGCAAAAAGCCAACAGAGACTGGTTGATGGCTTCTGCAACTATCATTTAAATCCACCAGAGGCTGTTCCTTCTCCTTATTTGCCATCCTGGTTTACCCCATCCCATTATGGATCCTCTTCCCCCCTCCTTTCCCTGCCCCTGTCTTTTGACACCACCGGGCTAGGTAGCAACAGAAGACTAAGTCTATTAATCCGTCTAGGATAGCAGCAGTGGGGCCCTCATCATGGAGCTCAGTGGATCTAGTGTTCCATCCCTGACTTTTAACAGGAGGCTAATACATCTTCAGAGATATTGATGAGATTAATCTACATCTCAAATCAAATCAAAGTTTATTTGTCACGTGTGCCGAATACAACAGTTTTAGACCTTACAGTGAAATACTTACTTACAAGCCCTAACCAACAGTGCAGTTTTTAAGTAAAAAATGAGTATTAGGAAAACAATAGATAAGTAAAGAAATAAAAACAGTAAAATGACAGTAAAAAAAATATATATATAGGTAGTATATACAGGTGGTACCGGTACAGAGTCAATGTGCGGGGCCACCGGTTAGTCGAGGTAATTGAGACAATATGTACATGTATACATGTAGGTAGAGTTAAAGTGACTATGCATAGATGATAAACAGAGAGTAGCAGCAGCGTAAAAGAGGGGTTGGGGGGGCGGGACACAGGAGTCTTATGGCTTGGGGGTAAAAGCTGTTGAGAAGCCTTTTGGACCTAGACTTGGCGCTCCGGTACCGCTTGCCATGCGGTAGCAGAGAAAACAGTCTATGACTGGGGTGGCTGGAGTCTTTGACAATTTTTAGACCCTTCCTCCGACACTGCCTGGTATAGAGGTCCTGGGTGGCAGGAAGCTTGGCCCCAGTGATGTACTTCTTCAGAGATATTGATGTTATTGAAGTCTTGAAGACATTGATATGGCTTCCCTTATGTAAGTGAGCTATGTACAGTACCAGTCAAGTTTGGACACACCTACTCATTCCAGGATTTTCTTTATTTCTACTATTTTCTACATTGTAGAATAATAGTGAAGACATCAAAACTATGAAATTACACATAGTAACCTAAATATATGTTTTATTTTTGAGATTATTCAAAGTAGCCAACCTTTGCCTTGATGACAGCTTTGCATGCTATTGGCATTCTCTTAACCAGCTTAATGAGGTAGTCACCTGGAATGCATTTCAATTAACGGGTGTGCCTTGTTAAAAGTTAATTTGTGGAATTTCTTTCCTCCTTAATACGTTTGAGCCAATCAGTTGTGTTGTGACAAGGTAGGGGTGGTATATAGAAGATAGCCCTATTTGGTAAAATACCAAGTCCATATTATGGCAAGAACAGCTCAAATAACCAAAGAGAAATGACAGTCCATCAATACTTTAAGACATGGAGATCGGTCAATCTGGAAAATGTAAATAACTTTTTACGTTTCTTCAAGTTGCAAAAACCATCAACCGCTATGATGAAACTGTCTCTCATGAGGAGCACCACAGGAAAGGAAGACCCAGAGTTACCTCTGCTGCAGAGGATAAGTTAATTAGTTACCAGCCTCAGAAATTGCAGCCCAAATAAATGCAGAGGTAATTTACAGTAACAGACACATCTCAACATCAACTGTTCAGAGGAGACTGCGTGAATCTGGCCTTCATGGTCAAATTTCTTCAAAGAAACCACTACTAAAGGACACCAATAAGAATACAAGAATCACGAGCAATGGACATTAGACCGGAGGAAATCTGTCCTTTGTTCCGCTGAGTCCAAATTTTAGATTTTTGGTTCCAACTGCTGTGTCTTTGTGAGACGCAAGGTAGGTGAACGGAGCTCTGCATGTGTGGTTCCACAGTGAAGCACGGAGGAGGAGGTGTGATGGTGTGGGGGTGCTTTGTGCAACAGGACCTTTAGCAGCAGATAGAATGATGTTCTCGTGGTTAGTAGAGATGTTTGTAGGGTTTAGTGAGGCTGTCAGAGAGAGAGAGAGAGAGAGAGAGAGAGAGAGACCCAGGAAAACAACCCATTTAGACCCAACCAAATCATGAGAAAACAAGTAGAGATGTTTGTAGGGGTTAGTGAGGCTGTCAGCGGAACAGTAATTAGCTCAATGTTTGATGGCTGACAGCAGTGCAGAGAGAGCGAGAGAGAGACCCAGGAAAACAACACATTTAGACCCAACCAAATCATGAGAAAACCAAAATAGATATACTTGACAAAGAAGAAAGAATATACAGAATTAACAAAACAACATAGCAAACTGGAATACTATTTGGCCCTAAACAGAGAGTGCATAGTGGCAGAATACCTGACCACTGTGACTGACCAGGAAAGCTTTGACTATGTACACTCTCAGTGAGCATAGCCTTGCTATTGAGAAAGGCTGCCGTATGCAGACCTGGCTCTCAAGAGAAGACAGGTTATGTTCACACTGCCCACAAAATGAGGTGGAAACTGAGCTGCACTTCCTAACCTCCTGCCAAATGTATGACCATATTAGAGACACATACTTCCCTCAGATTACACAGACCCACAAAGAATTTGAAAACAAATACAATTTTGATAAACTCCCATATGTACCTCCAGTTTTTGGCTTCTATCTGACTCAGTCTCTCTCCTCTCTCTCTCTCTTTCTCTCTCTCTCTCTCTCACACACACACACACACACACACACACACACACACACACACACACACATACACACATACAGAAGGGTGAGAAAGATGTGGAAAGGAAAATGTGAGAGATTATCTTTTTTTTCTCTCTCTCTCTCTCTCTCTCTCTCTCTCTCTCTCTCTCTCTCTCTCTCTCTCTCTCTCTCTCTCTCTCTCTCTCTCTCTCTCTCTCTCTTTATCTGTCTGTCTCGCTCTCTTTATCTGTCTCTCTGTCTCTCTCGCTCTGTCTCTCTGTCTCGCTCTGTCTCGCTCTCTGTCTCTCTGTCTCTCTCTACACACATAATCAGGTGTGTTGAGATCCTGTTTATGAACATGTCTCAGTGATTTGATTAGTTCCCGCCTTCCTTCTCCCCACAGCTCTCAAATCAACTTAGTGCCTCCATTGAACATCTATCTACACAGTACACAGAGCGCACAGCAGAACCCAGCACTCTCCCCTCCAGAACCATTACACCATGAAATATTTAAACAAGCAGCTCCCACATGAGCCCTGTGATCAATGGATCAATATGAACACCCGGGCAGAAAGCAACACTCAATTAAGGAATATTCTTCCATTCGATTGCTGCAGGAAATCATTCTCATGAATAGAGAAGGGATAGATTACATTTTCCATTCAGCCTAACACACTCACCCAAATAGACAGGCACACTCACCCGAAGAGACAGGCACACACACCCGGGGAGACAGGCACACACATCCGGGGAGACAGGCGCACACACCGGAAGAGACAGGCACACACACCCAGGGAGACAGGCACACACACCCGAAGTGTGAAACTAAACACACACACACACACACTCTCCTGCATTTGCACGAGAAGAGACCAGACACATCAACACACCAAATGGAGGTTCAAGCCAGGGCATGTTTGTCCTGCATAAGGCATTATTAGTGGAATGACCAAATCTGTTCTGGCTTTTCAATGAAACTCTAATGAAAGAACAGGACATTTTGGCATGTCTGTTTACATTGGGCCATCCCCTTATGTTTCTCTTTCTCAGCTTGTCTGGGGATTACATTTACATTTTAGCACTTACCCAGAGTGACATACAGTTAGGTCCATATACAGTGGGGAGAACAAGTATTTGATACACTGCCGATTTTGCAGGTTTTCCCACTTACAAAGCATGTAGAAGTCTGTAATTTTTATCATAGGTACTCTTCAACTGTGAGTGACAGAATCTAAAACAAAAATCCAGAAAATCAAATTGTATGATTTTTAAGTAATTAATTTGCATTTTATTGCATGACATAAGTATTTGATACATCAGAAAAGCAGAACTTAATATTTGGTAGAGAAACCTTTGTTTGCAATTACAGAGATCATACGTTTCCTGTAGTTCTTGACCAGGTTTGCACACACTGCAGCAGGGATTTTGGCCCACTCCTCCATCCAGATCCTTCAGGTTTCGGGGCTGTCGCTGGGCAATACGGACTTTCAGCTCCCTCCAAAGATTTTCTATTGGGTTCAGGTCTGGAGACTGGCTAGGCCACTCCAGGACCTTGAGATGCTTCTTACGGAGCCACTCCTTAGTTGCCCTGGCTGTGTGTTTCGGGTCATTGTCATGCTGGAAGACCCAGCCACGACCCATCTTCAATGCTCTTACTGAGGGAAGGAGGTTGTTGGCCAAGATCTCGCGATACATGGCACAATCCATCCTCCCCTCAATACGGTGCAGTCGTCCTGTCCACTTTGCAGAAAAGCATCCCCAAAGAATGATGTTTCCACCTCCATGCTTCACGGTTGTGATGGTGTTCTTGGGGTTGTACTCATCCTTCTTCTTCCTCCAAACACGGCGAGTGGAGTTTAGACCAAAAAGCTCTATTTTTGTCTCATCAGACCACATGACCTTCTCCCATTCCTCCTCTGGATCATCCAGATGGTCATTGGCAAACTTCAGACGGGCCTGGACATGCGCTGGCTTGAGCAGGGGGACCTTGCGTGCGCTGCAGGATTTTAATCCATGACGGCGCAGTGTGTTACTAATGGTTTTCTTTGAGACTGTGGTCCAAGCTCTCTTCAGGTCATTGACCAGGTCCTGCCGTGTAGTTCTGGGCTGATCCCTCACCTTCCTCATGATCATTGATGCCCCACGAGGTGAGATCTTGCATGGTGCCCCAGACCAAGGGAGATTGACCGTCATCTTGAACTTCTTCCATTTTCTAATAATTGCGCCAACAGTTGTTGCCTTCTCACCAAGCTGCTTGCCTATTGTCCTGTAGCCCATCCCAGCCTTGTGCAGGTCTACAATTTTATCCCTGATGTCCTTACACAGCTCTTTGATTGAGTGTGTGGAGTCCGTTTGATTGAGTGTGTGGACAGGTGTCTTTTATACAGGTAACTAGTTCAAACAGGTGCAGTTAATACAGGTAATGAGTGGAGAACAGGAGGGCTTCTTAAAGAAAAACTAGCAGGTCTGTGAGAGCCGGAATTCTTACTGGTTGGTAGGTGATCAAATACTTATGTCATGCAATAAAATGCAAATTAATTATTTAAAAATCATACAATGTGATTTTCTGGATTTTTGTTTTAGATTCCGTCTCTCACAGTTGAAGTGTACCTATGATAAAAATTACAGACCTCTACATGCTTTGTAAGTAGGAAAACCTGCAAAATCGGCAGTGTATCAAATACTTGTTCTCCCCACTGTATATTTGGACACAGGCACAATTTTAGATTTTTTTTAGGTTTTTATCAAAATATATTCAAGCTATAGTTATATAATGGATATGGGCTGAACGTGCACACTCTCATGATTAATTTGAGGGTATTTACATCCAAATTGGAAGAAGGGTTTAGGAATTACAGCTCTTGAGAGTAGCTACCCCCCTTTTTCAAGGGACCAAAAGTAATTGGACAATTGAATCAAAAGCTGTTTCATGGACAGGTGTGGGCTATTCCTTCGTTATTTCTTTATCAATTAAGCAGGTAAAAGGTCTGGAGTTGATTCTAAGTGTGGTATTTGTATTTTGAATCTATTGCTGTGAACCTTCATCATGCGTTCAAAGGAGCTCTCCATGCAAGTCAAACAGGCCATAATTAGGCTTCAAAAACAAAACAAATCCATCCGAGAGATAGCAGGAACATTAGGAGTGGCCAAATCAACAGTTTGGTACATTCTGAGAAAAAAAGAATGCACTGGTGAGCTCAGCAACATAAAAAGGCTTGGACGTCCACGGAAGACAACAGTGGTAGATGATCGTAGGATCCTCTCCATGGTAAAGAAAAACCCATTCACAACATCCAGCCAAGTGAAGTAAGTAAGTAAGTAAAATGTATTTATACAGCGCCTTTCACAGACTAGGTCACAAAGCGCTTTACAATAGACAATAAAACATAATAGAAAACAAGCTAAAAGAAATAAAATAAAACAGATAAAAATTATCAATATATAAAGGACAGAGATTACCCAAAAGCTAACCTGAACAAATGAGTCTTCACTTGTCCCCTAAAACTGTCCACATTCTCAGCAAACCTAATACTGGTTGGCAAAGCATTCCATAATCTGGGTGCCATAGCGGCGAAGGCTCTATCCCCACATGTCTTTAAACGAGTGCGTGGCGTAGATAGCAGATTTTGGTTATTAGACCTGAGGGACCGGAGAGGGGTATGAAAATGAATTATGTCAGCAAGATAAGCAGTGGCCTGGCCATGTAAAGCCCTATAGGTTATAGTTAGAATTTTGAATTGGATCCTGTAAGTTACAGGAAGCCAGTGAAGGGAGCAGAGTATCGGGGTGATATGGGTGCGCCTATTTGATCTAGTAAGTAATCTAGCACCTGAATTTTGAATAGATTGCAGTCGATGAAGAACAGATTTGTTAAGTGAAGAGAAAAGTGAGTTACAATAATCAATACGGGAGGAAATGAAGGCATGAATGAGCATCTCCAGTTCTGAGTGAGAGACCACAGACCTCAATTTACTAATATTACGTAAGTGGAAAAAACAGGATTTGGTCAGTGATTTGATGTGGGTTTCAAAAGATAGAGATTTATCAAATGTCACCCCAAGGTTCCTTAAACTAGGCCGGACCGCAGATGACAAAGGTCCAATGTTCTGCATAATCAGAGGGATAGCGCTGTCTGGCGCTACAATTAAAACCTCTGTCTTATCTGGGTTCAGGACTCTCCAGGAGGTAGGTGTGTCAGTGTCAAAGTCTACAACCAAGAGAAGACGTCACGAGAGCAAATACAGAGGGTTCACAACAAGGTGCAAACCATTCATAAGCATCAAGAATAGAAAGGCCAGATTAGACTTTGCCAAAAAACATCTAAAAAAGCCTGACCAGTTCTGGAAAAGCATTCTTTGGACGGATGAAACTAAGATCAACCTGTACCAAAATGACGGGAAGACAAAAGTATGGAGAAGGCTTGGAACAGCTCATGATCCAAAGCATACTACGTCATCTGTAAAACATGGTGGAGGCAGTGTGATGGCATGGGCATGCATGGCTTCCAGTGGCACTGGATCACTGGTGTTTATTGATGATGTGACAGAAGACAGAAGCAGCCGGATGGATTCTGAAGTGTATAGGAATATACTGTCTGCCCAGATTAAGCCGAATGCAGCAAAGTTGATTGGACGGCGCTTCACGGTACAGATGGACAATGATCCAAAACACACTGCAAAAGCAACCCAAGAGTTTTTTAAGGAAAAGAAGTGGAATATTCTGCAATGGCCGAGTCAATTACCTGATCTCAACCCGATCGAACATGCATTTCACTTGCTTAAGGCAAAACTAAAGGCAGAAAGACCCACAAACAAACAACAATTGAAGACAGCTGCAGTTAAGGCCTGGCAAAGCATCACAAAGCAGGAAACCCAGTCTTTGGTAATGTCCATGGGTTCCAGAATTCAGGCAGTCATTGCCTGCAAAGGATTCTCAACAAAATGTAAAACATGAACATTTTATTTATGATTATATTAATTTGTCCAATTACATTTGAGCCCCTGAAAATGGGGGGACTGTGTATAAAAATGGTTGCAATTCCTAAAATGTTTACTTGATATTTGTGTTCAATCCCTTGAATTAAAGCTGAACGTCTGCACTTCAAATTCATCTTGATTGTTTCATTTTAATTTTATTCTGGTGGCATACAGAGCCAGAAGGATGAAAATTGTGCCTGTGTCCAAATATATATGGACCTAACTGTACATGAGCAATTATGGTTAAGTGCCTTGCTCAAGGGCACCCTGACAGATCATTCACCAAGTGGGCTCAGAGATTCGAACCAGCGACCTTTCGGTTACTGGCCCAACGCTCTAACCACTAGGCTACATGCTGCCCCAGCTCTTGTTATGATTACTTTCTTCTTCCTGATGATGATGTCCCATATCAAGGCTGATGACTCCCTGCTGCTAAAGATCCTGTTGCACAGTGAGGATGTCCCAAATCAAGGCTGATGATTCCCTGCTGCTAATGTTCCTGGTGCTCAGTGAGGATGTCCCAAATCAAGGCTGATGATTCCCTGCTGCTAATGTTCCTGGTGCTCAGTGAGGATGTCCCAAATCAAGGCTGATGATTCCCTGCTGCTAACGAAAAGAAAAGTTGCTGCAATGAAAACTGATAATGGACCGTTTGAGAGATATACAACATTCAGTTGTATAACCCTCTTTCTCTCCCTCCCCATCCTTCCCTCCCTCTCTCTCTCCTACAGACAGTAACTTTGTCCTTCCCTCCCTCTCTCTCTCCTACAGACAGTAACTTTGTCCTGGGTAACGCCCAGGTGCAGTCCCTCTACCCCATCGTCTACTGTTCTGATGGCTTCTGTGAGCTGACCGGCTACGCCCGCGCTGAGCTGATGCAGAAGAGCTGCGCGTGTCATTTCCTGTACGGGCCGGAGACCAGCGTCCAGCTGAAGGCGAAGATCCAGGGGGCATTGGATGACAGGGGGGAGTTTAAGACCGAGCTGGTGTTCTACAAGCAGGGAGGTGAGAGACTACAGAGACTGGTGGCATCCCAAATGGCACCCTATTCTCTATATAGTGCACTACTTTTGACCAGGGGCCTCATAGGTAGGGAATAGGGTGGCATTTCAGATGAAACCAGGAAGGTGAGAGACTGAGAGACGGTTGGTCACACCCTAGTCACCCTATATGCTCCTGAGAATGAAGAGGCAAACATTGTGTGTGTGTGTGCGTGTGTGTGTGTGTGTGTGTGTTAGGAGGGGTGTGTGTGTGTGTGTGTTTGTGAATGTGTGTGTTCGTACGCAAGCAAGAGAGAGAGAGAGAGAGAGTTGTCACTGATGACTCAAGGAAAGAAGACAAATCAACAATTTGATGTGTTGTATCAATAAGTCCATGCTTTGATTGTTGAGAGCGAATAGGACAGAGATTGATGAGACGGACAGCGGCGACAGGGAACTGGGCCATAGATCATATTTGAGGATAAGGACCATGTAAATGTAAATGTAAAACTGACATTGAAGAGAAGACCGAGTGGTTGTTAGGGAACAGGCCCAGACAGCTGCTACTGAGAGAAATATTCCTTTAACAAAGACAAGCACAGCTAAATGGAGGACAGTCTCAATGTGACTTAAAAATACAAAGTAAAGGTTGTTTGGCGCTTTATTGCCCCCTGCATACATTAGGGGTAGGAGAAGAGTGAAGAAACTAATGTAGTAAGGTTTTGTGAGTTCCGTCGTCAAGGTATGGGGCTGAAACCATTTACAGATCATAAAACAGAAGAAGTGCGCGCGTGTGTGCGTGTGTGCATGTGTGCGTGCGTGCGTGCGTGTGTGTGTGTGTGTGTGTGTGAGAGAGTGTACATGTGCGTGTGTGTGAGTGTATGCTTGGGTCCTCACGACACAACCTGAGCCTCCAGAACGGTTCAAGGGTTATTAAGCCGTGTCTGTCCCTCATCCTCTGGTTCAGGTCCATATTCACAGTTTGTTGAACACCATGTAATCCAGCTAATGTCATCCACCAATCCACCCACCTGAAACAGAGAGAACAGCGTTAACAATAACAGCCGTGTAATAGGACTCTGTCTCTGTGAATATGAGGCTGTTTTATCCTGATTATATCCATTTATGTACAACCACAACATGTCCACCCGCATCAAACAATGTTACGTGACTTTGTCAGGGTTGTTTTTGATGTTCCAGTTGAATCACTGAAAGGTGGAGTAGCAAAAAAAAACACAATAAAGAATCCCAGCATCTGCACCAGGCGGCTCATTTTTAACCGTTGAGTAAATTTCACACTAAATTTCTGCGTGCGCCATTTCTGCAAATTCACAAAAAAGACTGAGATTTATAAAATTGCCGCACGTCATACATGCGCATGTTTCCCGTTATAAATCAGACCTCTCGTAAAACTGTTCACCCATGAACGTGCATTAAAACTGCCTGGAAAGCGCATCCATTTACCTTTTATGGTGACAGTAAGGCCCTTTATTTGCTGTATAATGTGGAACTTTTGGCATTAAGCCACGTCATGTAAAAGACTAATTGTTGTTAAAAAATGTGTTTATCAATAGGCTTGTTGGGTTTCAATGTTCTGCCTTGGTATAGGCACTGTAAATACTGTTCATTCGGAAAGTATTCAGACCCCTTGACTTTTTCCACATTTTGTTACGTTACAGCATTATTCTAAAATGAATTCAATATTGTTTTTTTCATCAATCTTCACACAATACCCCATAATGACAAAGCGAAAACAGGTTTCTAGAAATGTTTGCAAATTTATTACAAATAAAAAACAGAAATACCTTTTGCTATGAGACTCGAAATTGAGCTCAGATGCATCCTGTTTCCATTGATCATCCTTGAGATGTTTCTACAAACTGATGTGGTAAATTTAATTGATTGAACATGATTTGGAAAGGCACACACCTGTCTATATAAGGTCCCACAGTCGACAGTGCATGTCAGAGCAAAATCCAAGCCATGAGGTCGAAGGAATTGTCCGTAGAGCTCTGAGACAGGATTGTGTCGAAGCACAGATCTGGGAAGGGTACCAAAAACTCCTAGAGCTGGCCGCCCGGCCAAAATGAGCAATCGGGGGAGAAGGGCCATGGTCAGGGAGGTGACCAAGAACCTGATGGTCACTCTGACAGAGCTCCATAGTTCCTCTGTGGAGATGGGAGAACCTTCCAGAAGGACAACCATCTCTGCCGCACTCCACCAATCAGGCCTTTATGGTAGAGTGGACAGACGGAAGCCACTCCTCAGTAAAGAGATGAAAGCCCGCTTGGAGTTTACCAAAAGGCACCTAAAGACTCTCAGTCTTTAGGTGTTCCAGAGCGCTCAGGACCTCAGACTGGGGTGAAGGTTCACCTTCTAACAGGACAACAACCCTAAGCACACAGCCAAGACAATGCAGGAGTGTCCTGGAGTGGCCCAGCCAGAACCCGGACTTCAAATAAGTGTTAAGTAATACATAGTAAAACTTTATTGTAAAAAATTGAAAAATAACAAATAATGAAAGAGCAGCAGTAAAATAACATTAGTGAGGCTTTATACAGGGGTACCGATACAGAGGCAAAGTGCGGGGGCACAGGTTAGTCCAGGTAATTAAAGTAATACAGTTGAAGTCGGACGTTTACATACACCTTAGCCAAATACATTTAAACTCAGTTTTTCACAATTCCTGACATTTAATCCTAGTAATAATTCCCTGTTTTAGGTCAGTTAGGATCACCATTTTATTTTAAGAATGTGAAATGTCAGAATAATAGTAGAGAGAAGGATTTATTTCAGCTTTTATTTCTTTCATCACATTCCCAGTGGGTCAGAAGTTTACATACACTCAATTAGTATTTGGTAGCATTGCCTTTAAATTGTTTAACTTGGGTCAAATGTTTCGGGTAGCCTTTTGGCCAAATCCTCCTGACAGAACTGGTGTAACTGAGTCAGGTTTGTAGGCCTCCTTGCTCGCACACGCTTTTTCAGTTCTGCCCACATATTTTCTATAGGATAGAGGTCAGGACTTTATGATGGCCACTCCAATACCTTGACTTTGTTGTCCTTAAGCCATTTTGCCACAACTTTGGAAGTATGCTTGGGGTCATTGTCCATTTGGAAGCTTTAACTTCCTGACTGATGTCTTGAGATGTTGCTTCAATATATCCACATAATTTTCCTTCCTCATGATGCCATCTATTTTGTGAAGTGCACCAGTCTCTCCTGCAGCAAAGCACCCCCACAACATGATGCTGCCAACCCCGTGCCTCACGGTCGGGATGGTGTTCTTCGACTTGCAAGCGTCCCCCTTTTTCCTCCAAACATAACGATGGTCATTATGGCAAAACAGTTCTATTTTTGTTTCATCAGACCAGAGGACATTTCTCCAAAAATTACGATCTTTGTCCCCATGTGCAGTTGCAAACCGTAGTCTGGCTTTTTTATGGCGGTTTTGGAGCAGTGGCTTCTTCCTTGTTGAGTGGCCTTTCAGTTTATGTCGATATAGGACTTTTCGTTTTACTGTGGATATAGATACTTTTGTACCTGTTTCCTCCACTATCTTCACAAGGTCCTTTGCTGTTGTTCTGGGATTGATTTGCACTTTTCGCACCAAAGTACGTTCATCTCTAGGAGACAGAATGCGTTTCCTTCCTGAGCAGTATGACAGCTGCGTGGTCGCATGGTGTTTCTACTTGCATACTATTGTTTATACAGATGAACGTGGTTCCTTCAGGCGTTTGGACCCAAGGATGAACCAGACTTGTGGAGGTCTACAATTTTTTTTCTGACGTCATGGCTGATTTATTTTGATTATCCCATGATGTTGAGCAAAGAGGCACTGAGTTTGAAGGTAGGCCTTGAAATATATCACAGGTACACCTCCAATTGACTCAAATGATGTCAATTAGCCTGTCATAAGCTTCTAAAGCCATGACATCATTTTCTGGAATTTTCCAAGCTGTTTAAAGTCACAGTCAACTTAGTGTATGTAAACTTCTGACCCACTGGAATTGTGATATAGTGAATTATAAGTGAAATAATCTAAGATAATAATTATTATTTGTGTCATGCACAAAGTAGATGTCCTAACCGACTTGCCAAAGCTATAGTTTGTTAACATGAAATCTGTGGAGTGGTTGAAAATGAGTTTTAATGGCTTCAACCTAAGTGTATGCAAACTTCCGACTTCAACTGTATGTACAGTCGTGGCCAAAAGTTTTGAGAATGACTCTCAGTATTGGTCTCCACAAGGTTTGCTGCCTCAGTGTTGATGATGGCAATTTGCATATACTCCAGAATGTCATGAAGAGTGATCAGATGAATTGCAATTCATTGCAAAGTCCCTCTTTGCCATGAAAAATAACTTAATCCCCCAAAAACATTTCCACTGCATTTCAGCCCTGCCACAAAAGGACCAGCTGCCATCATGTCAGTGATTGTCTCGTTAACACAGGTGAGAGTGTTGACGAGGACATGGCTGGAGATCACTCTGTCATGCTGATTGAGTCAGAATAACAGACTGGAAGCTTTAAATGGAGGATGGTGCTTGAAATCATTGTTCTTCCTCTGTCAACCATGGTTACCTGCAAGGAAACAAGTGCCGTCATCATTGCTTTGCACAAAAAGGGCTTCACATGCAAGGATATTGCTGCTGGTAAGATTGCACCTAAATCAACCATTTATCGGATCATCAAGAACTTCAAGGAGAGAGGTTCAATTGCTGTGAAGAAGGCGTCAGGGCACCCAAGAAAGTCCAGCAAACGCCAGGACCGTCTCCTAAAGTTGATTCAGCTGCGGGATCGGGGCAACACCAGTGCAGAGCTTGCTCAGGAATGGCAGCAGGCAGGTGTGAGTGCATCTGCACGCACAGTGAGTCGAAGACTTTTGGATGGCCTGGTGTCAAGAAGGGCAGCAAAGAAGCCACTTCTCTCCAGGAAAAACATCAGGGACAGACTGATATTCTGCAAAAGGTACAGGGATTGGACTGCTGAGGACTGGGGTAGAGTCATTTTCTTTGATGAATCCCCTTTCCGATTGTTTGGGCCATCCGGAAAACACCTTGTCCGGAGAAGAGAATGTGAGCGCCACCATCAGTCCTGTGTCATGCCAACAGTAAAGCATCCTCAGACCATTCATGTGTGGGGTTGCTTCTCAGCCAAAGGAGTGGGCTCACTCACAATTTTGCCTAAGAACACAGCCATGAATAAAGAATGGTACCAACACATCCTCCGAGAGCAACTTCTCCCAACCATCCAAGAATAGTTTGGTGACGACCAATGCCTTTTCCAGCATGATGGAGCACCTTGCCATAAGGTAAAAGTGATAACTAAGTGGCTCGGGGAACAAAACATCAACATTTTGGGTCCATGGCCAGGAAACTCCCCAGACCTTAATCACATTGAGAACTTGTGGTCGATCCTCAAGAGGCGGGTGGACAAACAAAAACCCACAAGCATTGATTATGCAATAATGGCCTGCCATCAGTCAGGATGTGGCCCAGAAGTTAATTGACAGCATGCCAGGGCGGATTGCAGAGGTCTTGAAAAAGAAGGGTCAACACTGCTAATATTGACTCTTTGCATAAACTGAATGTCATTGTCAATGAAAGACACTTATGGAATACTTGTAATTATACTTCAGTGTACCATAGTAACTACTGACATAAAGATCTAAGAACACTGAAGCAGCAAACTTTGTGGAGACCAATACTTGTGTCATTCTCAAAACTTTTGACCACGACTGTACTTGTAGGTAGAGGTAAAATGACTTGAACATCTCTGGAGAGACCTGAAAATAGCTGTGCAGTGACCCTCCCCATCCATCCAGCACCAAGGTGCTTCAACAAATCACTGAGTAAGTGGTCTGAAAACTTATGTAAAGTTCATAGTTCTTTTTTTATTTTTTATAACCTTTAAAAAAAAATTAAAACCTGTTTTTGAATAAGGCTGTAAAGAATAAGGCTGTAAAGTAACAAAATGTGGATAAAGTCAAGTGGTCTGAATACTTTCCGAATACGCTGTATATGTGTGTAACAGGACCGTTCCTCCTCACTTGACCTGACCTGACCTCGGGTCGAATTCCTCACTCATCCCTAATCCATGGTTGTCCTACCTTATCAGTGACTGAAACAAGACTGTTTCCCTTTGCCCCCTCCTTAGGAGCCATGAGAGTTAACCATAACATGTTTTGACAGAATGTAAACTTTCTGCACTCCCCCTTCCTCACTCAGTAACTTTCTATACACCTAGTTCTTATCCACCCTCAATTTAACCCAACATGTACATTCCTTATACATGTAAAGTAATCAATTAGTTATATTATGGTAACATGAATTAATTATATTGAACATGAAGTATATTTAAAGCTAGAATAAACAGTAACTCGATACTGTTCAACATATAAACTTTGAAATTACTTATAAATGGACAGAAAATAAAACATGATTAACATTCTCAATTGATTTGTATGTTGACACCTCCAAGACTTATGGCCTCTGATTTATAATCACACTATGCACAATCTTATTTCCCCTCTTGTTGGACAACTGATAATTAAATTTCAGCAGGAGATTTTGACTTTCTCCATTTTAGCTGGAGCTTTTGACTTTCTCCATTTCCTCCTTCGGGTTCCTGAGAGAGTGATAGCACAAGACTTGAAAAGCAAAAGAAAACACAAAACATAACAAGTATTAATAATGTGTTAAGCTATGCATAATTATACTGTACATGCAAAAAAAAACGAAGTTTGATACCATGACGATTCCCACTCTCTCTTAGCCTGTCTCTATACCTTCGGGATACTGTTCAGCTGGGGTCCACAAAAATAAAGGCCCTAAAAAACCTCATGCTTTCACCCAGTCTTCCCCTCGTTAGGCCACAGGTTACAAAAGGTGTTCCCACTCCAAGCTAGAATCCAACAGGATGTACATTAATACAGTATGGATGACATCAGTTGAATAGAGACTAGCAAACTATTTATCTGTTCCTTATCTCTCCTAGAGAAATCAAGATAAAGCTGTAAATTCGCTTTTTTTTTAGGTTATTTGTTTTAATGCAGTCAGCTAGGGCCAAACTCGTTTAACTCTCTGAATTACCCTTTTGGAACTACTCTTCCTAAAATGAAAAAGCTTTTATTCACTAATAAAGGCATCCTGCATTTGTCTCTCTCTCTCCATCAGTAATAACTGTGTCTAATAGAGAAGCTGTAGGCTTTGACAGGGTGCAGAATGTTTAGCTAAACATGCACACAACCACACAGCATTTAAATGAGTTTGCAAAATAACACACACACGCGCATGCATGATGCACACATGCTTGTTTTGAACTAAGACATGGCAGACCACTTTTCATACACAGAGTGCCCTTCCAGAGACACTAAACAAAATAAAGTGAGGTAGTGAGATGTTGTTTTCTGTGTTTTGCTGTTATTGTAACAAACTGGGCTAGACAGTCAGGAGCTTTTCCAATATCTACAGGAGATGGCAGGAGCTTTTCCAATCTCTACAGGAGATGGCAGGAGCTTTTCCAATATCTACAGGAGATGGCAGGAGCTTTTCCAATATCTACAGGAGATGGCAGGAGCTTTTCCAATATCTACAGGAGATGGCAGGAGCTTTAACAATTTCTACTGGAGATAGCAGGAGCTTTTCCAATCTCTACAGGCATCTGGAGATGATTTAGTTGTGGGAATGGTCTGTGTAGTAGGATGATGTGTGCGTGTGTGCGAGAGTGCGTACTCACATACCATTTAGCACATTTGGTTCCTTGGAATTTGTGGGAATGTACGTTTTTGGTTTCCCATTAGTTCTGAGAACAAAGCCATAAGTTTCCTGATCGGTTAAACGGAACGTATTTTAAACATTCTGAGAATTTAAGTGAACATTTAGCCTGTTCTGGGAATATATATTTTTAGGTTGCAGGAAAGTTCTGAGAATGTTTTACTATGGTTTCCTTCAAGTTTTCCTGGGAGGTTTTATCAATGTTCTGAGAACGGAAATTGTAGGTTATTCGAAAGTAATTAAATAACGTTCTGAGAAAATGTTTCAATAAGACTTTTAATAACACTGCTAGCTTAGTTGAACTCTAAGCACAGATAGGACACATGGAAATTAATTTGCTTAGGCATTAAGCATGCAAAACATGTTTTTATTTTATTTATTGTGGCACAGCGTCAGTGAGATTTAAACCTATGATCTTATGTTTTCTATCTATGGAATTAGTCCACTGCGCCACCAAGATGGAGCTAAAATGCCATGCTTTTTTTTTCCTCATACAAAGCTGTTCATTTTAGTCTATTCAAACAGACCCTATTTCAAAGGAAACAAGTACTCATTAAGATCAGGTGTGGCCAATTAGTGGGCGCAGCCAACACACCTGAACACACTTAACAAGATAGAGGATAGAGAATGTTCTCTGAACGTTACAAATGTTTTCTGATGATTTTCATGAAAAGTTTTCTTAATGTTCTTGCAACAATTTGAGAACATGACTTTAAATAGAATCATGAGGAAACCTGTAGGAAACATTATGCTGAAGTACTGAAATTCCCACAGAAGAACGTTGTTTCTTAACGGTCTTGGAACAATTTGAGAACATGCCTTTAAATAGAACCATGAGGAAACATGTAGCAAATGTTACAGTATGCTGAAATATTGACATTCCCACAGAAGAATGTTGTTCTCTGAACTAATTTAGAACATTCCCAATGTCAAACCAGTTGGAGAACATTCCTAGAACATTACCGATATTGAAATTAAATGTAACCATGTCTGAACTTTTAGAAAGAATTATGTTAAAGTAATGAAATACCAAGAAAATAGTTCCTTAAAGTTCCTTAAATGTGCTGAGAATGATCCAAAGCAAAGTTACTATCCTGCACCATTCCCAGAAAGTTGTGGTAAGGTTTTATGCTAAATAACTTTAGGACAACCATTCTCTCACTAAACTCTAAGGAACATATGGTTCTCAGAACGTTATGTGCTAGCTAGGATGCATACATCTTTATCAGTATCATCTCCATTTCTTTTTGTACCAATCTGCCACTACAAATATTTACCTGATTCACTGTGTTTTTCTACCAGTATGTGAGCAGTAGTCTCCTTTCAGAGCCGCTGTGCCTCCAGTGAGTGATATGCACCTCTCTCTGTGTTCCAGGTACCCAGTTCTGGTGTCTGCTGGACATCGTGCCCATTAAGAATGAAAAGGGAGAGGTGGTGCTGTTTCTGGTGTCCCACAAGGACATCACTGACAACAAGAAGGACCAGGACCCAGAGCAAGGCCCCGAGACTGGTGAGTTCCCTTGGGTTAGACCAGGACCCAGAGCAAGGCCCCGAGACTGGTGAGTTCCCTTTGGTTAGACCAGGACCCAGAGCAAGGCCCCGAGACTGGTGAGTTCCCTTGGGTTAGACCAGGACCCAGAGCAAGGCCCCGAGACTGGTGAGTTCCCTTTGGTTAGACCAGGACCCAGAGCAAGGCCCCGAGACTGGTGAGTTCCCTTGGGTTAGACCAGGACCCAGAGCAAGGCCCCGAGGCTGGTGAGTTCCCTTGGGTTAGACCAGGACCCAGAGCAAGGCCCCGAGGCTGGTGAGTTCCCTTGGGTTAGACCAGGACCCAGAGCAAGGCCCCGAGACTGGTGAGTTCCCTGAGTTAGAATTTGACTTAGAGTCTGACTTAACATGGGTTAACCTGGGTTAGAGTAGGTCTTAACTTGGGTTAACTTGAGAGAGAGGCGAGATAGAGGGAAACAGAAATGGAGAGAGAGACCGAGACAGGGAGAGAGGATAGAAAGCAGTGGTGTAAAGTTTTACTTTTACTTACTACGTTCCTAAAGAAAATTATGTGCTTTTCCCCTGACACCCAAAAGCACTCGTTACATTTTGAATGCTTAGCAGGACAGAAAAATGTCTTAATTCACTCACTTATCAAGAGAACATCCCTGGTCATCCCTACTGCCCCTGATCTGGCTGTGATGTTGCGAGGTCAGTGACCACAAAAGTGAGGAGGTTAAAAAAAGGAAAAACAAGAACACCTCATATCAATTATAACTTTTAATACACGCATAGGCAGTAACAATGGCCCAAACAATAATCTACACACAAACGAATACCAGGGTAACATAAATAGGGTGTGTAATAAAGTGAGTGAAATCAGGTGTGTGTGCGTGTGTGCGTGTGCAATCAGGCGATTGGACCCAGGTGTGTGTGTGTTGCTGCCATCGTTCTCATGCAGGTGGTTAGTACATCGGCGAGGTGGAACGCCGGGACGGACGTGGCACCGTCAAGGTAGATGGAGTAAGCGTTACACTGGCAGACGCACTAAACACATGCTTCATTTGTAAAATGATGCCATCTGGTTTGCTTAATTTAAGGAATTTGAAATTAGTTATATTTATACTTCTGATACTTAAGTATATTTGATCAATTACATGTATTTTTGATACTTAAGTATATTTCAAACCAAATACTTTTAGACTTTTACTCAAGTAGTATTTTACTGGGTGACTTTCACTTTTACTTGAGTCATTTTCTATTAAGGTGTCTTTACTTTTACTCAAGTCTTACAATTGGGTACTTTTTACACCACTGATAGAAAGATCTGAGTATTGGATTATTTTATACAGTCAAATGAGCTTTTACAGCTGTTTTCTATCATATTTACACTTCAGAGAAAGGCTACCTTGAAAATAGCTAAATACTGCATCATTTGAACACACCCTCCAATCCCCCTTGCCTGTATTATACTTATGCAAAAACGATTATTCTATTATACTGAGCCATTTACTTTATGTTCATATTTATATATTTTATTATTATCTTATTGTTGTTGCATTAAAACTAATAAAACTTTAAACTTTAAACTACCTGATCTGCACCCAAACTCTGACTTCTCCCTCTCTGCCAGTCTCTGTGGTTGTTCTAATGCATATCTCATTTGGCTACAGAGGACTCCGCTTCATTCAGCTGTGTTTAACTTCACTGGAGGCTGATTCCGTTTTGTTCCAGGGTTACTACATTTTTTACTAAAGCCAGACAAATTACAGAGTGAAATAATGGATAGATAAGAGGAGATTAATAGGGATGGAGGGAGAGAGAGAGAGGAGTTAATGTTTTCTGTTCTGTGATTTATCACAAGGATGTAATGGCTGTAACCTTTAACGAGCCTCATCAGCATACCGGTGTTACACTGTTATAGATTGGGGAGGGGGAGGGGGAGAGGGGGAGGGGGAGGGGAGAGGGAGAGACTAATTTCCTGCAATTCTACACGTTTTGCCACCAGATAGAAAAATATGTTTTCTTATACAGTATATCTCATCATGTTATTCTTCACATTTGTTTTTGCAGTTTTTCAAGCCAATTTCCTGCTACTCTAAACATTTTGTCATGAGGCTAAAAGAAAATGTTGCAGCTTTAAATTAACTGTCCAGTGAAAACTCACTTTTCAAATAAAATCTAATTTTATTTGCCACATACGCCGAATACAACAGGTGTAGACCTTACCGTGAAATGCTGTTTTTTTTAAAGTACGTAAGAATATATTTGTTTAAAAAATAAAGACAATATTAAATAAACTAAAGTAACATAAAATAACATAATAACAATAACCAGGCTATATACAGGGGTACCGGTATTGAGTCAATGTGCAGGGGTACAGGATAGTCCAGATAATTGAGGTAATATGTACTGTACATAGGTAGGGGTAAAGTGACTATGCATAGATAATAAACAGAGAGTAGCAGCAGCGTAAAAAAGGGGGTCAATGTAAATAGTCTGGGTAGCCAGTTAATTAACTGTTCAGCAGTCTTATGGCTTGGGGGTAGAAGCTGTTAAGGAACCTTTTGGACCTAGACTTGGGACTCTGTCACCGCAAGCGGCAATTCCACACATTTTGCCGATTTATATGCTATCTGGTGGGCCCTCTAACTTTTTTTATTGGGGGGGACAAATCAACCTGTTCTGAATATTAGGACATCCCCCGTGGCAATTTTTGTCTTATCCTCTGGATGTTCAGAACGTTCCCTGTTGGTCCTATACCATTTTCCCTCAGGACGTCCTTTTGTTAGCTGGGTAGCTAGCTAGAATTAATATTTTGACTGTTGTATACCTTTAGCTAGCTAACCAAAAAAAGCAAAATTTTAAGTGAACAACAACTGTGGCTAGCTTTTCTTGGCAAGGCTGTTGTTTCAGTCAGCTGTAGCATAATTAAAAAGTCCATGTTAGAACGTGGACTCCATATTCATAAAGGTCATAAATTACCCATGTTCTCAATAAATTAGCTACATAATGTAACTCATAGGGTGTGTTATATTATGTGGGCAATTTTTAAACATGATAATATGGTGTTTTTAACCTTTTAAAGACATTGGTTAAGGTGATTAATGTAGTAGTTCAACACAATTTCAAATCACATTTTATTGGTCGATAAACATATTATAAACACAATATGTAAAGTGTTGGTCCCATTTTTTTATGAGCTGATATAAAAGATCTCAGAAATGTTCCATACACACAAAAAGCTTATTTAACTAACATTTTGTGCACAAATTTGTTTACATTCCTGTTAGTGAGCATTTCTCCTTTGCCAATATAATCTATCAACCTGACATGTGTGGCATATTAAGAAGCTGATAAAACAGCATGATCATTACACAGGTGCACCTTATGCTGGGGACAATAAAAGGCCCCTCTAAAATGCGCAGTCTCAAGTTTAGAGGGAGCATGCAGTTGGCATGCTGACTGCAGGAATGTCTAACAGACCTGTTGCCAGAGAATTTAATATGAATTTCTCTAACATAAGCCGCCACCAATGCCATTTTAGAGGATTTGGCAGTACATCCAACCGGCCTGACAACCGCAGACCACGTGTAACCACGCCAACCCAGAACCTCCACATCCGGCAAAGGCATGTGGACACCCCTTCAAATAAGTGGATTTGGCTATTTCAGCCACACCTGCCCCAATGCATAGTGCCAACTGTAAAGTTTGGTGTATGAGGAATAATGGTCTGGGCTGTTTTTCATGGTTTGGGCTAGGCCCCTTAGTTCCAGTGAAGGGAAACCTTAACGCTACAGTATACAATGACATTCTAGACGATTCTGTGCTTCCAACTTTGTGAATACAGTTTGGGTAAGGCCCTTTCCTGTTTCAGCATGACAATGCCCCCATGCACAAAGAAAGATCCATACAGAAATGGTTTATCAAGATCGGTGTGTAAGAACTTGACTGGACTGCACAGAGCCCTGACCTCAACCCAGTCGAATACCTTTGGGATATTAATGCCCATGATTTTGGAATGAGATGTTCGACGAGCAGGTGTCCACATACTTTTGGTCAGGTAGTGTATGTGATGGGATATAGACATTATGGACAGTATATGGATAGAATATGTAGTATATCTGAAGGATAGGCTAGAATAGTATATCTACAGTAATAGTTTAATATGATAGGCCTTGTCTAGAATACAGTATATACAGTCGTATGAAAAAGTTTGGGCACCCCTGACAATTTCCATGATTTCCATTTATAAATAATTGGGTGTTTGGATCAGCAATTTCATTTTGATCTATCAAATAACTGATGGACACAGTAATATTTCAGTAGTGAAATTAGGTTTATTGGATTAACAGAAAATGTGCAATATGCATCAAAACGAAATTAGATAGGTGCATAAATTTGGGCACCCCAACAGAAAACTCACATCAATATTTAGTAGAGTCTCCTTTTGCTAAAATAACAGCCTCTAGACGCTTCCTATAGCCTCTAATGAGTGTCTGGATTCTGGATGAAGGTATTTTGGACCATTCCTCCTTACAAAACATCTCCAGTTCAGTTAGGTTTGATGGTTGCTGAGCATGGACAGCCCGCTTCAAATCATCCCACAGATTCTCAATGATATTCAGGTCTGGGGACTGGGATGGCCATTCCAGAACATTGTACTTGTTCCTCTGCATAAATGCCTGGGTAGATTTTGAGCAGTGTTTTGGGTCGTTGTCTTGTTGAAATATCCAGCCCCGGCGTAACTTCAACTTTGTGACTGATTCTTCAACATTATTCCCAAGAATCTGCTGAAATTGAGTGGAATCCATTATGTTGTTATGACCAAATAACTCAATCTTTGTTTCATCAGTCCACAGCACCTTATTCCAAAATTAAGCTGGCTTGTCCAAATGTGCGTTTGTGCCGTGTGTGCAGAAAAGGCTTCTTCCGCATCACTCTCCCGTACAGCTTCTGCTTGTGCAAAGTGCGCTGAATTGTTGAACGATGCACAGTGACACCATCTGCAGCAAGATGATGTTGTAGGTCTTTGGAGGTGGTCTGTGGGCTGTTTTTGACCGTTCTCACCATCCTTCGCCTTTGCCTCTCCGATATTTTACTTGGCCTGCCACTTCTGGCCTTAACAAGAACTGTGCCTGTGGTCTTCCATTTCCTCACTATGTTCCTCACAGTGGACACTGACAGCTTACATCTCTGCGATAGCTTTTTGTAGCCTTCCCCTAAACCATAATGTTGAACAATCTTTGTTTTCAGGTCATTTGAGAGTTGTTTTGAGGCCCCCATGTTGCCACTCTTCAGAGGAGAGTCAAAGAGAACAACAACTTGCAATTGGTCACCTTAAATACCTTTTCTCATGATTGGATGCACTTGTCTATGAAGTTCAAGTCTTAATGAGCTCACCAAACCAATTGTGTGTTCCAATTAATCAGTGCTAAGTAGTTACAGGTATTCAAATCAACAGAATGACAAGGGTGCCCAAATTTTTGCATAGCCTATTTTTCACATCTGATTTAATTTCATACAACTTAATATTGCTACACTAAAAATCTTTGTCTGGACAATACCCCAGTACTCAGCTTTTATTAGAAAATGAATGGCATGCCACTGTGATCATTTTCTGTGACGACAGAGTAAATTATTATGCCTCAGCCTTCATACGACTGTACATATGAAATGGGTAAAACAGCATGTAAACATTATTAAAAAGTGGCCAGTGATCCATAGGATCCGGGCGGTAGCCGGCTAGTGACAGTGACTAAGTTCAGGGCAGGGTACTGGGTGGAGGAAGGCTAGTGATGGCTATTTAACAGTCTGATGGCCTTTAGATAGAAGATGTTTTTCAGTCTCTCGGTCCCAGCTTTGATGCTTCTGTACTGACCTCGCCTTCTGGATGATAGCGGGGTGAACTGGCCGTGGCTCGGGTGGCAATTAAGGTAGATTTCTGGGTTTTCCATTTCTGCCACTTTAGGCAGGTTAATTATAAAATATAATGGCATATTGTTGAAGACTGGTCCACTACTCACAAATAAAAAGGATTTGTATTTTATATGGCAACAAAAATTCAACTGTTCCTAAATCTGATTCAGTATTGGCGGCCATATTGGATTCTGTAAACGAAAAAAAAAGAAATGCGGTGCCATGACCCAATTTTTGGGCACCCCTTCTAATATCAATTAATACATCACAAAGAGCATCTCTACCAAATTTGAGGCTTTAATAATAACGGTTTCATCACTTTTTGACGCTAAGGCACTGTCTCTCTCTCTCTCTCATTTTCTCTCTCATATCAATATTTATTGTACATATTGCCAAAACGTACTTTGGAAATGAATGATTCATTAACAATATTAACATAATTAAGAAAATAAGTAAATAACAATAAGTAATTTCCTCTTTCTTTTCCTCTCTATTCCCCATCCCTCTCTCTCTGTCTGGTTTACTGATGAGTCATTAAGTTACTTCCTGTTAGAACCACCTCTGGCTCCAAACTCTTATTAACAGTGGTGCCAAGATACACCTGGTTCAAGAGAGTAAGGGAAGTTGGGAGGGAGGGATGTGATGGGTGAGAGGGAGGAAGAGAGGAAGGGTTTCCGTTCGTAGGTGTAGATTTCAGTAACATGAATGTGTCTATGTCTGGTCCAGGCCATTTGAGATGCATCCAATTAAATGCTTTCAATTAATTGAATTTGTGGGAATATAAAGTGAATTGAGTTACTGATATGCATTATCAGACATTCCTCCATCCCCTAATGGCTATGAGGTTAGGATGGGGCATAAGGCAATCTGAACCTAGATCTGTGGTTAATGAACCCTCTACCCCCACAACGACCACAATGGAAATAGGTCTGATGACTTGCTTGTGTTTTTAAATCCTTTAAAATATTTTTGTACGTGTGCGTTGTTGTACTCACATGGCTGAGGCAACTATATGTATTTTCCATTTCTCAAATAAAATGTCAATAAAAATGTATCAATTAATTAATTCCTCAACCTTCTCTGTGTTCCCAGATGAGGAGACAGGTCTGGAGGTGCACAAGGTCACCCGTCCCCCAGGCTTCAACACCAACCGTAGACGCAGCCGGGCCGTGCTCTACCACCTGTCTGGACACCTGCAGAAACAGGACAAGAGCAAGATCAAACTCAACAACGTGAGTCACCCTATTACACACACACACACACACACACACACACACACACACACACACACACACCTAGCCTTGACAGCTTAGTGTCCAACCACATCTCAAGGATCGCTACAAGGACATTAAGTAAGAGCGCTTTGAGGAAGCTTACACAGTCTACAAATCCAGTACCTACTGTCCCAGACAGTTTCATGTTTATCCATATAAATGGGTTTGGGCCAGTAATGGAGGACAGAGATAGTTGACTTCACACCAGATGGGATGAAGGTTGTTTTATCGGACTGAGCAGGTTCCCCTTGACTTTGGTGAAAATAGCCTTGCATTCGTTATTCCGTTCATGTAGACATGCAGTAGTTTACAAAAGAGAGAACTCCTCCTTACTAATCTATGGGATATAATTAGAACCAAGCAGAACCTAGGGTTTCCTGTTCAGGTCATGTTGTCAGGAAAACCCCAAGACCCTAAGTATGTCTAGTTTTACATGTGTTACTAGTATCGTAAGACCTGTTGTTGACATGTCTCACTCCCTCCTCACCCCTCCTGAACATGTTGTTGACATGTCTGTCCCTCTCCTCACCCCTCCTGAACATGTTGTTGACGTGTCTCTCTCCCTCATCACCCCTCCTGAACATGTTGTTGATGTCTCTCTCCCTCCTCACCACCCCTGAACATGTTGTTGACATGTCTCTCTCCCTCCTCACCTCTCCAGAACATGTTGTTGACATGTCTCTCTCCCTCCTCACCCCTCCTGAACATGTTGTTGACGTGTCTCTCTCCCTCCTCACCCCTCCTGAACATGTTGTTGACGTGTCTCTCTCCCTCCTCACTCCTCCTGAACATGTTGTTGACGTGTCTCTCTCCCTCCTCACCCCTCCTGAACATGTTGTTGACGTGTCTCTCCCTCTCCTTACCCCTCCTGAACATGTTGTTGACGTCTCTCTCCCTCCTCACCATGTTGTTGACGTGTCTCTCCCTCTCCTTACCCCTCCTGAACATGTTTTTGACATGTCTCTCTCCCTCCTCACTCCTCCTGAACATGTTGTTGACGTGTCTCTCTCCCTCCTCACCCCTCCTGAACATGTTGTTGACGTGTCTCTCCCTCTCCTTACCCCTCCTGAACATGTTGTTGACGTCTCTCTCCCTCCTCACCATGTTGTTGACGTGTCTCTCCCTCTCCTTACCCCTCCTGAACATGTTTTTGACATGTCTCTCTCCCTCCTCACCCCTTCAGAACATGTTGTTGACGTGTCTGTCCCTCTCCTCACCCCTCCTGAACATGTTGTTGACGTCTTTCTCCCTCTCCTCACCCCTCCTGAACATGTTGTTGACGTGTCTCTCTCCCTCTCCTCACCCCTTCAGAACATGTTGTTGACGTGTCTCTCTCCCTCCTCACCCCTCCAGAACATATTGTTGACGTGTCTGTCCCTCTCCTCACCCCTCCAGAACATGTTTGGGGACAAGCCGCCCATCCCAGAGTACAAGGTGGCAGCCATTCAGAAATCCCGATTCATCTTGCTCCACTACGGGACCTTCAAGGCTGGCTGGGATTGGCTAATCCTGCTGGCTACCTTCTATGTCGCAGTCACAGTGCCCTATAATGTGTGTTTCACTGTGGTGGGGGGGCGGGACGAAGGAAGTTCCACCCCCCGCAGCCCCCCCAGTGTGAGTGATATCCTGGTGGAGATCCTGTTTATGCTGGGTAAGGAGAAGAGGGCTAACGTTATTCTGATATTATTCTAATATTAACATTCTTCTAACATTCTTCTAACATTGCTCCAACATTATCTAACATTATCTATTACATCTATTAGTCTAACATTTTATAACTGTCACGGTTAGTATTAATGGGACGATACACGGAGCGCTGTATAACAAAAAACACGACTATAAACAAAAACACTGACTTACTTTGAGAGCTGCTGGCAGTGCAGACAAACAAAAGAACAATGATGCAGCTGACCTTCGCCGGAGAACTCGGGCAGTTGACTCTCACCGGAGGTCTCGGGTTGGACGCCGTGCCCACCCTGGGCACCGACGCAGAGGTGGTCTTCAGCCCTGCAGCTGGTCTGGCTGTCGGCCCCAGACTGGGCACCGACACGCTATGGAGCTCCTGCTCCACAGCGGGACTGAACGTCGTGCCCACCCTGGGCACCGACGCAGAGATGGTTTCCAGCCCTCTGGTGGGGCTGGCTGTCGGCCCCAGACTGGGCACCGACACGCTATGGAGCTCCTGCTCCACAGCGGGGCTGAACGTCGTGCCCACCCTGGGCACCGACGCAGAGATGGTTTCCAGCCCTCTGGTGGGGCTGGCTGTCGGCCCCAGACTGGGCACCGACGCGCTATGGAGCTCCTGCTCCACAGCGGGACTGAACGTCGTGCCCACCCTGGGCACCGACGCGGAGATGGTTTCCAGCCCTGTGGTTGGGCTGGCTGTCGGCCCCAGACTGGGCACCGACGCGCTATGGAGCTCCTGCTCCACAGCGGGACTGAACGTCGTGCCCACCCTGGGCACCGACGCAGAGATGGTATCCAGCCCTGTGGTTGGGCTGGCTGTCGGCCCCAGACTGGGCACCGACGCGCTATGGAGCTCCTGCTCCACAGCGGGACTGAACGTCGTGCCCACCCTGGGCACCGACGCAGAGATGGTCTCCAACCACAGAGCTGTGCTGGCGACCGTCGTTGTAGCCTCCGTGCGAGGAGTAGGCACGGGGCGTACAGGACTGGGGAAACGCACCAGTGGTCTGATGCGAGGCGCTGGCACGGGTCGCGCTGGGCTGGGGAAACGCACCGTTTGGCTAGTGCGTGGAGCAGGCGCGGGCCGTACCGGGCTGGGGAAACGCACCATAGGGCTGGTGCGTGGAGCTGGCACGGGTCGCGCCGGGCTGGGGAAACGCACCGTTTGGCTGGTGCGTGGAGCAGGCGCGGGCCGTACCGGGCTGGGGAAACGCACCGTTGGGTTGGTGCGTTTAGCTGGTATGGGTCGCACCGGGCTAGTGTTGCGCACCGATGGTGTGGTGCGCTGAGTCGGTCTCCTCTTCCTCCGACTCTGGACCGGCGCTGGAGGCACCGGACTGGGAACTGGCGCTGGAGCACGACTGTCCCTGTCGTCCCTACACCACTGCCAATCCCCATCCTGTGAGGGCTCCTCCGGGAACCCCCACGAGTGAGGGAACAGAAGCACATCGTCGTCGTCTTCCTCCGACTCCTCTCTGTACTCCTGCTCCCACGGCTGTAGGGGCTCCTCCTGGAACCCCCACGAGTGCAATGGTCGGGGCTCTTCTCCCTCGATCCCCGACCACCCCCATAGCCCCCCCCAAAATCAGTTTGAGGGGTTTTCTGGGCTCCAGGCTGGTCCTCAGTTCTAGCCCGGTGACGTGTCCTCCGTCGTCGGCGCCTCGACTGCTCCGGACCCCAGCCTTCCTCCACCGAACGATAATAGGAGTGTTCCTCCTCGGTAATTTTTCCCATACCGAGGAGGATATCTCCTAAAGTAATCCCCCGTTGCGTCCCAGGGTGGTGGATCATTCTGTCACGGTTAGTATTAATGGGACGATACACGGAGCGCTGGTGAAGTGTCATCCTTTTATTTGATGAGTTGTTCTCACGAGGCATACAAATAAAAGGAGAGTATAACAAAAAACACGACTATAAATAAAAACACAGTGACTTACTTTGAGAGCTGCTGGCAGTGCAGACAAACAAAAGAACAATGATCCACACACAGGTGGCTGTGTGTGGTGACTAAATACTATCCCCAATCAGAGACAACGCTATACAGCTGTCTCTGATTGGGGATGATAATCTCCCTAATAGGAGTGTGAGGACTTGGTTGTGTGCCTCTCAACCTCCCCTAGGTGGGGGTAAGAGGCCTTATTACAACCAAGCCCTCACAATAACGTTATTCCAACACTTTTCTAACATAATCTAACATGATCTAACAGGACAGCATGTCCCTATTTAAAGACTTTACCCCCTAAGCACACTCCATAACGACAATCTCTATCCCTTACATCCTCTGTCGATGGATTGTCAGAATACTTATGGCTAGAGAACTTCCTCTTTCTACACAAGTACATTAACACACAATGTGCCCTCAACTTCCTCTTTCTACACAAGTACATTAACACGCAATGTGACTTCAAGCCTCCATGAAACTACACCTGGCATTCACTGAGTTGATGTTCCCCTTGATTTCATCCAACACTAATTATATTTCCTCCAGTTACTTAGTGCATTCATTGTGGGAGAATACAGTCATCTAATTAAATGAAAGTTAATGGTAATGAACACTTATTTGTTAATCATTGTATTACTGGCCCCTGATGGAAACTCTGCCCACCGTCTCTCTCTCTGTCTCTCTGTCTCTTTCTGTTGCTCTCTCTGTGTCCCTGTATCTCTGTGTCTCTGTCTCTGTCTCTGTCTCTCTCTCACTGTCTCTCTCTGTATCTCTATATCTCTCTCTGTATCTCTATATCTCTCTGTGTCTCTCTCTGTCTCTTTCGCTCTCTATAGGGAGACAGTCTTAATGATGCATCTGTAGACAAATTATATGACCACCTGGAATGGACCATTTCTCTAGATTGTCAATACTTTTTAAAACAAATAATAGCCTCTATCCATGTACAGCAGTGAACTTATACAGTATATCAACGATGGTACATTCATAATGAGATACATATGAATGTATTGCGGAAGGATTGTACATGAATAGATCCTATCTTGTCGTTCTACAGATATCGCGTTGAACTTCCGGACGACCTTTGTGAGCACATCGGGCCAGGTGGTGTACGACGCTCGCTCCATCTGTGTGCACTACGTCACCACCTGGCTGTTTGTTGACGTCATCGCTGCCTTGCCCTTTGACCTGCTCTTTGCCTTTAACGTCAGTGTGGTGAGTGTCTCTGTGTGTGACTGGGTACAGGACATAATAATACAAGTACAAATTAGTAGAACAGTGGCTCTGGTTGGTGTGGTGGTTGGTGTGAGGGATGGATGGTTAAGGAAACTAATACCATATTAGTTTCAGAAGTATCCCAACTAAGATCACTCCAGATATGTTACACAAGGCCTTATGTGCACTCTAGTACACCATGCTATAAAGGATCTCTGAAATGTAGGACTGATACCTAAAATGTCTGGATTCATCAAACGCTGTCACGGAGCTCATCATTTATGTCTGTGTGTGTGTGTGTGTTTCTACAGTACTTTGGGGTCCACCTGCTGAAGACAGTGTGTGTGTGTGTTTCTACAGTACTTTGGGGTCCACCTGCTGAAGACAGTACGGTTGCTGCGCCTGCTGAGGCTGCTTCAGAAGCTGGAGCGTTACTCCCAGTACAGTGCTGTAGTCCTCACCCTGCTCATGTCCATGTTCGCCCTGCTGGCCCACTGGATGGCCTGCGTCTGGTACTTCATCGGACGCAGAGAGATTGAAAACAGCCCCAACTCCTGGGACATCGGTCAGTTACACCTGGATGTCTGCATGTCACATTGAGATTGTCATCAAGAAGCATTCAGTGGTTTTTTATTTCATTCTCGTCGATGTTTGTGATGCTGTTGCTTGGCTAGGGCAAATCAGATTATGATCGTTAAAGTGACATGTCTTGTTAAATCAAATACGAATTAATAAAACACACATGGGTTCTCCTAGACCTTTTGACTGTAATCATGGTGCAACTGCATTCAATTCAGGACTTCTAACACGCATCTGGCCGTTGCAAAATGATGTGGCGCAAATCATTTTAGCCTGAGATTTGATCAGTAAACAGCAGTCAAGCAGTCTTGGAGGATGGATCTCCCTTAGAGCTTTCATTATAAATGCAATGGATGATTTTAATAAGGCCAAACCTTGTTGATATTCTACACGCATCACGCAATGGAAAATTGCATCTTAAAATCCTCTGGGTAGACAGGAAAATACACACCTACACACGCACGTACGAGCACACACAGACACAAACACACAGTCTTAGTCAGATAGTGAACTGTAATCCGTTTAGATTTTGTGAACTATAGCAGATATGGCGTTGGCCAACTGGCCCAGACAGGACTGTGTCTCTCTCTCAACCTTGAAAAAGAAAAGGAGAGCATCACTCTAGGAGCTCAGATGCAATAATTGAATAACCTAATAACCAACGTTTCGCCAGACAAGCTGTCTTCATCACGGTATATTGCCTTAGGGGCCTTTCACTGGCCCCTGCCCCCTAGCCGACAGTGAACACACAAAACACACACACACAGCCCAAACAGACTGACTGATGAATGAGGAAATTAATCTGAAAGCGACACGCTCATTTAAATATTCACACGCCAACCTTTCACACAAGCACCCTGTCCGGGGTTGGGTTAAATACGGAAGACGCATTTCATTTGAATGCATTCCGTTGTACAACTGACTAGTATCCCCCTTTCTCTTTCCCCTTTCTCAGTCACATTGTGAGTCAAATACTGCATAGAAAAACATGTATAACCACACTTACACACAGACACACACGCACACTTCAGGCTCTGGACAGCGTGGCACTTCATGTCAGTTACCCCGTTGTGTGTGTCATATTGAACTGAACCAAGCAGAGCCGAGCCCAAGCTCTATCGTCACAGCTAATCACCTGAGACACAGTAACTACCTGATCAAGACAGCTCAGTGGTCAGTCACTTTATGGAGTCGCCACTGGATTGAAGAGGACAAGAGACCATTAGAGTTTCAGTCATTGACCTGTCAAGTCTTACCCACAGTCTTAAATTACATGGCTCGGGGGTCCATATTTATGGGGAGTAGGAGGACTGACCTCTAGGTTCAGTTTCGTATTTGAAATCATAAAGAATAAGATGGGGGAACAGGGAGGACCTGATCCTAGAGCAGTATTCAGAGACACTTATCCCCAGAGGGATGCTGACAGTATCTTTCTAGCACCAGTGTACCCCAGTGTGTTACAGCCTGGCCTCTACTGCCTATCTTCAGCCCAGCCAGGACAATGAGCCCCAGAACTCAATCCCCATGAACCCAACTAGTTTATTGTGTCTATTCAAGGCTTGATTGGTGGGTCAGTTTGTATGCTAAAGTTTAGGATTTGATTTTGAGGGTATCCACAGTCATTCCTGATTGGTTGCTGTTACTGTTAAGTTGATTGAGCCGGCACTACTCAAACCTTGATTGGCGGGTCTTGGATTTGATTGTGGGGATAGCCACAGCCATTCTTGAGCTGTCAGATTAAGTTTGTTCGAATGTGGGATAAGGGTAAAAAGGATGAACATGTATGCACTAACTAACTGTAAAATGACTAAAATGTAAATATTATGTGAGACAAAAATAATTCATTTTACACTGTTTTATTTAAGTGGGAGACTTGAATTGTCTTTCAAGAGCATTATAGCACTGACTGCTCCCCCATGCTGTCACAGCCACAATACAGCTACCTACTCCCCCATGCTGTCACAGCCACAATACAGCTACCTACTCCCCCATGCTGTCACAGCCACAATACAGCTACCTACTCCCCCATGCTGTCACAGCCACAATACAGCTACCTATTCCCCCATGCTGTCACAGCCACAATACAGCTACCTACTCCCCCATGCTGTCACAGCCACAATACAGCTACCTGCTCCCCATGCTGTCACAGCCACAATACAGCTACCTGCTCCCCCATGCTGTCACAGCCACAATACAGCTTCTGCTCCCCCATGCTGTCACAGCCACAATACAGCTACCTGCTCCCCCATGCTGTCACAGCCACAATACAGCTACCTGCTCCCCATGCTGTCACAGCCACAATACAGCTACCTGCTCCCCCATGCTGTCACAGCCACAATACAGCCACCTGCTCCCCCATGCTGTCACAGCCACAATACAGCTACCTGCTCCCCCATGCTGTCACAGCCACAATACAGCTACCTGCTCCCCATGCTGTCACAGCCACAATACAGCTACCTGCTCCCCCATGCTGTCACAGCCACAATACAGCTACCTGCTCCCCATGCTGTCACAACCACAATACAGCTCCCTACTCCCCCATGCAGCTCTCTGCTCCCCCATGCTGTCACAGGCACAATACAGCTCTCTGCTCCCCATGCTGTCACAGCCACAATACAGCTCTCTGCTCCCCCATGCTGTCACAGCCACAATACAGCTCCTACTCCCCCATGCTGTCACAGCCACAATACAGCTCTCTGCTCCCCATGCTGTCACAGCCACAATACAGCTACCTGCTCCCCCATGCTGTCACAGCCACAATACAGCTCTCTACTCCCCCATGCTGTCACAGCCACAATACAGCTCTGCTCCCCCATGCTGTCACAGCCACAATACAGCTCCCTACTCCCCCAGTCATGTGAAAAAGTAAGTACACTCCCTGGAAAGTTCTCTTTTTTTACATATTTGGACATATTTGGACAGTAAACAGCAGTCAAGCAGTCTTGGAGGATGGATCTCCCTTAGAGCTTTCATTATAAATGCAATGGATGATTTTAATAAGGCCAAACCTCGTTGATATTCTACACGCATCACGCAATGGAAAATTGCATCTTAAAATCCTCTGGGTAGACAGGAAAATACACACCTACGCACGCACGTACGAGCACACACAGACACAAACACACAGTCTTAGTCAGATAGTGAACTGTAATCCGTTTAGATTTTGTGAACTATAGCAGATATGGCGTTGGCCAACTGGCCCAGACAGGACTGTGTCTCTCTCTCAACCTTGAAAAAGAAAAGGAGAGCATCACTCTAGGAGCTCAGATGCAATAATTGAATAACCTAATAACCAACGTTTCGCCAGACAAGCTGTCTTCATCACGGTATATTGCCTTAGGGGCCTTTCACTGGCCCCTGCCCCCTAGCCGACAGTGAACACACAAAACACACACACACAGCCCAAACAGACTGACTGATGAATGAGGAAATTAATCTGAAAGCGACACGCTCATTTAAATATTCACACGCCAACCTTTCACACAAGCACCCTGTCCGGGGTTGGGTTAAATACGGAAGACGCATTTCATTTGAATGCATTCCGTTGTACAACTGACTAGTATCCCCCTTTCTCTTTCCCCTTTCTCAGTCACATTGTGAGTCAAATACTGCATAGAAAAACATGTATAACCACACTTACACACAGACACACACGCACACTTCAGGCTCTGGACAGCGTGGCACTTCATGTCAGTTACCCCGTTGTGTGTGTCATATTGAACTGAACCAAGCAGAGCCGAGCCCAAGCTCTATCGTCACAGCTAATCACCTGAGACACAGTAACTACCTGATCAAGACAGCTCAGTGGTCAGTCACTTTATGGAGTCGCCACTGGATTGAAGAGGACAAGAGACCATTAGAGTTTCAGTCATTGACCTGTCAAGTCTTACCCACAGTCTTAAATTACATGGCTCGGGGGTCCATATTTATGGGGAGTAGGAGGACTGACCTCTAGGTTCAGTTTCGTATTTGAAATCATAAAGAATAAGATGGGGGAACAGGGAGGACCTGATCCTAGAGCAGTATTCAGAGACACTTATCCCCAGAGGGATGCTGACAGTATCTTTCTAGCACCAGTGTACCCCAGTGTGTTACAGCCTGGCCTCTACTGCCTATCTTCAGCCCAGCCAGGACAATGAGCCCCAGAACTCAATCCCCATGAACCCAACTAGTTTATTGTGTCTATTCAAGGCTTGATTGGTGGGTCAGTTTGTATGCTAAAGTTTAGGATTTGATTTTGAGGGTATCCACAGTCATTCCTGATTGGTTGCTGTTACTGTTAAGTTGATTGAGCCGGCACTACTCAAACCTTGATTGGCGGGTCTTGGATTTGATTGTGGGGATAGCCACAGCCATTCTTGAGCTGTCAGATTAAGTTTGTTCGAATGTGGGATAAGGGTAAAAAGGATGAACATGTATGCACTAACTAACTGTAAAATGACTAAAATGTAAATATTATGTGAGACAAAAATAATTCATTTTACACTGTTTTATTTAAGTGGGAGACTTGAATTGTCTTTCAAGAGCATTATAGCACTGACTGCTCCCCCATGCTGTCACAGCCACAATACAGCTACCTACTCCCCCATGCTGTCACAGCCACAATACAGCTACCTACTCCCCCATGCTGTCACAGCCACAATACAGCTACCTACTCCCCCATGCTGTCACAGCCACAATACAGCTACCTATTCCCCCATGCTGTCACAGCCACAATACAGCTACCTACTCCCCCATGCTGTCACAGCCACAATACAGCTACCTGCTCCCCATGCTGTCACAGCCACAATACAGCTACCTGCTCCCCCATGCTGTCACAGCCACAATACAGCTACCTGCTCCCCCATGCTGTCACAGCCACAATACAGCTACCTGCTCCCCCATGCTGTCACAGCCACAATACAGCTACCTGCTCCCCCATGCTGTCACAGCCACAATACAGCTACCTGCTCCCCCATGCTGTCACAGCCACAATACAGCTACCTGCTCCCCCATGCTGTCACAGCCACAATACAGCTACCTGCTCCCCCATGCTGTCACAGCCACAATACAGCTACCTGCTCCCCCATGCAGCTCCCTACTCCCCCATGCTGTCTCAGGCACAATACAGCTCTCTGCTCCCCCATGCTGTCACAGCCACAATACAGCTCCCTACTCCCCCATGCAGCTCTCTGCTCCCCCATGCTGTCACAGGCACAATACAGCTCTCTGCTCCCCATGCTGTCACAGCCACAATACAGCTCTCTGCTCCCCCATGCTGTCACAGCCACAATACAGCTCCTACTCCCCCATGCTGTCACAGCCACAATACAGCTCTCTGCTCCCCATGCTGTCACAGCCACAATACAGCTACCTGCTCCCCCATGCTGTCACAGCCACAATACAGCTCTCTGCTCCCCCATGCTGTCACAGCCACAATACAGCTCTGCTCCCCCATGCTGTCACAGCCACAATACAGCTCCCTACTCCCCCAGTCATGTGAGAAAGTAAGTACACCCCCTGGAAAGTTCTCTTTTTTTACATATTTGGACAGATGGATATGTAATCTTCACTTCAACACTATTGACAGATAAAGGTTACCCAATTTAACAAATCACACCCCTTATGGGGAAAAAGAAAGGTTAGTACACCCCTACCTTTACCATCACATAAAATGGTTAAATTTAGAATTAGGTACCAAAACAAGTGCAAATGATTAGAGAACATTAGAGAGAAACATAGAAACATCTCTCTCTCAGCACCTCATAGTGAGATCTGTTTTCCTATACCTTGTCTTCCTCATCTTCCTGTTGTTTTGGCTGCTGTGAAGACTGCACTCTCAGAGAGGTGGCTATCTTTGAGTATCACTTCAAAGCTTCACACTGCAGCAGAACACACTGCTCCCTCTCTCTTTCTCCCTTTCTCTCTCCCTCTCTCTTTCTCAAAGACTGACTGACAGACTGACGGCCAGAGATAAAGAGAGATGGAGTGTAGTGCAGAATAACAGCATGGGATCCCCAGGGGACGCATGCGGAGATAAATCACAAATCAATCAAGTTCTGGCTCTGATCCAGTTCTGTAGAAAGAGAAGTGTACTGTAAGCCTGCTGGTTGCCTTGTATAGACGGGTTAGCTGACAACGTCACGAAAACGATGAGCATGCTTCAACGGGGCAGAAGGCCGTGTGTTGTTGTGATTCTGGATGGCCAGACAGCTAGTAACAATGTGGGAATCGTAGCTGGCTAATTCCAGCTTGTTGTATCTTGTTATTGATACCATGTCTTGTTTTGACTTGTTTTGACTTATGCTAATATGGCAGATTTGCTAGCTATCTAACCAATAACTGTAACAATGTATTTGAGAGACATCAAGTGCTCGTTGTGAAAATGTACAGTACATTCGGAAAATATTCAGACCCCTTGAACTTTTCCATATTTTGTTACGTTACAGCCTTATCCTAAAATGGAATAAATGTTTTTTTCCCTCATCAATCTACACAAAACAATTACAAAGAAAAAACAGGTTTTTAGAAATGTTTGCAAATGTGTGTGTGTGTATATATATATATATATACAAATAAAAGAACGGATATCACATTTCCATAAGTATTCAGACCCTTTAATCAGTACTTTGTTGAAGCACCTTTGGCAGGAATTACAGCCTCGAGTCTCTTGGGTATGACGCTACAAGCTTGGCACAGCTGTATTTGGGGGGTTTCTCCCATTCTTCTCTGCAGATCCTCTCAAGCTCTGTCAGGTTGGAAGGGGAGCGTAGCTGCACAGCTATTTTCAGATCTCTACAGAGAGGTTCGATCAGGTTGTCTTGGCTGTGTGCTTAGGGTCGTTGTCTTGTTGGAGGGTGAACCTTCGCCCCAGTCTGAGGTCCTGAGTGCTCTCTGTACTTTGCTCTGTTCATCTTTCCATCAATTCTGACTAGTCTCTCAATCCCTGTCGCTAAAAAACATCCCCACAGCATGATGCTGCCACCATCATGCTCCACCGTCAGACATGACTCTTGGCATTCAGGCCAAAGAGTTCAATCTTGGTTTTATCAGACCAGAGAATCTTGTTTCTCATTCTCTGAGAGTCTTTTAGGTGCCTTTTGGCAAACTCCAAGCAGGCTGTCATGTGCCTTTTACTGAGGAGTGGCTTCTGTCTATCCACTCTACCATTAAGGCCTGATTGGTGGAGTGCTGCAGAGATGGTTGTCCTTCTGGAAGGTTCTCCCATCTCCACAGAGGAACTCTGGAGCTCTGTCAGAGTGACCATCAGGTTCTTGGTCACCTCCCTAACCAATGCCCTTCTCCCCCGATTGCTCAGTTTAACCAGGACGACCAGCTCAAGGAAAAGTCTTTGTGGTTCCAAACTTATGCCATTTAAGAATGATAGAGGCTACTGTGTTCTTGGGGACCTTCAATGCTGCAGAAATGATTTGGACCCTTCCCCAGATCTGTGCCTTGACACAATCCTGTCTTTGAGCTATACAGACAATTCCATCGACCTCATGGCTTGGTTTTTGCTCTGACATGCACTGTCAACTGTGGGACCTTATATAGACAGGTGTGTGCCTTTCTAAATGTCCAATCAATTGAAGAAACATCTCAAGGATGGTCAATGGAAACAGGATGCATCTGAGCTCAATTTCGTGTCTCATAGCAATATACATAGCAATATGAATACTTTTTTTGCTTTTGTCATTATGGGGTATTGTGTGTAGATTGATGAGGGAAAAAACATATTTAATCGTTTTTAAAATAAGGCTGTAATGTAACAAAATGTGGAAAAAATCAAGGGGTCTAAATACTTTCCAAATGCACTGTATATGTTATCAATAAACATTTGAAGATGAAATATAGTTTAGATGTTGTCAAGAATCTAAGCCAACCCTGTCTGCTTTTTGCTAGACAACCAACCCAGTTATAGAGGTCTGTGCTGGAGTTTAGCACCATGGACAACATCATGTCAGCGTAAAGGAGAAGAGAGTATGTTAAGTTCCATGGACAGAGGCAGATCAACTGTAGGAGGCATTTGAAAGAGAGCGTAGAGTAGGTTCAGAACCTTGGACAAGGGCAGAGGAGGCGTTGTCAGAGAGTTAGTTCAGAACTACGGACAGCAAAGGAGTTTTATCTGGCTGTGCATGGGCAGAAAAGCTGACTGAGAAAGTTCTCCAAAGTGCTTAGATAATTTGCTATGTTCACACAGCCACACAAGCAAACCTATTCAAAAGACCCACCCCAGTTCACAAACAAAAACATTGATAAGTAAATGTATTCACACACATACCATTACATACTGACACACACACACACACACACACACACACACACACACACACACACACACACACACACACACACACACACACACACATACACACACACAAATAATTCACATTTACATTTTAGTAATTTAGCAGACACTCTTATCCAGAGCGAATTACCGTAGTGAGTGCATACGTTTTCATACTTTTTCATACTGGTCCCCCGTGGGGAAGTGCAATGCTCTACCAACTGAGCCACATGGAAACACTTCCTAGAAATGCTAGCTTGCCTAATGACAAGATAATTAGGCAACAACTGAGGTATAACATTCCTAATTATATTTTTTTTGTTCAGTTCACTGAGGCTACCCAAAGACATACATTACCATTGGGCCTGGTTTGTACATTGGGCCTGCATGGCTCTCTGACAGGTTGGGTCACATTCAAGGTGCGTGTGTACATTGGGCCTGCATGCAAGGCTCTCTGACAGCCCAGCTCAACTACAAGGTCAAAGCTACAGCTACTTTCCCATTGAGTGTGTTTATGTTTATCGCTGACAGGCTATGTCCACAATGTATTATTTATATAGCTATCTCTTCTTTTTAATTTCTCCTCCTCTCTCTTTCTTTCCTTCTATCTCTCTCTCCTTCTCCCTCCCTCCCTCCCTCCCTCCCTCCCTCCCTCCCTCCCTCCCTCCCTCCCTGTCTCAGGTTGGCTACATGAGTTGGGAAAGCGTCTGGGCACCCCTTATTTCATATCTCCCCTGGCTACTCTGGCTCCTGATTCGCTGCACCCTGCGATTGTTGACGCCCTCCCTGCCAACAGCAGCCAATGGAACGTGTCCGGGTCGGAGCTGGCGGGGCGGGACTCGTGGAACTCTAGCCAGTGGAACGTCACATGGATGGGGGTGGGGGCTGGCGGGGTGGGGGTCGGAGTGGGTCAGGGTGGAGGAATGCTGGGTGGGGGTCCATCAGTGAGGAGCTCCTATGTGACGTCGCTGTACTTCGCTCTGAGCAGTCTGACCAGCGTGGGTTTTGGAAACGTCTCGGCCAACACCGACTCTGAAAAGATCTTCTCCATCTGCACCATGCTCATAGGAGGTGAGTCCCTGGAGATACAACAGGAACCTTATTGGTTAGTGAGAACGTCTGGGTCTAGATAAGCCTCCTCTCCTGTCCCTCTCTGGTGTATTCTGTTAATAACTATAGCTACCACAGATTCTACAGATATTCAACAATGACCATGACATATTGTCATTAGCTAAGACATAACTGAGAGTTATGACACCGTCTCTCTCTCTAAGACATGACTGATAGTTATGACTCTCTCTCTCTATATATATATATACAGTACCAGTCAAAAGTTTGGACATACCTACTCATTCAAGGGTTTTCCTTTATTTTTACTATTTTTTTAATTGTAGAATAATAGTGCTTCATGGTGGGAACAACACATGCATCAATCATCCATTCACCTACTCTGCATCTCACAAAGACACAGCAGTTGGAACCAAAAATCTCAGACCAAAGGACAGATTTCCACCAGTCTAATGTCCATTGCTCATTTTTCTTGGCCCGAGCAAGTCTCTTCTTATTATTGGTGTCCTTTAGAAGTGGTTTCTTTGCAGCAATTCGACCATGAAGGCCTGATTCACGCAGTCTCCTCTGTACAGTTGATGTTGAGATGTGTCTGTTATTTGAACTCTGAAGAATTTATTTGGGCTGCAATCTGAGGTGCAGTTAACTCTAATTAACTTATCCTCTGCAGCAAAGGTAACTCTGGCTCTTCCTTTCCTGTGGCGGTCCTCATGAGTGCCAGTTTCATCATAGCACTTGATGTTTTTAGCGACTGCACTTGAAGAAACTTTCAAATTTCTTGAAATGTTCCGGATTGACTGACCTTCATGTCTTAAAGTAATGATGGACTGTTGTTTCTCTTTGCTTATTTGAGATGTTCTTGCCATAATATGGACTTGGTCTTTTACCAAATTGGGTTATCTTCTGTATACCAACCCTACCTTGTCACAACACAACTGATTGTTTCAAATGCATTAAGAAGGAAAGAAATTCCACAAATTAACTTTTAACAAAGCACACCTGTTAATTGAAATGCATTCCAGGTGACTACTTCATGAAGCTGGTTGAGAGAATGTCAAAAGTGTGCAAAGCTGTTATCAAGACAAAGGGTGGATAATTTGAAGAATCTCAAACATAACACCTTTCTAAACACTTTTTTGGTTACTACATGATTCCATATGTGTTATTTCATAGTGTTTAAAAAAATATTAAGAAAAACCCTTGAATGAGTAGGTGTGTCCAAACTTTTGACTGGTACTGTATATCTCCCCCTGTCTCTTTTCATTGAGGAGAGGAGTGTGTGCTGGGGGCAGGGTCGTGTGTCTGCCCTCCCAGGGAGCCTCTGCTTTCAGCCTTGCAGCTGGAATTACCTAAATATTCACTTAAGTCATTAACTGGTGCCTGGCTGGCCCCACTGGGACATTAATATACAGCAGCTTATATTTTCTTATTTTCTTTTCTACTCAATTAAATGTTTTCCTCTCTTCCCCTCTCCTCTCTTCCCCTCTCCTCTCGCCCAGCGGTGTCCAACACACCAGCGTTCAAACATGTCCCCCAGTACCAGGTCCTTCAAAGTTCTCATGGATGCTCTCTGTGTCCCAGAGGTTTAGAGAATGCAGGCTTAGACTATATCTCCCACAGAGAACAAGCACTTTCATGGTCCCATTTTTGGATTGTTCAAATGGAAACATTCTCCTCAGATTAAAAAACAGCAACGTTTTGGCAGTAAACTGCCTTTTCCCGGGATTCTTGCAAATGGAACAACTGTCAAGGATGTAACTAGAGAGTGGTAAATGCCTGCATACCAAATGGCACCCTATTCCACATGGTTCCCTATGGGCCCTGATCAAAAGTAGTGCACTATTTAGGGAATAGGGTGCCATTTGGCATGCAATAACAAAGTGACCCCATTCCAGATTTCCAGTCTAGTTCTTCTTCAGTAAGAGTGCGGCAGTAAAGGTCTGTTTTCGTGAGAGAGCGATGTACTGATTTTTAGGGGAGGGTGCATTGAGGTGAGAGGACATATTCTCAGACCACTTAAAAACAAAGTTTAGCGCCCCCCAGACACACACACACACACACCCCCACACAGGCCTGTCACCAGAGCATAGCACTGTGCCATTACTGTCTCAGCCAGCTGACAGCTGGAATGCCACCCACACAAACCCACACAGACACACACACATACAGACACACACACACAGATACACGCTACACCAGACACTGAGAGAAACACATGCATACATACATATAACGACAAGTGCACACACAACACACAACACACAACACACAAAAACAACACACAGCACACAGCACACAGCACACAGCACACAGCACAACACACAGCACACAACACACAGCACACAGCACACAGAGTACATCCTGCACATTGGCTCATTAGAATATGTCAAAATTAGACTTTATTTAACCTGCCCGGCCTGGAGAGTTGAGATTTAAGCACAGCTGTCCTAGCTTCAGTCTTATAGTAAAAGGTAACTATGGCGATGTGCCAGACAGATGGAGAGCAATGTCTGAAACAGAGAGAGACAGTCTCACAGGGAGAAACAACAGGCTTACACAATAACCTGTCTACTTGGATACTCACTGTCTGTCTAATAGGTCAGGAGAGACTCTGGCCTCGTCCATGAGGCTGCTTCAATTGGCTCTGAAAGTTAACGATCCATGTACACAAACACACTTCAACACCCTCGTTAGCGGCCCCCTCCCTCAGACACACACCCGCAGCCTCACGCTCAACCTCAATCACTGATGTAAATACACACACAACCACCCACACAATCACACAGAGTCAAAGTGTACTGTTCCATCAGTGCAGTGTGTGTGTGTGTGTGTGCGTGCGTGCGTGCGTGAGTGCGTGTGGGGGTGTGTGGGTGTGCTTGTGTGCGCAGTGCTCAGAATGGAACCGCATCTCCTCTCCCCTCCGCAGTAGCTGTCAGCATAGAGAGAGAGAGAGAGAGAGAGAGAGAGAGAGGCAGTGAGATTGGCACATTCTATTTTGGCAGGGTATGCTATTGAAATGCTGTGAGTGGTGTACCTTTAGATATGACTTACAGCTATTTTCCGGCTCAGCGGTAACAGATAAATGCCTGATCTCAGCAGTAACAGATAAATGCCTGATCTCAGCGGTAACAGATAAATGCCTGATCTCAGCGGTAACCGATAACTGCCTGATCTCAGCGGTAACAGATAACTGCCTGATCTCAGCGGTAACAGATAACTGCCTGATCCATCTGAGCTTGGTAAAGAAAATGATTGTACATCTAATATCTATATCTCTATCAATATGTATATTAAAATGTTTTCTGTTTTCTATCGTTATGTATTATCTATGACTGATACACACACAGATACACATACACACAGATACACACACTGACACACACAGACATACACACACATTAACCAGTCCTTGTCCCTCTGCCCCCAGCCCTGATGCATGCGGTGGTGTTTGGAAACGTGACGGCCATTATTCAGAGGATGTACTCTCGGCGCTCCCTCTACCACACCCGTACCAAGGACCTGAAGGACTTCATCAGGGTCCACCGCCTGCCCAAGGCCCTGGAGCAACGCATGCTGGAGTGCTTCCAGACCACCTGGTCTGTTAACAACGGCATCGACGTCAGTGAGGTGGGTTATAACAACAGAAGACTAAGACCTTCTGACGTCTATGCTCTCACTGTCTCTCACGCCTCTCTCTTACTGTCTCTCTCTTCTTTCTCTCTCTCACTCTCTTTCACGCCTCACTGTCTCTCTTCTTTCTCTCTCTCTTTCCCTGTCTTGTTTTCTTTTCATGTTCCCAATGCTCCTGTTGGTTAAACTTTTAAATGCCTCCTGTATTGATTCTTCTGTCAGTTATTTTCTAAAGTCATCTGTCAGTCCCCTCTGTCCCAACTCAATCTCTCATATTTTATTCCCTTTCTTTCACCCCCTCTTTCTCTTTCTCCCTCTCTAGTTGTTGAAGGACTTCCCAGATGAGTTGAGGGCGGACATCGCCATGCACATGAACAAGGAGCTGCTGCAACTGTCTCTGTTTGAGTCAGCCAGTAGGGGGTGTCTGCGCTCCCTGTCCCTCATCATCAAGACGTCATTCTGCGCCCCGGGAGAATATCTCATCCGCCAGGGAGACGCCCTGCAGGCCATCTATTTTGTCTGCTCTGGGTCCATGGAGGTGCTGAAGGACAACACTGTGCTGGCTATACTGGGTAAGGGCATACACACAGGCACACACACACACACAAGTAAGTGCACATACCTGATGACATACACATTCTAACAGACCTGCTTTCGTTTGCCAAACAATCACACATGCCTAGCATTTGCAGTGAATTCCGGGGGAGCTCTGGATTGGAAACCCGTGTCCCTCTGCTTGTCATCCATTCCTAACGTCAATCACTACCAGCTTAAACCTAGTTAACCCTAATCACTACCAGATTAAACGTAGATAACCTTTACAGCACCAAGCAGCTGATGCATCTTCCTGAGTCTAATATCTACAGGCTAATCTGTATTGATGGGCACTAGGCTATATTATGAAGGAAGAAGGGGCCTATTAGTATTAGTGCAATGACATATTGAAATGTTGAATTTCATTAGCCTAACTAGACTCAGAATTATTGTCATTGGAAAGGTCATTCATGTCCACGTAATGAAATAACAAATTAACTTTCAAGTACCCTCAATTACACACACACATGCATGCACAGACACACACACAGAGTTGAGTGTGTGACAGACTGACAAAGGATCATTTCCCAGTAGACTGGCCACAGTCAAGTCAATTTCACAGAGGTGACGTTCGCTCAGACAGACCTGGAGACTGGGAGGAGAACTAACTCATGTGGAAACTAGGAACATGGAGGGAGAAAGAAGGAAAGGCTAGAGAAGTACTGTTAGAATCAAGTAAGACAGATAAGAGAACACAAAGAACAACAAACACAAAAAACAAACGAGTAAGTGCTGAATAAAATAACGCCTCATATAGGCAGGAATCAGTCACAGAGTATCGGCTTCCACTCCCACGGCTTCCCCTCCCACGGCTTCACCTCCCACGGCTTCCCCTCCCACGGCTTCCCCTCCCACGGCTTCCCCTCCCATGGCTTCCCCTCCCACGGCTTTACCTTCCCCACCTCTGCACTTCACATTTCCATATCATAAAACTCATGTCAAAGACAGTGTCAACGTTTATGATCGCTATGTTTGATGTCCAGTTACAAGATGACATGGCGTTAAACCCTGGGTTGTCCTGAACAGAATGAGCCTATGTTTGTTGTATTGTGAAGAAACTTTGCCGCGGACCACGCATCTGAATGCACTCATGACTCCATTCTGTGCGACCAAAATTACCATCTGCTTCTCTGAATTGCCTTGTGAAAGCATAACACTAAGATGTCATGATTTAGTTTTGTTGGCAATAGAACAAGCTTTCAAATGATGCCCATCTGACCCAGATTGTGATTTATAATGGACTGTTTTTGGATTGCGGAAACAGCAACAGTAATTGTGTGATGGTGGGGATGCAGGGCTGTGTTCCAAACAAAACAACTACATGTGTGCTTGCTCTAGTTCCTCAACTGTGCAGATAGGAGAGCCCCAAAAAAATTATAGTTGAAGACTTCTTTGAGTCATAAAAGTGCATTGGAATTACTTAGGAAGTGTGCACACTTTGGAGAGGTGTGTGGCCACTTGGAAACACCAGTTTCCAAACCCTTGTAATGTTTTTGTCTTATGTTGCACCTACCCCTAACTTATCATTTTCAGATTTCGTTATCAACAAATGTGACAAAAAGTACAGTAAATGTAAAATGCACATCAAATCAACAGTGTAGTGTTTGGATTCAGTCTTGTGTCAGGTGAACTGTTGTCCTCACCTTTGGCCTAATAATGTTTCAATAATCTCCAAACTGTTCCGTTTTAATTGCTACCATGGTTGTGCATATGCTTTCCATTTTTCTTCAATATAGCCCTATCCGTATATGCGAATTCCCACGTGTGTAAGGGATTGTGTCTAAATCTCTCTCTATGCCACAGTGACAGACAGATAGAAGAAGGGTCTGATACACTGGGCTGATAGATAGCTGTATGTACTGCTGACTGCTCTGCTATGAAGACGTTTGAATAACACACACACAGGGGCGGGGTTGAGACTGCAGCTGTCTTACTTCCTCCTACCATGGCTATCGCAGTGTCTGACAGTCCTGACAGTCCTTAGCTGCTGCTATACACAGCTATACCCACCACGGTGTGCCAGAGAGCGCTACAGGAGGTCCTTCCTGCCGGCGGCTATTAGACTATTTAATGCCTCACCGGGGTGCCGTGCCGTCGGCAACATAGATCTGGAACTGTTGGGGTGCTAGGACCAAGTTTAACAATTATGCATCCATCCGTGAGTAACTCTGCTCCGTCAGCACTCATTCACTCAGGACCTAGTTATTCATGCAGGTCTGTATATACATACTCATGTACAGTTGTTATATCATATCACGTGCAATATTGCCAGTAATTCTTGGACCTAACTTACGTAGGCGTTCACTCAGGAATGCATATTAGTATCCTGTCAGTTGCACCTTTTCTCATTGCTTTTAGTATATCGAATGTGCAATACGTGCAGTTGTCTGTAATTAAACCCTGCGCACTAAGGACTGTATTTTAAGGGAATTACTATTATTACCCCAAATGATATCATACACACATTTAGCTATTAAAGTATCTCTTCCTGTCATTTACCTGTACAGCTAATTTAACCATGCAAAATTTTCACTTACCTGTTCATCTAGCCAGTCTGTCTATTAAGTAAACTATTATTACCCTCGCTCATATCATATGCATTTTTAGCTATTGAAGTATTTCTCTTCCATTGACCTGTATAGTATAGTTAACCATCCAACATCCACCAATGTATAGTGTACATATTCAGCCAACCACCCATACTATGCAATGTCTTTTTATAGCTTTTATTTTTTTGCACTTCAGATATCTTGTATTTCTATACTTTTTCATACTGCCGCTCTATGTATCATGTATCGTGTATCTGTCTTTTGTGTACTGTCGTTGTGGCATTTTGCACCTGCCCTGTGTTTTGTTGTAGCTGCTTGACAATGAAATTTCCCCCCCGGGGGATCAATAAAGTACCTATCTATCTATCTATCTATCTATCTATCTATCTATCTATCTATCTATCTATCTATCTATCTATCTATCTATCTATCTATCTATATATCTCTCTATCTATCTCTCTATCTCTCTATCTCTCTATCTCTCTATCTCTCTATCTATCTATCTATCTATCTATCTATCTATCTATCTATACACAATCACACAACTACAGAACATACACGCAAACTCAACACGTAGAATACACACACGCAAAGATAGATAATTTTTTAATGATCGTAAAGTGCTACATGTGGAACAAAATCACATCCTGGTGAGAAAACTAAGCAGCCATTTTGATACTAACTGCTAGCGTACTGGACTTTCATCATTACACTGGCCCTTTATCATTACACTGGAACGTTATCATTACACTGGACCTCCATCATAACACTGGACCTCCATCATAACACTGGACCTCCATCATAACACTGGACCTCCATCATAACACTGGACCTCCATCATAACACTGGACCTCCATCATAACACTGGACCTCCATCATAACACTGGACCTCCATCATAACACTGGACCTCCATCATAACACTGGAACGTTATCATTACACTGGACCTCCATCATAACACTGGAACATTATCATAACACTGGACCTCCATCATAACACTGGACCTCCATCATAACACTGGACCTCCATCATAACACTGGACCTCCATCATAACACTGGAACATTATCATAACACTGGACCTCCATCATAACACTGGACCTTTATCATTACACTGGACCTCCATCATAACACTGGACCTTCATCATTACGCTGGACCTCCATCATTACACTGGACCTCCATCATTACACTGGACCTTCATCATTACACTGGACCATTATACATATGGGAAACACAGCTCCTCTCTGCTTATATGACTACATAATGTCTGCCTGTCCACACTCCCCCTTCATTTACATGTACATAGAAGTGCCTGCTTTGTGTGTTAATGTATGTTTGTATGTATCACTGGCGTGAAACACTGTCTGTACGTAATGATGATGGGTGCAAATCCATACGTGGAAGGCCAGGAGCAGAAGTGTGTAAGTGTTTGAGGGTGATGACGTGAGCAAGAATCAGATCACAGACACTTGTATACCCTCCTGGGGGTTTGTAGCTGGAGGTTGACTTAGCTGGAAACAGTTAATTCTTTCTGACGTCATTCAGGCAGAATAGAAAGGTGCCATCAGATGAATGGATGGAGGGACGAATGGATGGATGGATGATTGGCTGGAAGGATGAAGAGATGGAGGAATGGATATCGCATGGATATCAAATATATTAATACTTGGAAAGGTGCCCTTTTTCAAATATACTGTCTTATCCCAGTCCCCACCATCTGGTGACTGATAAATCCCTCTGTACTTTACTGCCATGTATTATCTGTGACTGATAAATCCCTCTGTACTTTACCGTCATGTATTATCTGTGACTGTTAAATCTCTCTGTACTTTACTGTCATGTATTATCTGTGACTGTTAAATCCCTCTGTACTTTACCGTCATGTATTATCTGTGACTGTTAAATCCCTCCGTACTTTACTGTCATGTATTATCTGTGACTGTTAAATCCCTCCGTACTTTACTGTCATGTATTATCTGTGACTGTTAAATCCCTCCGTACTTTACTGTCATGTATTATCTGTGACTGTTAAATCCCTCTGTACTTTACTGTCATGTATTATCAGCCATGTATTATCCGTCATGTGTTATCAGTCATGTATTATCTGTCATGTATGATCCGTCATGTATTATCCTTCATATATTATCCGTCATGTATTATCAGTCATGTATTATCCTTCATATATTATCCGTCATATATTATATGTCATGTATTATCCTTCATATATTATCTGTGTAAGGGCCTGAATAAGGCCAGGACTCTGACTCCCACTAGAGGGAGTGGGATGGCCACAGTCAGGTCCTTACATTCACTAGGTTGGTGTTGGGTTTTGGGCGATCCCCAATTAGAGACATCCACCTGCGTGTGGATCATTGTGTGTGTTCACGTGCTTATGTGTTCGCACTGAACACCAGCGCACGGTATTGTAGGTTTGTTGTTTTGTTCGTTGAATGAGTATTAATAAATATGTTTGCACCGACCTCTCGCTCTGTGCCTCGTTTCACATCCACACACCGTGACAATCTATCATGTATTATCCGTCATGTATTATCCGTCATGTATTATCCGTCATGTATTATCCGTCATGTATTATTGCCTTGTATTATCCATCATTTATTATCCGTCATGTACTGTGCCTTGTTGTCCTTTGTAGCTCAGTTGGTAGAGCATGACACTTTTAATGCCAGGGTAGTGGGTTCAATTGCCGGGACCACCCATATGTAAAATGCATGCATGACTGTAAATGACTGCTAAATGGGATATACATATTATACTGGACACCTCTACTCAGGATTAAATCTCCTCTCCCTGTGTCACAGTCTTAGAAGCTGATCCACTGGCCATTCCTGTCCTCTGTCTCGGTCCTACACAGCCCAATCTAATTTCCTGTGGATCGGCGTTAAAGCTTACACAGCGGCCCACCACAGAGCTCTGAGAATGATAATTACAGGCTCCTTTTCCCCTAATACCACAAGACTGACTGAATATGCTTTCTGAGAAGGCTGTGGTGGTGGTTTGGCCCATAGAGTGTGTTTTGCGTGTGTATGTCATGGTCGCAAAAGGTCAGGTGGTATTGGAATGATGACTGATTAGAGCTGTGGCACAGAAAAGTGACAGCCGCGAGGGGATGTGTGTGTGTGCGTATATGTGTCTTAGAGATTGTGCGAGTGAGAGGGTATTTATCTCCAAACGCCAAGCTCCCTACCTATATCTCTAATCATGGAACACACATCAATGAGTAGGCAGGCAGGCAGCTCAGAGATGAATAATGGATGGATATTACATTATTAAAACACTTGGATTATTCATCCAAAGCTGTACGTAGAGCCAGGAAGAGAGCCGTAGAGAACACATTCATCCAGCCAGGTCTGAGGGGAGGTAAAGGGTTAACACAGAGGTAGAGAGGAGACAGGGGAGGTAAAGGGTTAACACAGAGGTAGAGAGGAGACAGGGGAGGTAAAGGGTTAACACAGAGGTAGCGAGGAGACAGGGGAGGTAAAGGGTTAACACAGACACAGGGGACTTAGACACAGAGACACAGACAGAAACACGGAAACACAGATGTACATTTTCATAATTTATTTAGTGCAATGAAACAAAGAGCCCCCAATTATGTATATGAAGTCATTATGACCTTAGGACACTATAGGACACTACTATTGATAATCACCATCCATACTGTATACAAGTCCACAGGACGCTGCTGAGGGGAGAACGACTCTTCTATGGCCGGAACGGAGCAAATGTAATGGCATCAAACACCTGGAAACCATGTGTTTTATGTACTTAATACCATTCCACTGATTCCGCTCCAGTCATTACCACGAGCCTGTTCTCCCCAATTAAAGTCGCACCAACCTCCTGTGATGTACGTAATATACCTGAATAATGTAACTGAGCTGTTTAATGACTGCATCAAACCTACACACATAAATAAACCCCGTACACACCGTGTCCACTGACAAACCTTTCATTTCTTTATGATATGAGACACTAATAGGCTCATATAAAATGTCTCTCTGATGTTGGAATAATTAGAAAAGCTCAGTCTAAAGCACAGACTGCCTGTGATGGTTTCAAAGAGACTAACAGGTGTCTGCATGTGGGTGCGTACATGTGTGTTCCTGCCTGTGTGTGTGTGTTCCTGCCTGTGTGTGTGTGTTCCTGTGTGTGTGTGTGTGTGTGTGTGTGTGTGTGTGTGTGTGTTCCTGCCTGTGTGTGTGTGTGTGTGTGTGTGTGTGTGTTCCTGCCTGTGTGTGTGTGTGTGTGTGTTCCTGCCTGTGTGTGTGTGTGTGTGTGTGTGTGTGTGTGTGTGTGTTCCTGCCTGTGTGTGTGTGTGTGTGTGTGTGTGTGTGTGTGTGTGTGTGTGTGTGTGTGTGTGTGTGTGTGTGTGTGTGTGTTCCTGCCTGTGTGTGTGTGTGTGTGTGTGTGTGTGTGTGTGTGTGTGTGTGTTCCTGCCTGTGTGTGTGTGTTCCTGCCTGTGTGTGTGTGTGTGTGTGTGTTCCTGCCTGTGTGTGTGTGTGTGTGTGTGTTCCTGCCTGTGTGTGTGTGTGTTCCTGCCTGTGTGTGTGTGTGTGTGTGTGTGTGTGTTCCTGCGTTCCCTCCCATCCCCCAGGTAAAGGGGACTTGATCGGCAGTGACTCCCTGACCAAGAAGCAGGTGATTAAGACCAATGCCAACGTGAAGGCCCTGACCTACTGTGACCTGCAGTACATCAGTCTGAAAGGACTGAGGGAGGTGCTCCGGCTCTACCCAGAGTACGCCCAGAAGTTCATCTCTGAGATACAACATGATCTGACCTATAACCTCAGAGAGGGTCACGGAGCTGACGTGAGTCGAACCACAATGCATGCATGCACTACCAAATACACACACTTGCAGTAAAAACATGCACACAGACACACAGACACACACATACACATGCACACAGACACACACACACGCGCACACACACAAACACTAGAACATTGTTCATTGTAATATTTCCCTCAATAAAAGGAAAACGGTCATTACAGTCATTCATTACACCAAGCTACAGCTATACCTGGTTAGTTTGATCAACAGAGTGTGGAGGGACGGGTTGTGTGTGTGTGTGTGTGTGTGTGTGTGTGTGTGTGTGTGTGTGTGTGTGTGTGTGTGAGGGAGGTGAGACTAGTAACAAAATGGATTACCTCTCTAATGTCTGTGTTATCTCCTAGTGCTGCAGTATACAACTATGTAGGGCTTGGTTCTTCACCTTCAGAGGGCACAACATGCACTGTATGCATAATCACTACTCACACTAGCTCTGTTTCTCGCTTCTTAAAAACACACACACGCACCCCTCCCTACACACACACTTGGCTGGCCGTATGCAGTGGAGTCAAACTTAATGAGAGAGGAAGTGTGTGTGCTGGAGCTAAGAATAGCGTGGGGAAAGGCAGGGGCTCTCCCTGACCGGCTATGTCCCCACAGCTCCTGCTAAATTTGGATCCTGCCTGATAAAAATAGCAGAGGCAGCGAGGAGAAGAGAGGGAGGAGAGAGGAGGAGGAGGGGGGATGCTCTCCTGCCCTGTCCTCCCCCACCCCCACTCTCCTCCTCCCACTCCCCTCCCCCCACTCTCCTCCTCCCACTCTCCTCCTGTCCCCCACTTCCCTCCTGTCCTCCCCCCACTTCCCTCCCCCACTCCCCTCCTGTCCTCCTGTCCTCCCCCACTCCCCTCCTGTCCTCCTGTCCTCCCCCACTCTCCTCCCGTCCTCCACCCACTCCCCTCCCACACTCCTCCTGTCCTCCACCCACTCCACTCCCACTCTCCTCCTCCCACTCCCCTCCCCCCACTCTCCTCCCATCCCCCACTCCCCTCCCGTCCTCCCCCCCACCTCCTCCTTCTGTCCTCCCCTCCTGTCCTCCCCCCCTTCCTACCCCACTCCCCTCCTGTCCTCCCCCCACTTCCCTCCCCCACTCCCCTCCTGTCCTCCCCCACTCTCCTCCCGTCCTCCCCCCACTCTCCTCCTGTCCTCCCCCCACTCTCCTCCCCTCCTGTCCTCCTCCACCTCCTCCTCCACTCCACTCCTGTCCTCCCTCACTCTCCTCCTGTCCTCCCCCACTCCCCTCCTGTCCTCCCCCCACTCTCCTCATATCACTCTGCCTCCTCCCTTCACAGTAACATGTCTATTTCTAGCTCCCACTTTCTAATCTTAGCTCAGGAGGGGGGGGGGGGGGGGGGGGGGCCTGTGTGTGTGTACTGTTTTCCAAATGTGCTTCTTAGCTGCAGATTTGACTGTTTGTTATCTATGTTAAACCCAGCACAGGGAGAACAGTACAGAACAGAATGCCAAGACAAGACAAACCAGGAACAACAACAGCCTTCAGTGATGCTCTTCTTATTCTCAACAAAATATTACTACAGAAACACCAGCTCACAGTCTGATAGTCTACCAGAATACGATGCACACTTTGTCCCTGTTTAGATTTGGGGGTAGTGCTGAAGGGAGGAGGGTTTGGGTTTGGGAAAAGGGCACCTTTTGAATGTATTCCCTCCCCACTGTCTCTGCCGATTCAGTTACTTCTGACTGACCGGGTCTCATGACACAGGAGCTGGAGGGAACACTAACACAATGTACTGAGTACACCAGTCGGCTCTGTTCACACTGTAGTGCACGTGTAGATACACAGACACACACTGCAGAATACACAACGTGTGTTCACATGCTCAGTCTAGTAAGGCTGTAGATTAATACTCATTCTTAAACACTTCAGCATGCTTGCGGCCATGGACTTATGCAAATGGCATGCATAGATTACACACAGAATGTGAAAAAACACAGACCTACACAACACACACACCCCCGCACATTGAAGAAGCCCCTGCTTGCCTCTGAGCTAAGATTAGGAAGTGGGAACTAAACATAGACGAGAGAGAGAGAGAGAGAGAGAGAGAGAGAGAGAGAGAGAGGAGAGAGAGAGAGAGAGAGAGAGAGAGAGAGAGAGAGAGAGAGAGAGAGAGAGAGAGAGAGAGAGAGAGAGAGAGAGAGAGAGAGAGAGAGAGAGAGAGAGAGAGAGAGAGAGAGAGAGAGAGAGAGAGAGAGAGAGAGAGAGAGAGAGAGAGAGAGAGAGAGAGAGAGAGAGAGAGAGAGAGAGAGAGAGAGAGAGAGAGAGAGAGAGAGAGAGAGAGAGAGAGAGAGAGAGAGAGAGAGAGAGAGAGAGAGAGAGAGAGAGAGAGAGAGAGAGAGAGAGAGAGAGAGAGAGAGAGAGAGAGAGAGAGAGAGAGCTCAGATTACACAGACCCACAAAGAATTTGAAAACAATCACATTTCTATTGGGTGAAATACCACAGTCTACCATCACAGCAGCAATATTTATGACCTGTTGCCACAAGAAAAGGGCAACCAGTGAAGAACAAACGCCATTGTAAATACAATCCATGTTTATTTATTTTTCCTTTTGTACTTGAACTATTTGCACATCGTTACAACACTGTATATAGACATAATGTGACATTTGAAATGTCTCTTTTTTTTTGGAACCTGTAATATTTACTTTTATTGTCCATTTCACTTGCTTTGGCAATGTAAAGATATGTTTCCCATGCCAAAAAGTACATTGAGTTGAGAGAGAGAGAGAGAGAGAGGGAGAGAGAGAGAGAATTAGTCAGTTCAGGACTTTTGATGAGGAATATGGTAAGTGAATTGCACTTGTTTTGATTGATGTGTAATTTTATGTGAAATTGTACATTTATAGTGTTGTATTGAGACTGATCATGTTGATCAATGGGTTTCGTATGGTTAAATAAAGGTTAAATAAAACAATAAGCAGAAAAAAGAGAAGATAACAGAGAAGAGAGAGTGAGGTGTTGGCTTGCCTTGTCCACATGGTGAAATATCACACCCATTCATCACCACATTTACTGAATAGGCCTATGGACATGTGATATGGATTCAGTCTCTCTGTTTAGATAGTGGATTAGATATACCTTCACACACAAGCACGAATGATAACACACGCACACACATGCCGACTGGCATCTGTAAGGTCACATCAATTAGACACAGCCTCTCTCTCTTTCTCTCCTCCCCCCTAATAATGTGTTGTAGCAGGTGTTCCCTGTTGTCTAAGACTAGTAGATTTATATTGTCCTTTCAACACTACATCTTCTCATGTAATCTCATAGCCCGCTAATTACAGGTTGAGAGGGGGAGGGCAGGGTGAGATGGACGTGTATGTGAGGAATGGATATATCATACACAAACTCATGGACAGAGAGAGAAGCTGGGAGTAGAGTGGTACAAGTCTGCCTCCCACTGGTACGGTGGTGTTACTGCACCTACTCTAGGCTACTGTGGTCTTCTAATGTTGTGGATCATTATCATTCCCCTTCAACCTTGTCTCTAGCCTGGTCTGAAAAACCACATCTATCCCCTTTCACATTGGTAGTTAGTCTTGTCCCATCTCTCCAATTACCGTACGGACTCGGGAGAGGCGAAAGTCGAGAGCCATGTGTCCTCCGAAACACGACCCTGCCAACTCGCACTGCTTCTTGACACACTACTTGCTTAACCCAGCCTACTCATTAAGCCTAACATTGGTAGAATTAGATATTATATAGTTTACACCCATCTGATGCTTTCATTAAATGTACCCTTATCATTTCTCTCTCCCTCCCTCCCTCTGTACCCCTCCCATGCACTCCCTCCTCCTCCCTCTCTCCCCATCTATCGCTCTACAGGTGGACTGGGAGAGTAATGGAAGTCTGGTGAAGAAGCTGTCTTCCATTAAGGAGGATGAGGAGGGTGATGAAGAGCAGAGCTCTGTGTCGCGTGCCCCCCGTTCCCCTCGACGTCTGACCAGGGTTCTCAACTCGCCCCTTCGTTCACCCCTGCTGCACCCTCGGCCCTTCCGCCCCCCCTCAGAACACACCTGCCCCGCCACCCTGCAGATACCTGTGGTCAGCTTCAGCAGCGCACCACCAGAGCTTAGTCCAAGGTAGGAGAACCACACACTCACTCACACATACACAAATTACGCATGGACCCACACACACAGTTTTGCAACATATGGGTCGTCACTCGAAAAGATAAATTGTGCACCAATATTGAATTTTAAAAACCTGTTATATTAAATTAAGTGTTTCACGTCTCGGAAGATTTCAACCCACTTAATCAAAAAATGTACAGAAAGTAATTTATGTGTGTCCCTCATTTTAAGGTCAACCCTGTTACGTGAACTGAACTCTCGTTTTAATATGGTGAAACTATTCCTATTTGTTTTATTCAAAAGAAACATTGAACATCTAATAGTCAAATCATAGTGTAAAAGCAGTTGAGCTGGTTCTACTCTTTTTGGCCATTTTCTGGTGTTTTGTGGTGGAAGACTGAGCGGATCGAGCAAAACAAGTCAACCCTGTTGTACATAAATAGACCGTCTAGAAATGTTTTAGGAATTACATTTTTTGCGTTCAATTGACACTCCCTGTTCCACACAAGCTTTCATTCCCTCTGTAATGAGGGGATTTATGGCTGATTTAAGACAAAATTGTCAACCCTGCACTTAATAGTCACTTACTATAATATTTAGTTTTTGTGAAGTTGAAAATGTGCTCTTCATGACAAATGTTAAAATGTGTTGAAATCAAACGTTTTTTTTTCTTCCAAGTTACACTCAAAAGGCACCGAATTGGTGGAACGGCCCATTTAGAGTAGAGAGGAGAAATGGAAATAGGAGAGAATTGTTGAGAAAGGCTGAACGTGATGGAGCTCAACTTCCTCCACTCCTCTCTAACAATGTGTTTATTCATCTTTATTCACCCTCTCTAGGTTTGTGGATGGTATTGAGACAGAGAGCAGTGTGAACTCATCCCAGAAGTTTGAGTTTAGCTCCAGTCTGCTACACAGTAGTCAACCATCCCCAGGACTAGGTAATACAATCTTGTCCTTACCAGTCTGTTGCTGCTCTCTCTCCAACATGTATTTTAGCTGCTCTCTCTCCAACATGTATTTTAGCTGCTCTCTCTCCAACATGTATTTTAGCTGCTCTCTCTCCATGTATTTTAGCTGCTCTCTCTCCAACATGTATTTTAGCTGCCCTCTCTCCAACATGTATTTTAGCTGCCCTCTCTCCAACATGTATTTTAGCTGCCCTCTCTCCAACATGTATTTTAGCTGCTCTCTCTCCAACATGTATTTTAGCTGCTCTCTCTCCAACATGTATTTTAGCTGCTCTCTCTCCAACATGTATTTTAGCTGCTCTCTCTCCAACATGTATTTTAGCTGCTCTCTCTCCAACATGTATTTTAGCTGCCCTCTCTCCAACATGTATTTTAGCTGCTCTCTCTCCAACATGTATTTTAGCTGCCCTCTCTCCAACATGTATTTTAGCTGCTCTCTCGCTCTCTCTCTGTATGTATAGGGATCCAGGAGCAGTCAGAGATCAAGCAGAGTATTTCTATGTTGAGTGACGAGGTGAGAAGTTCTATTTGATCAACAATGCTCACTGGTTTCACGGAGTCCTAGGATCCATGAAAACATACTAATTACTTGGCATGAATCTTAAAACATAACATGCAGCAACATAACACGCAAAACCCCTAACACTCAAGTGTCAGTCACGTATCTGTCTGTCTTTTCCACAGTTGAGCACTCTCTCCCAGAAAGTCTCTCATCTCAGCCAGGAGCTAAAGGAAATGACCTGCCTACTCCGGCCCCTCCTCCTCGTGGCGCCTCAGCCAATCCTGACGGCCATGACGCCCATCCTGACTCCACCCCCCAGCAATGCCAGCCAAACATCCTCCTACACACCTCTGGTGGTCCCACCTCCAGCCCCGCCCTACTCCCCATCGCCCCACCCCCAACAAACACAGTCCTGCTCGCTATTGGACATGGACAGTGCTGACACGGGGAGCGTGGGTTTGCCAAGTTGCCTCCTCCCAACCCCCCCTCCACAGAGGCCTACAGCCCAGAATCAGATCCAGTCTCCAATCTCCCCAGAGAGAAGTTCCAATGACTTACCCCACTCCAACCCCCCTTCCCCTGGGACAGGATACATGGAGGGGTCACCCCACCTCTCCAACCACTCCAACAACCCCATCACCTCCAGCAACGGTTTCCTTCCCTCTGCCCAGGACCAATGTACCCTAGCCTCCAGCACCACGTCTCCCTCCTGCTCTCCCTGCCAGGGCCCTCATCATTTGCGATCCAGCAGCCACAGCTGGGGCCTGCTCCCCCCGCCCACCTCCCAGGAAAACACCCCCCCTCCTTCCTCCCATTGCTCCGCTCCCCCGTCACTCAGCTCCTCGCCTGGAGACCATAGGCTGAAGTTGGTCCGCCCATTCTCTTCCTCCTCCACGCCCCTCATCCCTCCCCTGTCCTGTCCTTACCCCTTGACCCTCTCCCTGGGCCCATTGTCCCTGGACTCTCTGAGGGAGGAGACGCAGGGGGGCCCCAGGCTGGAGGCAGGACACCTGGAGCTGGAGATGCAGGAGTGGGGAGGAAATAGGGGGGAGAGACGCTCCCAGATGATGGAGCACATCAGCTACATCGACGAGGAAGATGCCAGTTCTGTGACAGAGAGGCAGATTCCATGCAAAAAAGAAACAGCAGAGGAGACAGAATGAAGAGAGGAGAGTATGTAGCCTGCTCGTCCAGAAAGCAACAGAAGAGAGGAGAGTATGTAGCCTGCTCGTCCAGAAAGCAACAGAAGAGAGGAGAGTATGTAGCCTGCTCGTCCAGAAAGCAACAATGAACCTGTGAGACACAGACAGACGAAAAGACAGACGAAAAGACAGACAGACAGACAGACAGACAGACAGACAGACACAGACAGACAGTAGAAAAGACAGACAGTCAGGGAATCAAAATGACTAACGGTAGGTGGAAACCAATAGCATCACTGACAAATACCCCTCCAGGACAGTAGCAAGACCCCAAATCTAACAGTAGTCTGACCAGGTGCTCTGGTCATGTTCTGGTCCTGTTAAAGCAACACATCCTCCTCCGTCTATGGACATCATGATGTCATAAGTGATATGTGCATCCCTACTCCTCTCCTGGCCAAGTTTTCCCAATCAAGCACACCTTCATGACATCACATATACAGTATATAGGACTGGGAATGTAACCTCTGTCGTCTGGATTCAACATTATACTAACATTATTGATTGGATATCAACCATGGCTGATTTCAAATGAGTTAATTTAACTTCAACTTTATATTTCTTCAGAGTTTTTCATGTTTCTCTGCTACTTGTAATATGCAGGTGATTTGTTACATACATCTCCACAAAGTACACACACACTTGCGCTGTGGCCATATTCATCAAGACAATCAATGAGCTTACAAAAAACATGGAACCCACCAAAACATGAAGACAACACCACAGTAGGTCTTGATAGGGAGATATAAGGGGAGGGAGCCAGTGTGCCAGACAGGCTAGGTTTAAATGTAGGAAGCCATGCACACTGGTGAGGGAGGGGAATATACAGTAAGTATGAGGAAAACCAGACTGCCAGATTGTACAGTGAATGAGTTCCCACATCAACTCAAGCTTTAGCCATCCAGCCATTCGTGCCTTCTCCTTGGAACACACACTGCTAGTCGTACACATATCATATAGCACATTTTCATTCTTTCACATATCATCCACAACTGGTGATTATGTTATGATTTAGAAGCCATTGAGTTATGAACGCTGCACTTTTATTTTGAAGTAATTTCTTTTATGTATATATTAGTGTTTTGTATTAATATCTTAAATTGAATTGGGGTGTTCTGGCCCTTTTCCATCCATCGCTAGTTCAACCAGAGACATCTCAGCTTCAGTTTAACAACTTCATATCAAAGCCCACACACATCAACACAAGCACACCAGTGGAGGCTGCTGAGGGGAGGATGGCTCATATAATAAATTGCTGGAATGGCGTAAACAATCAAATACATTTGATACAGTTCCATTCACTCTATTCCAGCAGTTACACTCATTTCAAGCCATTATTATGAGCCGTCCTCGCCTCAGCAGCCTCTACTGAAGCGCGCGCACACACACACACACACTATTGCCATGTCAATAGCATCATCTGCATCCCATGGGTAAGTGTCAACCTCTGGATGACACAGGCTTATCCTAAAAAGACAAGGCTCAGACATTGCTGAAAGTGGTCAAAGGATTAATTGTACTCTGTGTACTACTGTAGGTGCACCAGAGTTGTTTTGGGGGGGGGCTCCCTATTTGTAATATACACAGTCAGATTGAGATACTGGTTTCTATTTTCTGTAATGGGGTAAGGGTGAGGATGCGTGGAGATGTTTGAGCGGGAGGAAGGGGATCCAATGAGAGGGTTGGGTTAAGGGGTAAAGGTGTTAATGCATGTCACAGCTAACTGCATGAGGAATGTGCTTGCTTCAGAACTGGGGGGGGGCTTACTCTGCTGCCAGAGGTTTGGACAGATGTATTTGATTATCTCTTACCAACTTTACCAGAAACACATGATACAAGAATAAACAACGTATTGTTTTCTAAAGATCCAGGCTGATGCTTTGTACCCAAATCATTGTCTGTGATGTGATGTTCAGTGGTATCACAGCCCAATTCCAAGTTAATTTTAAACAGGTGGTCAACCAGGGCAATGCCCTTACAACCAATGGACCCCCACCTTTTTTAAAATTTTACCTTTATTGAACTATGGACTTCCACCTGCCCCACATTGATAAACAACTGTGCTGTCCCTCCACTTCCCTGGGCCTTGCCCAAGGACAAAACAAAAAAAGTACTCACTGACCAAGTCCATCTTTTAGGTCTGCATATATTTCAATTCTAACAGTCATTCGATCAGAGCTTCAGTTTGAAATGTCACGGAGAGGAAAGGTCTAGAAGATTCTGAGTGGAACAAACCCAATGTCTAAAAGTAAAGGACATATCTTGTTATGGATCCATCTTAGAGCCTCCTGAAAGGGAACAGACTAGAGTGTCAGTCATCCACTGACACTATAGTGACGCTCAATGGGCCGGTTTCCCCACATACAGGTTAAGCCTAGTCCTGGACTAAGAATTATGCTCAATGGAGATTCTCCTTTGAAAGTGCTTTTTAGTCCAGGGCTAAGATGAATCTGGGTGCAGTCCATCTACTAACATTATTTTATTGACCACGGGATCCTCCCATTGTTGCTCTGTTCACACCATAGAAACACACAGCCTACTGTACTAGGAACCAGGATCAGACACAGAGGAAGAAAACAAAATGGAGGGGGGAAAATACAAATCCCAAAAATATATTTATATATATATTTACGAGGCATGTGTCCAGAAAAAAAGAAACCAAACATTTCAAAATTAACTGTCTTTTTTCCCCCCCAAACAAGTCCTCTCGTGACATAAAGCACCTCAAAATAATAATAATAATAATAATAATAATAATAATATCAATAATGAATAGGCTAATTAAACCAAGAGGAAGCGATGCTCCCACAACCCTGCCCTCTCCGTCAGATCCTTTAGTCCCGCTCTCTGAGTCGTCTTTCTGTCTATCTCCTGAGTAGGGAGTCCAAAAGCAACAAGGGCTCCTGGCCACAAGGTGGCGCAGTGCTGCATTGGCTGGCTGCTGTACTGCACGCTACTAATCCTTTCTTCATTCACATAAAGTCCCAGAAACAAAAATCATCACCTTCGCCAAAAAAAATAATAATAATAATAATAATAATTGTACTTTTGGATGAAACCTCCCCCTCCAGTAACCGTTGGTGAGCAGCAAACGCTTGTATCCCGCTTCCCCATCCAACCTTGTCTTAAAGTCTCCGGCTGGGATTGGGGGGGGGGTGTCTGCAGCTCCAAAGGTGTCTTTGTGCAACAAAACAAAAACTGAAGATTAAAGTGAAGAAGAGAACAAAACAATGGCGGCAGGGAGGCAGGTCTCCTGGCAGGCGGTTGGATTGTTAGTTGTATTGTTAGGGGCAACAACATCTTGAGACTGCTCCCGTGGGGTCACGCCAGATACTGCTGCATCGCTGTTTTCGCCCTGAGACAGATGGAGAGAGTCAGTATACTATCATACAACATAATGAGTGAGTGTGTGTGTGTGTGTGTGTGTGTGTGTGTGTGTGTGTGTGTGTGTGTGTGTGTCACACACACCTTTCACAGAGGTTGGGGTCTGAGGCCTGGGTGAGTTTGTGTAGAATGTCTACAAAGCCCAACTCCCTCAGCTTGTCCTGACGCTCCTGGGAGCCTGAGAAAAGACACCGACGTAGGAAGGTTAGAGAGGATGTTGTTGTAGCCAGAGGCAGAGACCAAGTCCAACAGTTAAACATTGAACATTACATCAGTTTGTGGAATGTTGAGTCAAATCACAGATGAAAATCAGGGATGTAGTGGAGTTAAAATACTTTAGTGTTCTGACCATATGCTACTCACCGTGCTTCATCTCCATGGGCATTCAGGTTTTGATTAACTTTATCCACCATTTTTACCACTACATCCACTAGCACTTTCCTAGCTGACACTGTGTGTACATCTATTTCCTGTTCCCACCCAGGCAGTCCCCCCCCCAGTATGTGACAACCTGTCATGGCGTCAGCCTCACCGTCCTCCTCGTTCCAGATCAGGTTGGAGATACAGAATGTTGCCGCCAGCTGGAGCTTCACATTAGAGTGACCCTGAGAGGACATCACAGAGAAGTGTTCTCAGTATTTGATTTAGATGGGTCAATCATATATGTAAAGAGAGATAAACATTACCCAACGTGGATACATGCAAATATCAAGGTTGGCAAAAGAGTTCAGTAAACTTGAGAACAAACCTATCTTTTACTATTAAGTATAGCTACAGTGGCTCATCGAGGGAAAAGACTACCATGTAATATTTGATTTTCTGGAGGATGTCGTCATTGGTCATGAGGAGTTCCTTGGCTGTGTTGCCATCAGCGATGTTGGTTAGGATGCACAGTGTCTGAAACACAGAGAGCAGTTAAAGGTTGTGTTCCCCTGCCCAGGTGTTACTGACATGCCAGAGCTTGGATAGGTATTTTACATATAAGCTAACAACATCATATGTTACAGCAATCTGGTGCCCAATGGCACAGTCAATGACATGGCACGCAACCATTGGTTGATGCATACAATGTCTGTGCAGGAAAACACAACCACAGTGACACTGGTGTTCTGTCATTGGTGTTCTGACCTACAGTATGTTGAGGGGGTCCTACCTGACCCTTGACCTACAGTATGTTGAGGGGGGGGGTCCTACCTGCTCCTTGACCTCAATGCTGTGTTCACCCTCCAGGATCAGAGTGACCGCCTGCATGATCTGCTTCCCATTGGAACTCATGATCTGGTCTATGTGCTGGGAGAAAGAGAGAGAGAAAGAGAGAAAGAGTTTGTCTTTAAAAAGGCGTGTGGAGAGCTGTGTCTGTCTGTCTGACAGGTCGTGTGGAGAGCTGTGTCTGTCTGTCTGACAGGTCGTGTGGAGAGCTGTGTCTGTCTGTCTGACAGGTCGTGTGGAGAGCTCTGTCTGACAGTCAGTCAGTCAGTCAGTCAGGTCGTGTGGAGAGCTGCGTCTGTCTGTCGGTCTTACAGGTCGTGTGGAGAGCAAGTTCCGTAGCAGGCCCAAGGTCTTCATCAGGACGTTAGTGTCCGGGTCAGAGAGCAGACGGAAGAGCTGCTCCGTCCCCAAAGCTCTCACAATCTCCCCCTTCACCTTTTGGTCCGCCTGGAACGCCATGTTCTATACACAAAGATGGTGTAGGTTAGGCAGACACCTTCTAAACTAGGGTTGCAAAATGACAGAAACTACTAGTTCTGGTTGGAAGATTGTCAGTTGAAGGGTTCCTTCCCTGCTTATTCTCTACTGATTCTGAGAATCCTCCAATCAAGTTAGCTGAAAAACCTGGGAACTTCGGTTATGCAACCTTTTGTCGAGGTAGAACAGAGCTAAACAGAAGGGCTAATGTGGGGACTCACCATGAGAGCCCAGATGCCATTGACCCTCAGGGCTGGACTGTCACTCTGGGTCAGACTGCATAGTAACTCTATCACCCCTGACTCCAGGATGGGCTGCAGACATAGATAAAACACATGGACTTAGTCCCACTGGTCAAGATAAACCGGCAAATACACAACTTGACAGTTAATAGTTAGTCCTATTAGCTAAAAAAAAAGTAATATTACAATTTTACTGAGTTGAGTTTGTCTACCAATCATGTATCTGTCTAGGTAACAGTAGTAGTGTTGTATTGCTGCCTGCCACTAGGTAACAGTAGTAGTGTTGTATTGCTGCCTGCCACTAGGTAACAGTAGTAGTGTTGTATTGCTGCCTGCCACTAGGTAACAGTAGTAGTGTTGTATAGCTGCCTGCCACTAGGTAACAGTAGTAGTGTTGTATTGCTGCCTGCCACTAGGTAACAGTAGTAGTGTTGTATTGCTGCCTGCCACTAGGTAACAGTAGTAGTGTTGTATTGCTGCCTGCCACTAGGTAACAGTAGTAGTGTTGTATTGCTGCCTGCCACTAGGTAACAGTAGTAGTGTTGTATAGCTGCCTGCCACTAGGTAACAGTAGTAGTGTTGTATTGCTGCCTGCCACTAGGTAACAGTAGTAGTGTTGTATAGCTGCCTGCCACTAGGTAACAGTAGTAGTGTTGTATAGCTGCCTGCCACTAGGTAACAGTAGTAGTGTTGTATTGCTGCCTGCCACTAGGTAACAGTAGTAGTGTTGTATAGCTGCCTGCCACTAGGTAACAGTAGTAGTGTTGTATAGCTGCCTGCCACTAGGTAACAGTAGTAGTGTTGTATAGCTGCCCGTCTTACCTCTTTGCTGGGGGAGAACTCCAGCAGCAGGTTGCATAGTGTAGAAGAAGCCATGACCAGCACCTCGTCTGGAGCATTCTGTAACAACTACATAAACAGAGAGAGAAGAGTATGTACATTCTTATCAATAGCTCCACATATTGTCCATTTCCTTTGCAGCTTACACAAACACGATGAGACTATACAGAGATGTAGAGGGTAATACAAGGGTACAGACCTTCATTAGGGGTTTCCATACTGCGTGGTCATGAAAACTAGTCCTCAACTGCTGGACTGACCGGGACAGACTGTGAAGACACCTGGGCACAGAGAGACAGACGTAGATGAAGAGTCAGATACCTTGGGTACAAGGAGATCTTTATATGCTATGTACTAATTCTATGAATCTACGTGTCAACTGGACCCTGATCGCTTCTTTGTAAGAAATCATTATTTGGTTGTATAGCTGTAGGGCCTCTATACTCCGTTAGGGGTATTTTGTATTTTTTTAGACTACAGCCACACATTTTGCAACAGTCAAATTAATAAAAGGCATGCAAGGAATATACAAATCGGTAGGGGTAGTGAAAACTTAAGAGCAGACAACTGAAAGTGAATGTATAATTCTTATTGCATCTGTGTGTTTTTGTTTACTGTCATATCTCAGACTGGCCAATACGGGCAAAAGAACACAGACACTGGACAGAGGAAGACATGGCTTTTTCTTCGCAACTCTGCCTAGAAGGCCAGCATCCCGGAGTCGCCTCTTCACGTTGAGACTGGTGTTTTGCGGGTACTATTTAATGAAGCTGCCAGTTGAGGACATGTGAGGCATCTGTTTCTCAAACTAGACACTCTACTCTTGTTCAGTTGTGCACCGGGGCCTCCCACTCCTCTTTCTATCCTGGTTAGAGCCAGTTTGCGCTGTTCTTTGAAGGGAGTAGTACACAGCGTTGTACGAGATCTTCAGTTTCTTTGCAATTTCTCACATGGAATAGCCTTCATTTCTCAGAACAAGAATAGACGGACGAGTTTCAGAAGAAGGTTCTTTGTTTCTGGCCATTTTGAGCCTGTAATCGAACCCACAAATGCTGATGCTCCAGATACTCAACTAGTCTAAAGAAGGCCAGTTTTATTGCTTCTTTAATCAGCACAACAGTTTTCAGTTGTGCTAACAATTGCAAAAGGGTTTTCTAATGATCAATTAGCCTTTTAAAATTATAAACTTGGATTAGCAAACACAACGTGTCATTGGAACACAGGAGTGATGGTTGCTGATAAATGAGCCTCTGTAGATATTCCTTTTTTTTTTTTTTCAGCCGTTTCCAGCTACAATAGTCATTTACAACTGTATTTCTGATCTATTTGTTGTTATTGTAATGGACAAAATGTTGCTTTTCTTTCAAAAACAAGGACATTTCTAAGTGATCCCAAACTTTTGAACAGTAGTGTATGTAATCATTTAGAAACTAAAAAAGTGTTAAACAAATATTTTATAATTTTTCAAAGTAGCCACCCTTTGCCTTGATGACAGCTTTGCACACTCTTGGCATTCTCTCATGAGGTAGTCACCTGGAATGCATTTCAATTAACAGGTGTGCCTTAAAAAAAAAAGTGAATTTGTGGAATTTCTTTCCTTCTTAAGCCAATCAGTTGTGTTGTGACAAGGTAGGGTTGGTATACAGAAGATAGCCCTATTTGGTAAAAGACCAAGTCCATATTATGGCAAGAACATCTCAAATAAGAAAAGATAAACAACAGTCCATCATTACTTTAAGACAAGCGCTATGATGAAACTGGCTCTCATGAGGACCGCCAAAGGAAAAGAAGACCCAGAGTTACTTCTGTTGCAGAGGATAAGTTCATTAAGAGTTAACTGCACCACAGAATGCAGCCCAAAAACAATGCTTCACAGAGTTCAAGTAACAGACACAAACTGTTCAGAGACTGCATGAAATCAGGCCTTCATGGTCAAATTGCTGCAAAGAAACCACTACTAAAGGACACCAATAAGAAGGAGACTTGCTTGGGCCAAGAAACATGACGGGACACCCAGCCTCAGTGGAGAACAGAGTAGAGAGAGGTAGAGTGTTATCCGTACCTGACGGCTGCTAGCCGCACCTTGATGCTGGATTCTGACAAGCCGCTCACTATCCTGTCCATCATGTTCTCTGTCTCTGTGATCTGAGGAGGGAGAAACAGGAGGGAGGGGGTTACGAGAAGGACACACATTGCTAAAAGTGGCTGGGTAGGGGGGGGGGGGGCGGGGGGGGTGTACTGTTGAGTGAAAGTCACCTTCTTGCGGATGTCTTCATCGTTGGAGCCCAGTGAGGCGTACAGCTTGAAGGCAGCTTGCCTCAGCTCATGAGCGTGCTTAAGGTCGTGATCCAACTACAGAAAAATAAAAAAAGGAATTCAATATTAGGTTAACATAGAGGTTAAAGAGTTGAGGTTTTTGTCCAAAGTAAAGACTGTGATGTTCTTTTCTCACCACCGTTTTAGTGTTTTCCTGATGGTCTCTGTTTGCTCTGCCTTTTAAGACTGCCTGGCTAGGTTCAATGTGTATAGTCCAGTGTCTCACCCTCTTGATGTCAGTGATGGCGCTGACAGAGCTGGGATATTTGAAGTAGTCAGCCAGCATGGCCACTAGGTGGTCGGTTACACTGGCGATCCTCTGCAGCTCCACATCAGGCTCGATCAGGTAGGCCAGGGTCTCTGCCCCCTCCACACGCTCCTCCAACAGACGCTCCTTACTGCACATCCTCACCAGGCACGGCAGGGTCTACAGACAGGGATGGAACCAGAGTTATACACACAGGTCAGCATTTATTGGGATGACTTATGTACAGCTCTGCAGGGTGGACACTAGCTGGCACAACCACAAAGTCATAAAATCTGAAAATAACCCTAACCACACTGCTAACCTTATGCCTAACCTTAAATTAATGACCAAAAAGCTACATTTTGTTTCCATAAATGTTTTACGTTATTAGACAATTTTGACTTGGCTGCTGGCCCATCTAGTGGAAACCACTCCGCTCTGCCGCCAGGACAAGATCCATCCCAATAAATGTCTACACACACACACAGGGAGGCAGGCAGGGTAGACAAAACACAATAGGCAGCATAGACTCAACACACATCAGTATCAGACTGAGTCGTTAGACGAGTGCACAATGTCACACGGAAAATAGTATAATCACCTTTAAAACAATGCACCTGTCATCTGTCCTGACGGCTCCCGCTCGACACATGAATGTTAGACTGTGAGGGGAAAGGGAGAGAGAGAGAGAGAGAGAAGAGAAAGAGCGAGAGAGAAGAGAAAGAGCGAGAGAGAAGTCATCTTTAGAAAGGAAAACACTTTAGACACTTAACTTCAGTCCGCAGATACACACCTAATAGCACTAACGTCGACATGGTCAATTGCAGCACACTTTGGTTAAAGTGAAACACTCACCACTTGGCTGCTGTGAGCTGCATTTCAATGGGCCGATCCCTTTGCATCATTCTGACAAATACCTGAGAGAGCAGCTCCCCATCCACCAGCACTGAGAACAGAACAGAGATGATAACATAGATGTGTATAGTAGCCTCATAATACCATGTTATCACCATCTGACAACCTGTCTGCTACCATGACGTTAACACCTCTGACACAGAGTAAAGAACACAGCTAGACGCTGTCCCAGTCAGGTCTCAGAGCAGCCAAGAATAAAAGAGCGAGAGAGAAAGAGAGAGAGAAAGAAGCAGAAAAAGAGATGGCGAGATAAAGAGTCAGACAAAGGCAGAGAGGGAGGCGGGGATAGAAAGAAAGGGAGGGGGAATGTCGTCTCTTACCATTCACCAGTGTCATGGAGACCTGAGTGTTCTCGTAGGCCAGGACCGAGAAGCATTTTAATGCCTGCATACGTACCTGTATGGGATGAGAGAGCAAATAAAGATAGGTAGTGACATAAGAGAGGGGAGAGGGAAAGAGTGAGTGAGAAAAGGGGGAGAGGGTGAGACATGTTAATACAGAGGTCTCCTAAGTCAGAGATGTTAGAACTGTGACATGGGTGAGTAATAGTTTCAAACAGTACCTTATAGGAGGGAGAGATGAGCATTGGAGCGATGTTCTGGATGGCCCCGTGGTTAAACAGAACCGTCTGGTGCTCTGGAGTCTACAGAACACACACGCCTGAGTAATTATTCACACAGACTCATTAACATAACTTCTATTATAATACTGTAATGTGAAGTGTTTTAAACGTGTACTGCTGTACTGACCTTGCAGCAGTGGGAGAAAATCTGGGTGATGTACTCCTGCGTCCGCTGAGACCGACTCATTAGGGACATGAGCTGGGGAATCACAGTGGGGTCCTGAAAGAGAGAGAACCACAGTTACTGTTCACACTGCTCAGAACACATGGCTCAGATGAGTGATAGCATGTTGTAACATTATGTTACAACCCTATGGATGGTATGTGTGTCAGAGCGAGTGAGTAAGACCTACAGTGTAGAGCAGCTGCACTGGGGTGACTGGACTAATGAAGACTGTCCTTAGGCAGCGTAGACACGCCTCGATGAAGACCAGGTCTGGACATACGAGACCTGCATATACACAGAGAGCATAAGTCACTGACACTTCCCTAGTGTTTGCAGTGTGTGTGTGTCTGTGTGTGTACCTTGTAGCAAGACTGGGATGATGTGACAGTCCACCAGGGACTTGATGTTGTTCTCGGTGCCCATGGCCAGACTGCCCAGCACCACTGCACACTCTGTCCTCAGCTCTGAACCCAGCACCACTGCACACTCTGTCCTCAGCTCTGAACCCAGCACCACTGCACACTCTGTCCTCAGCTCTGAACCCAGCACCACTGCACACTCTGTCCTCAGCTCTGAGCTAGATGAGCCCTGCTGGAGCAGGTACAGTAACCTAGGGGGAAAGAGGGACAGACTCAGTGAGAGAGGGAAAAGAAAGAGTGAGTGAGACAGACACAGACACACAGACAGAGAGAGAGATAGAGAAACCTGGGCACAGCTCCCAGGACAATCAGGTTGGCTTTCTGTTTGTTGTTTCCGATGACAGCATTCTTCATGTCACTGTGAACACACACACACACACACACACACACACAGGGTCAGATGTGTGGAGCTCCCTCAGCATGTTACTAACAGACACAATAACAACAACACTTGTCAAGAGTTCATCCGCAGTATAAATCACATCACCTACGCTAAACAAGAGCTAACACCTTCAGGCTCAGCTGAGAAACATCAGTGCTGTTCAAGCTTGTTAACGTATTGCTTTGAGAGGATAGAATAGTGAATATCACACAACACTTATTTAAGCCAATAATAGAATATATGAAAAGTTATCCAGAGTACTGAATGCTAACTGTGGTTTGCCAACTCATGAGCCTATAGAATGTAATGAATGTGATAAAGATACTAGTAGCTTATGGAATGAAATAGCCATGTGCTGGCGGAGGCCAGCAGAAAAGAACAGCTGCACCAGTCAGGTAGCGATGTGGCCAGCCGCCTAAAACCGTAACCAGAGCTGGGTATCGGAGTTAAAAATAAAGATGAAGCAGATGGACTGATCACACACACACACACACACACACACACACACACACATCGTACAGCCACATGTAAACAAAGTGGTCCAAGCTGCTTCCACTGAGCATGCTTATATTGCACTCAAAGAACCAATCACTGACAGACAGCTCCCTCCAGAGCACCAAGAGCTACCTGCTCCACAGGCATTCAGATACCAGACTCGCACAAGGACCGACAAAGAGGCTCTGTCCCAAATAGCACCCTATTTCCCATATGGCTCTGGTCAAAAGTAGTATGCCAAGTAGGGGATACGGTGCCATTTGGGACGCAAAGAAATAGGAACAATCACAGGACAAATGTAAATGTTCCTATAGAAAGACATAGGCTACAACAACAAGATAACGTTATTATAATGTACTTACATGACTCCCTGCAGCACTTTCTGTGGGTCAGGGTGGAACAGCCTGTCAACATAATGGCGACTGGTGGCCGTGACCTCCTGCATGGTGACGAGAGAGAACAACAGTGAGTCAGCATTGGCCTCCCTCATCATCATCATCCCACTGCTGACACCAACCACACACTCAGCAGACAAGCCTGGTCTTGGCCAGACAGATATGCCATCCCAGAAAAGCCCCTCCTATCTACACGACTGGTCAACAGGAGCTAGGCTACTCTCGTCAAGCTGTAAACTCATTCAGGGGACGAGACGGTCGTATGTAACTTAATAACTTTGTTTATCATCGAACGGTGGGTACTGTACAGAACTTTCTGCACTACTCACTATGTGAAATACACTACATGACTAAAAGTACGTGGACACCTGCTCGCCGAACATTTAATTCCAACACCATTAATATGGAGTTGGTCCCCCCTTTGCTGCTATAACAGCCTCCACTCTTCTGGGAAGGCTTTCCACTAGATGTTGGAACATTGCTGAGGGGACTTGCTTCCATTCAGCCACAAGAGCATTCGTGAGGTCGGGCACTGATGTTGGGCGATTAACCTGGCTCACAGTCGGTGTTCCATTTCACCCCAAAGGTGTTTGATGGGGTTGAGGTCATTTATTCATTTTTAAATCCCCTGTCACCAAAGGATGCTGTCATTGTAAATAAGAATTAGTTCTTAACTGACCTACCTAGTTAAATAAAAGTTAAATAAAATAAATAAAGTGCTAACATTGAGGTTTTAAAAAGTTGAAAGTGTTCTCGATCACAAAACTGACAGCTGTTGGGTCTAAATCTTGACAGACATCTTCCAGAAAAAACAGACTGCTGCTAGCTGACTGAACCAGTAAGTGCGTTAAAGTTACTGCATGGTCAATACCACATCTGCAGTGACCATACAGCGTTTACTGTGATGTGGCCTCCACAGACATCAGAGCAAACATACCTTTTGCGCTTCGCGGAGCAGAGCTGTTGTGAATTAAGTTGTCAAGGAAGTGCGTGGGTTTATACTGGACCTCCCACCCTCACCCACAGTCAACCAATAATGTCCATAAGGAGCCCTCCGCATTGTTACAACATTTGAGAGGCAAACAGCGATGAGGTACAGAGCTCCATTTGCAGTACAGACAACAACCTCTCCCTCAATGTGAGCAAGACAAAAGAAGATGACGGTGGACTACAGGAAAAGGAGGGCCGAACAGGCCCCCATTAACATCGATGGGGCTGCAGTGGAGCGGGTCGAGAGTTTCAAGTTCCTCGGTGTCACCAACAAACTATCATGGTCCAAACACACCAAGACAGTCGTGAAGAGGGCATGACAACACCTTTTCCCTCTCAGGAGACTGAAAAGATTTGGCATGATCCTCAAGAAGTTCTACAGCTGCACTATCGAGAGCATCCTGACCGGTTGCATCACCACCTGGTATGGCAACTGCTCGGCATCCGACCGTAAGGCGCTACAGAGGGTAGTGCGTACGGCCCAATACATCACTGGGACCAAGCTTCCTGCCATGAACCTAAGTCATAGACTGTTCTCTCTGCTACCGCACGGCAAGCGGTACCGGAGCTCCAAGTCTAGGTCCAAAAGGCTCCTTAACAGCTTCTACCCCCAAGTTATAAGACTGCTGAACAATTAATGAAATGGCCACCTGGACTATTTACATTGACCCACTCCCATTTTGTTTTTACACCGCTGGTTCTCAGTTTATTATCTATGCACAGTCACTATTTTTATTTAACCATCATTTAACTAGGCAAGTCAGTTAAGAACAAATTCTTATTTACAACCTACCTGCGGCCCTACTCTAGTACAAATTACCTCGACTAACCTGTACCCCTTGTATATAGCCTCTTTATTGTTTTGTCATTTTATTGTGTTATTTTTTACTTTACTTAGTAAATATTTTCTTAAACTGTGTTGGTTAAGGGCTTGTAAGTAAGCGGTAAGGTCTACAACTGTTGTATTTGGTGCAAGTGACAATGATTTGGCCTCTGCGTCACACCATCCATACGTTTTAGTCATTTAGCGGACGCTCTTATCCAGAGCGACTTACAGTTATTTAGTGCAGACATACGACGCGTCAGACCACATAAATTGGCTCAGAGACCTCCAACGCCCAGGAAGATCGGATTCTAACTCCCATTCACCCGCTCTGCGAGAGTCATACTGTAAAAATACTGTGGCGAGCTCAGCCAGAAGAAGATGGCAAGAGACAGAGATTGATTTTACCGGAGAGTTCCCGTGCCCCATACACCGCACGACTCCAGGAACGTCACCCTTTATTTTCTTACCTCCTTCAACTATCAACAATGAACACATCCTCCGGCCACGCAAGGCTCGGTCACGGTAGGCATTTTAACATTCCCCCCTACCCCCATAACCTGAACCAAGACAACTTAAAGAAACATAAACACATAACATTAGCTTAACTACTAAAACGTAAAGACATAACACAACCATTTTAAAACCAAAACATGAACTACCCACAATCCCCTTGCTCCCTTCAGTTACCACACAACGTGTGGCTAGCGTATGCCGGCCAGATCGCTACATAGCCCCCACCAGAGGGGTCAGTCGCCCCCGACGACCCAATCTCTAAACACAAAGTCCCTCAAATGTCCAGGACGCCTACACCGTGCAGTCTCGGCCAGGCATACACACCCTGTACCCACCCCCGACAGTCGGCCCAAAATCTCGCCGGGCCCCTGCCAATGGCTGTAGAGCTTGGGAGAAACACCCTTTTGGGGCATCGTAGGTCTGCTTCTGTCTCGCCCCGGAGTTGGCCTGGGCTGGGGCTCCCTGGTTCTCGTCACCCAAGTATGGGGGGTAGCGTGGTCACGGGCTGGCCCCCTCCTACGGGGGTACCGCCTGTAGCGGTTCCGGCCAGCGGCATACTTGCTCCCCTGGACCGAGACACCCGCCGGGCCGGTGACATTGGCTGCCTCTGCTCCCTTTTCCCCTTTAACCACATCAAACTCCACTGTTTCTCCATCTCCAACACTGCAGAGGTATTTCCTTGGGTTGTTTTTTTTTATGGCGGTCTGGTGGACAAAGACGTCTTCTTTTGTGTCATTCCTGTTGATGAACCCGTAGCCATTCCGGACGTTGAACCATTTGACCGTCCCCAAGACCTTAGTTGGTTGTGTTTCGGCCTCCTCTCGTCTTTCTGTCGTCTTGGCGGAGGGAAGGGCAGCAGACACAGTGGTTGGGGCTGAAGCGGGCTGATGGTGGTTGGGCCCATGGGCAACGGACGGCCGTTTGGCCTGTCTGGTCGCTGCTCGACGACTGGCTCGCCTGTCTTTGGGCCAATCGTTCTCTTTACCAGACTGGAGCGCCACGGTCTCTGTGCCAAGAGTGATAGATGTCCCTGACACATTAACACGGGCGCCCCATCGACTCAGCAGGTCCAGGCCAATGATGCATGCGTCACGGATGTCGGCAAGCCAGAACCCGTGCTCCAGCTCCTGGTCTCCAACCTGGACTTTTACTGGCTTCTTCCCTCTCATGCCAACCTTTTCTCCCGTCACTGTGACCATCTGCGTGGTGGTTGGCGACCAAGCCTTGGAAGGTGGCCCGGTGGTATCCGGAAGGACGCCAGGTCGCACCAAGGAAATGGTTGACCCCGTGTCTACCAGGGCTCTACAAGGTCGGCCGTCCAGTCGACATTGCAGGTATAGTCCCTTGGTGTGGCCGAGGCGTCCGACCACAGAGCATCGGCCCTGGAGGGGGGATGGAGACCGGAGTGGTGAACCCCTCGTTAGACCACTCCTCCGTCGTTTCCCCCAAACGGAGAAGCTCTGGCTTTTGGCGCTGGTGCCAGGTTCGTCGCATCTGTAACACCGGTCTGTAGACCAGGGGGGGCGTCGCCTGGGTGGTGGAGTCTGGTGCTGGAATCGTCGTAGCGGAGGCCGAACCTGACAGACCTCTTCTGTCGTTTCCCCCTCGTCGTAGTCGGCCACCCGGACACATGGTTGGCGTGATGTGACCCTCTGCTGGGTGGGCCACCTGGAGAGTACCCCTTCGGCTTGTTCGGCCTCATGGAGTGCCTCACCGAGAGTCTTAGGCCTGGCGAGGCAGACATGTTGTCGCAGCTTTTCTGGTGCGAGCCCCCGCAGGAAAGCGTGGAGGGCCAGCTCCTCTTGTGCAGCTATTTGGAATTCGGGGTAGCCCTGTCGAGCGTGCAGCCGCACATCAGCAGCGAAGGTGCCCAGGTTCTCTTCTCCTTGGCGATGGCGGCTGGCCAGTTGCTCCCTGCTCTGGTCCGCGAAGAGTCTCTGCCCAAACCTCATTTCCAGCGCCCCGGTCAAGGCTTGGAGGTCCCGTTGTTCCGCTGGGGTTAGGTCGAGAAGCACCTGTACTGCGTTCCCTTCTAACGCTAGTGCCAGGTGAGTAGCGGCTTCCTCACTGTTCCAGCCGCTGTGTCGGACAGCCAGGTGGACTTGGGCGAGGTAGGGCTCTAGCTGAGTCGTCCCGTTGTACTTGGGCAGCTTGGCGGATGATCTTGGCACCCCTGCAGAACGTGGTAGGCTGGGCGTGCCGAGTAGGGGTTGTTGCAGCTCTGGACTGGTAGGTAGCCTGACGTTGCTGGTTGTAGCCACGGGTTGTGGGCGTGGTCTTGCAGTACCCTGCTGGGGTAGCCATGGGATACTGGCACCGTCGGGGCATGCCATGTAGCCATCACCTCCGGCAGACTCCATCTTCTGCCACAGTAGGCCCTTTAGGTGCCCCTGGGTCTGTGTGAGTGTCCTCTCCAGCTCGTCAATCTCTCTCTCCATCCTCTTCTGCTCGCTAATCCCACTTCTGACACCAATGTGGCGAGCTCAGCCAGAAGAAGATGGCAAGAGACAGAGATTGATTTTACCGGAGAGTTCCCGTGCCCCATACACCGCACGACTCCAGGAACGTCACCCTTTATTTTCTTACCTCCTTCAACTATCAACAATGAACACATCCTCCGGCCACGCAAGGCTCGGTCACGGTAGGCATTTTAACATTCCCCCCTACCCCCATAACCTGAACCAAGACAACTTAAAGAAACATAAACACATAACATTAGCTTAACTACTAAAACGTAAAGACATAACACAACCATTTTAAAACCAAAACATGAACTACCCACAATCCCCTTGCTCCCTTCAGTTACCACACAACGTGTGGCTAGCGTATGCCGGCCAGATCGCTACAATACGTTCGTTGACACCAAATATGGAGTATGATGTACTTCCAAAAAACGTATCTTCGGGACCTCCAATGGCAATGTATTGAGCTCTTCTAGACTTCCAACCTGTGCGTGGCAGTAATGGGTTATTTTGCATTGGAGGTGCCGAATAGGCATTTTTTGGTTGTTTGTTTGTTTAGAACTTTTGGGGAAATAGATACATACAGGACGCAACAGGAGTAAATTAAGATAGTTGCTCAGCGAAACTCCATATTTGGTGATCAACGAACGTATTTTCACACGCCGGTGTTTCACTTTATAACGCTCGCAGAGCTGGTAGATGAGAGTTTGAATCGAAGCTTCCCGGGCGTTAGAGGTCTCTAAAGCGCAGATACACTGGTTCAACTGCTAGGTAGCTAGCCTAGAGTAACTATGGTTATGGGCAGCTAGTTTACTAACAAGCGATTCGTTCCAGTTAACTACCATAACCTTATTTGATTTAATCATAAACGTTTTGTGCAATAAAGTTGTTAGATAAATGTTTGCGATGCCATTATAATTGGATTCACCAAAAATGTATGTCACCGGTTGCTAACTTATTCCGGGTGACAGTCGGGAGACCGCCCTTGCTAACGATACATGTTGCAAAGACTGTGCTAGCTAGCTAGCAGCAACTTCATGTGCATGTCCGCGAAGATATTGCTATTGATGCGACACACAAAAAAGGTTTAACTATCCAATGTTATGAACAATGCACAACAAAAAGTATGTATTTAACCCATAGTATAAGAGGGACACTCACAGATAACACGCTGATACGGAGAGGGGCCTCCAACAAGCACGCCATCTCTCTTCCCCCTGTCGAGCGCCCCAATCGGAGCAGCACTTTCCTAATACTCCGCCCTCCAGACCAGCTGCTCAGATAAAAAAAAAAGTAAATGTAGTTTAATCACGCCACACTTCAGAATAAATTAGTATTCCATGGGTTAGGTAGTGTTAATAGGGGTGTCTTTGGTCTGTTTGAGCCACAGATAACGTTTCCTTTTCTAATGAAATGGCTACATTGTAGATGATCGAATGTAAAATTTGTAAATCAACTCAATCAAGTACATTTTGGTTCTAAACGCGCAGATTTTAAATTGAAGCATGGCTGATTAAGACATGATTGTTATAAGCATTTATGTGTATACAACAAATATTTTTATACAAAAAGAAGTTGTGATATTAGGAATTGTTACAGTTCGGGATAATGTATAGGTGTTTGACTCTGTAGTAAATTAGTTTTGTTTGTGGAAAGTGCTACCTACGAATTCATCACTCGATTTACCTTGGTGAAGGTTTGCGCATGCGCTCAGGTCAAACTACGCTGAGGTGGGAAAAAACGTTCGAGTCGTACATTTTGGTTGAGATAAGCAGAACAAACCAACATAATCATGGTGGCTAGTTAGCTAGTTCTACATCGTAACTTTAAAGTGCAAAACGCGAGAAACCATTGAACAAGTTAGTTTGATTTGACGAGTGATTGTATTGCATGTCTTAGCCAGGACAAGTCTACAACCCCGGACAAGGCGTGGACGTGTGATAGCTAGCAGATCTCTACTTGAGCTAGTAGCAAACAAAACAACACAAATGATTGAGTTAACTTGCTACGTTCTATTTTATTAAATTATATAATTGTCTTCCTCGTCATATAATTCAGCACAGAAAAAGAAGACCCTTACAGCCAATCATCAGTCATGAAAATAGCTGTGGAAGGGTGTTGCCATGGAGAGCTGGATAAGATCTATGAGACTATTGGCTACCTGGAGCAGAAGGAGGGGGTGAAGGTGGACCTGCTACTGTGTTGTGGAGACTTCCAGGCTGTGAGGAACGAGGGGGACATGAAGTGCATGGCTGTGCCGCAAAAGTACAGGCAGATGCAGACCTTCTACAAGTTAGTTAATTCCTATCACTGCTCCCTCTCTCTCTTATGTAGGGCCAGGAGTTTTTGCTGATCCCCACATGACCTGATCCTGGAAAGACTCGACTCTACCTTACTTAGAGAGATGGCTGTTGACCCCTATGGCTTTAGATGCCATAGGAATCAACAGCCAGGTCGGTTAAATTGGTTAAACCCAACCCTGTCAGTACTACTTATAGTTCCTTTAAGGGTCAATCAGTTGTATTTTTGATGGTTGTATCGTGGTTCATGCAGGTACTACTCTGGAGAGAAGAAGGCTCCTGTCCTGACTATCTTCATCGGGGGGAATCACGAGGCCTCCAACCATCTCCAGGAGCTGCCGTATGGGGGCTGGGTGGCTCCCAACATCTACTACATGGGTAAGGCCTTACCTTCACACTCTGGGTGCAAAGTTAAAACCCATATTACAAGTTCCACAGATTACCATCTCAAGGCCACTTGTCCATCAGGAAATTCGGGAGCAGTTTTCACTTGCCCGAAAATGTTAATATAATAATAGTGTATTTGGTCTTCCATCAGGTTATGCTGGCGTTGTGCGCTACAAAGGAGTAAGGATTGGTGGCTTGTCTGGAATCTTCAAAGGGCATGATTACAGGAAAGGTGAGGTCATAAAGCTCTAGTAGATATGTCCTCCTGTCTCTGAAAATGTGTTGCAGCCCAACTGTCTGTAAAATGTAATCAATGCTTCTCTTTTTTTACAGGACATTACGAGTTCCCTCCATATAACCCAGAAACTCTACGCAGTGTTTACCACATCAGGAACATCGATGTCTTCAAACTCAAACAGGTAACTACCACTCACAAGGTTAATATGTCATATTATGTCCCTCCATTATATCATATATGTAATATTATGTCCCCCCCTATTTTACCACTAGATCCAGATGCCCGTGGATGTATTCCTGACCCACGACTGGCCTCGTGGGATCTACCATTACGGCAGCACGGGTGAGCTGCTGAGGAAGAAGAAGTTCTTAAGACAGGAGGTGGAGTCCAACACACTGGGTAGTCCTGCAGCAGCAGAGCTCCTGGCCCACCTGCAGCCTAACTACTGGTTCTCTGCACACCTCCACGTCAAGTTCGCTGCCCTAATGCAGCACCCGGTGAGCTGAACAGAAGACAGTTGAGAGAGACTGCCGTGCATATTCAAAGATTTGATTCTTTGATTGTCGCATGAAACATTTATTCAGCATTGACATATTCCCACACCAATATATTCTTTCTCCTGATTGTATATATAATGTATGTGCTGCCAGATCACATAACTGATATTGTCTATGCAGCATTGGTTCTATCACAGCTCTGTTTGTCCCTTCAGGCCAAAGTTGATGCTGCCCCCCGCACTACCAAATTCCTCTCACTGGATAAGTGCCTCCCATACAGGGACTTCCTACAGGTGAGAGAGAGGGTGATATAGAGAGAGGGTGATGACACGTGGTGTGCATGTGATTATGTTCCAGTTTCATAGATACAGATGAAACCGTTTTCTGAATGGAGAATCTGGTAGGTGAAATGTCTTGCTTGCAAGTCTTATTTTGGCTATAGGCGTGTTCTCTGTAGTGCATGTATGAGTTGATGCTGACTTGTAGGTTGTGTGTGTTTCAGATCGTAGAGGTAGCAGACAGGCCAGGTTCGTCCCAGGGTCTGGAGTATGATCCAGAGTGGCTGGCAATCCTGAAAGCTACAGACAGCCTGCAGACTGTCAGCCCTAACTACTGGAACCCCCCACAGAACAACGGCCTACACACAAGGTCAGACACACACACCTCTCTCTCTTTCTCACTCGCTCACATACTACACACACTTCTCTCTTATTAATTCACTCACTCAATCTATCTCGCTCTCTCACGCACACACACTACAAACCCTGCTATCTCACATACAGTGCATTCAGAAAGTATTCAGACCACTTTCCTTTTTCCACATTTTGTTACAGTACAGCCTTATTCTAAAATTGATTCAATTACATTTTTTCCCCGTCAATCTACACACAATAGCCCATAATGATAAAGCAAAAACAGGTTTTTAGAATTTTTAGCAAATGTATTAAAAAAAAAAAAAACATACCTTATTAAGTATTCAGAAACTTTGCTATGAGACTCCAAATTGAGCTCAGGTGCATCCTGTTTCCATTGATCATCCTTGAGATGTTTCTACAACTTGATTGGAGTCCACTTGTGATAAATGCAATTCATTGGACATGATTGATTTGGATATATATATATATATATATAAGGTCCCACAGTTGCCTTTATGGTAGAGTGGCCAGACAGAAGCCACTCCTCAGTAAAAGGCACATGACAGGCCGCTTGGTGTTTGCCGAAAGGCACCTAAAGACTTTCAGACCATGAGAAACAAGATTATCTGGTCTGATGAAACCAAGATTGAACTCTTTGGCCTGAATGCCAAGCATCACGTCTGGAGGAAACCTGGAACCATCCCTACAGTGAAGCATGATGGTGGCAGCATCATGCTGTGGGGATGGTTTTCAGGATTGAGGGAAAGATGAACGGAGCAAAGTACAGAGAGATCCTTGATGAAAACCTGCTCCAGAGCACTCAGAACCTCAAGACTGGGGCAAGGTACACCTTCCAACAAGACAACAACCCTAAGCACACAGCCAAGACAATGCAGGAGTAGCTTCGGGACGCTCCCCATCCAACCTAACAGTGCTTTAGAGGATCTGCAGAGAAGAATGGAAGAAACTCCCCAAATACATGTGTGCCAAGCTTGTAGCGTCATACACAAGAAGGCTGTAATCGTGGTCAAAGGTGCTTCAACAAAGGACTGAGTAAAGGGTCTGAATACATATGTAAATATGATATATTTCTATTTTTTTTATACATTTGCAAAGATTTTTAATAACCTGTTTTTGCTTTGTCATTATGGGTTATTGTGTGTAGATTCTGTAATAATACAAAAAGCAACAAAAGAAAGTAGAATAAGGCTGTAACAAAATGTGGAAAAAGTGAAGGGGTCTGGATACTTTCTGAATTCACTGTACATACTCTGCACACATGAATACACATACACACCATCCCTCACTTACGCATCACACACACACATACACGTTAATGTGCTGCTCATGTATGTTGTCCAGGTGGGACTTCAGTGCGTCTGAGGCAGCCATGATGGAGGCTGTGGGTGACCTGGGGGGTGAACTGTCCATCCCTGACAACTTCAGCCTGACTGTGCCAGCCTACGACCCTGCCCGGCCACAGCCCCATGCCCACCCCAGCTACAGTACCAACCCCCAGACCACCGAGCTCTGTGCCACCCTGGGCCTCAGAGACATCTATGCCCAGGTTGGGCAGGGAGGGTATGGGGGCCTGATCGGCACAGGAGCCCTAGAGCTTGAGGATGATGAAGTCCAGAGTGGAGATGAACCTAGTGAGTACCCTAGTGACACCTCAGGCCTGTCCAGCTCCTACAACCCTGATGAGATCACCATAGAGGACGAGTGGGAGGAGGAAGAGGGGGAGGAGGAGAGGGGAGAAAAAGAGGGTAGGGGGAAGAGCCCCGATGCAGTGGTCCCAGAGGGGGAAGCAGAAGGGAGACGGGACTCAGGGCCACCCTCTAGAGATCTGCCCCCCAGCCGCATGGTTCTGACCATGCCTGAGCCCAAATCAGTCCCCGCTCCTCCCTCATGCCTGTCCCTCAACCTGCCTCCTCCCTCTCACTCCTCCCCCCCAGAAGGGGAGGGGGAGGAGCCCCATGTCCGGATCCCCAAGCGCACCAGTGGGGAGACGGGGGACCCCATCAGTACAGGCAGCACCCCCAGGATCAAACGCAGGAACCAGGTCATCTACACTGCTGTGGACGATGACGAGAGTGAGGACTAAGCCTGGAACTTGACCCAGGTTTCAGGGGGAGTCAGTTGGAACTGTTGTCAAATAGATTCTTATGATCTCCTTTTTTATATTGGTATTTTCTTTCTTCAATGCAAGCCAACAGAGAGAGGTTTTTTTTTTAGAAAAGGGAGAGTGGAGAATCCCATGATGGAGATGTATTTTTTTAAGTCTGTTCAGTTCCTTTTTTTAAATTATAAATTGTGATTTTTTTTAAAAAACTAGTTGGATTTCAGATGAGTCACACAGTTTCCTCACTAGTGTTCTAGTGTTGGACACAAGAAAAGGATGTTGTAAGGAACATGAATATGTTTGTACACCAAATAGTCATAAACCAATTTTGAACATTAACCTTGTATGACATCTTTATTTTACTCTTCTGTTTCTCGGTTACCCAGAAGTAAAATTATCTCGCTGTTCAATCTGTCCACAAGAGACTACTCTTCTGTACAAATGCAGAGATAAGAGGGTCCATGGACAACTTTATAACTGTGCTTTGTGACGGACCAGGGTTTCCCAAACTCGGTTCTGGGGACCTCCCTGGTTGCTTATTGTTTTTTGCCCTAGCACTACACAGCGGAATCAAATAATCAAAGCTTGATAATGAGTTACTTATTTGAAGAGCTAGGGCAGGACCGAGTTTGCCAAACCCTGGCCTAAACCAGTGGTTCCTTAACTTTTTAGCTGACCCCCTAAAGCATTTTAAATGTTCTTGCAACCCCTAAAAATAAAACTACTTCAAGCCATAACCCATGACCGGAGATACAAGTGGGCCGTTTTGAGACAAGCCCTCGGTTCATATTCACTGACTGCACACACAGCTTTATTGAACAATACTTTACAGTAGTTCTGATGGGAGTTTGAGTATTTTCCCTTCATTATCATTACAATTAACACTGAACTGACCTGTGATCATAGAATAAGAGTTAATGAATGAGTGACTCATAGATTTATCAGTTAACCATCACGATGACAGCCCATGAAACAATTTGTTTTTTAAATTAAGTAGAGCTCATCACATCGATTAGGGTCCTTAGCGATTCATTCCAGGATAATGACATAGGTACTCCAGTCAGTAAAATCAACAAACAAAACAGGTTCAATTAAATTAAGTGAAAATACATTGTGTATTTGATGAAAGCAATCCTCACAACCGTACAGAGCAGAATGACAAGACAGCGTGCAGTCAGTTATTGGTTAATGGCTACAGGGATATGCCTTACTTTGACTTATGCCTATTGAACACAACACAAAGCAAACCCAAAACAAAGAATAGAGGGGGGAAAAACTGAGTAGGCACTTTTTTGTTTTGTTTTTCAAACCCCTTGTAAGGACCGACTTTGGGAAACCCTGCACTAGACAGTGGATTCATTGTTAGAAACAGTGGTAGTTTCCAGCGAGGGCCTAGACTCACTCAGTCCCAACAGTAAATAAATACTGTACTCTGGGTTCTTCAGTGTATATCTACTGTACATCTGTGGGTGACGATGGAAGTGAGATAGAGAAGGGGCCTGGATGATGTCTCACAACACTGCTGCTCTGAGGAGTAGTAATAATAATATAGCCTAGGGGATTAAAATAAATAAGGACACCAGAGGAAATAAGGGCATCAGAAGAGGCCATGAACTGTGTTTTCCCTCCCTCTCGTGCGATTGTGGGTAACCTCTGCCATCTAACATGGGTTACTCTATCTGTGGCGACTGAGGAGTGTCAAAGGGCTCAGGCCAGGCCAAGGCTTTAGGGTTGGGTTAAGGTTGTCCAGGCTGCCTGGGGCTCATGCTAGAGGGGGTGATGAGGCATTCAGGACAGCAGTAATGAGAATACTTTAAGGAGGGAGTGTGACCTGCATCTCAGCAACCCTTTTTCCCCCTCATCCCTTAGACTCCCTCGCTCCATCTCTCCTTTCTTCCCTCTCTGACACTCAAGAACCGACACTGCAGAGATTGCATAATCAAATGGAACCATGATTGAAATGAATCCAGACAGACAGAACGCCAAACAACATCAACGATTAGTGCTTAATACTATACAAAGTCTTGTCACTCTCACACTGTTTTTTTGCTCTTCCTGTCTGTCAGACCTCTCTCTCTCTTTTTCCCTGTCAGAAATCTCTATCTGGCTTCGCAAAAGACAACCGTCCTGTTCCGACTCGACTTCCCTCTCTCTTCCTCTCTCGCTCTCGCTGGCTGTCTGGGAGGGAGGGTGGAGATTTGAAGGGGTGGAGGTGGAGAGGCCCTAGTTCCCTCCTCCTCCACAGCAGGATCGGGTGTTGTGGGCGTCAGGGTCCTGTAGGTTCACACCCCGGTGTCGTGCTGCGTGTGTAGGGTTCTGGGTGTCGGTTTTTGGCATCTTTTTGGCTGCAGAGACAGTGGAACCCACTTTTTTAGAGGCCAATAATCATCTTTGCTATCACGTTATTATTATTCTGACGTAGTTATAACTAGGGCCTGGAGTTTTTCTTGGGCAGGTCATGTGGTCATGAAAAAATTTAATGTTTTGTTATTAGGCCAACAATTGAAATTAACAAAAATTGTGATCCCTATAAGTAGCCCTATAGAAGCTTACCAATGGCCAGAAACAGTTCGTTGACATTCATGGCGGTCTTGGCAGAGGTCTCCATGAAGAGAAGCCCAGTGTCTTCTGAATAGGTCTGGGCCTCCTGTCAGACAGTCCATCAATATTGGGAATCCCCAGTGTTTTAGAGTTAATATTTGATAAAATAAATTATGTCAGTGTATAGTGATGGCCATAACATGTTAAAGAGTCAGTGTACCTCATACTCCACTAGTCTCTTCTCAGCCAGGTCAGCCTTGTTCCCTGCCAAAGCGATGACAATGTTGGGGCTAGCCTGCCTCTGTAGCTCCTTCACCCAGGCTTTGGCTCGCTCAAACGTCTCCTACAGGAGGGCAAAGCAGAGGCCATAGGAGGAGGACAGAGAGCAGAGGCCATAGGAGAAGGACAAAGAGGGGCGAGGAGGTGAGAAAGAGGATGAGTCAGATACAGTGCAACATTTAACTAACATGGCAATGTTCACATGATAGAAAGAGCTAGAGATTCTATACGGTACAATGGGGCGATTATTGGTATCTCAGATTGATCTGGCAATTCTATTAGACCTATACATGCTTCCTGTAAGACCCTATAATCTGTGAACCATACATGATACAGAAACAGCTTGTCATTACGCACTACTGCCATGCGCTGTTGCCATGTTGTGTTGCAATCATCTGTTGTTGTTATGTTGCTACCATGTTGTGTTGTTGTCTTAGGTCTCTCTTTATGTAGTGTTGAGGTGTCTCTCTTTTCATGATGTGTGTTTTGTCATACATTTTTATTTTGAATCCCAGCCTTTTTGGTTCTTGGTAGGCCGTCACAAGTTAAATAAAGGTTAAATAAATACAATAATGATACTCCTTATGGTGTGTTCTAAAATTTGGAGTATATTTTGATTCTGAAATATAATTTTTCACATTAATTTATTCAACATAAAAGCAGCACCAACACAGTGAATGGTAAAGGGATTCAAAAGGAACTCCCTCCCACTGCTGGTGATTTGCTGAATGTGCAATCCTAAAGGAGGGCTGTGATTGGTTAATGACCTAATGGGTCATATCAGAGAGCCCACTCTGGAAAGTTGGCATGTTTGAAGAGTATAAAAACAATGTCTTAAAATGAACAAAATCAAAAAGAGATATGATACAGACATCTTCATTATATTCCGTATAGTGTGCTCTCAAATATGGAGTATGTCAAGATTCTGAAATCCAAATGTTCACATTAATTTATTCAACATTTACAAATATTAATTTGAATCCCTTTACCATTCACTGTGTTGGTGCTGCTCATAAAATGTATCATACCTTCAGAATTAACAGAGAGCTCACTCTGGAAATGTGATGAGCTTGTAGATGTTATTGTTCCAAACAATATGTCTTAAAATGAACAAACAAAATGGGTAGTTTTGAGATATTAATAGTTTTTATGTTGAATAAATGAATGTGAACATTTTTATTTCAGAATCTTGACATACTCCATATTTGAGAACACACTATAAGGAGTATAATGACATGAAGATGTTGTCTGTATCAAGTACGGTTCACATGTCATAGGGTCTTACAGGAGGCATGTATACACTGAGCATACAAAACATTAAGAACACCTGCTCTTTCCACGACACAGACTGACCAGGTGAATCCAGGTGAAAGCTATGATCCCTTATTGATGTCACCTGTTAAATCCACTTCAAATCAGGGTAGCTGAAGGGAAGGAGACAAGTTAAAGAAGGATTTTTAAGCCTTGAGACAAGGATTGTATATGTGTGCCATTCAGAGGGTGAAAATGGGCAAGACAAAAGATTGAAGTGCATTTGAACAGGGTATGGTAGTAGGTGCCAGGCGCACCGGTTTGTGTCAAGAACTGCAACGCTTCTGGGTTTTTCACACTCAACAGTTTCCTGTGTGTATCAATAATGGTCCACCACCCAAAGGACATCCAGCCAACTTGACACAACTGGGCCAGCATCCCTGTGGACCGCTTTCGACACCTTGTAGAGTCAATGCACTGCCAAATTTAGGCTGTTCTGAGAGCAAGATGGGAGGGGGGCGCAACTCAATATTAGGAAGGTGTTCCTAATGTTTGGTATACTCAGTGTATATCTAAAAAGGACGTAAAATTGCCAATTTCATCATGATTTTCTCAAAAATGGTTTGTGACACAAATGTAAAAGCATGTTAAACATCCTTCCTCCCAATGAAGTTCCTATGTGAGAATTGCCAGAACAATCTGAGATAGCAATAATATTTTCTGTTCCCGCTTGCATGGAATCAACCAATACGTTGATTGTTTGCTCCTTAAGTTCTCTGAGCATGCATCTCTGAATGATGACTGTACCGGCTTGGTGATGTCAAAGACCACAATAGCTGCCTGTGCCCCCCGGTAGTACATGGGAGCCAGACTGTGGTAGCGCTCTTGTCCCGCCGTGTCCCAGATCTCAAACTTCACAGTGGTGTCGTCTAGACACACAGACTGGGCCAGGAATGCAGCTGAGAGAAAGAGAGAGACAGAGAGAGAGAGACAGAGAGAATGTAAAACGAATGATGTAAAACTTTGCTGAGTCCTTTCATCTCAGCAAACCTTCCCTTCTTGGTTCAGGAATAAATCTCTCACAGTGTTTTTAACAGAAACTTTTGTTGCAGCACTCCAGGAACAGAGAGTTTCCCAACCCTGATCTGGGGCCAAGAGTGTGCCAGTCAACTTCTCCCTCTCCTCACCTCCGATGGTGGTCTCCTGGAATTCATCAAACTGTCCCTTGACGAAGCGCAGCACCAGGCTGGACTTGCCCACAGCCATGTCTCCCAGCAACACCAGTTTAAACTGGCATATCTTTGTCTGGGGCTGCGTGGAATTGGGCCGGCCACTCCCTCTGGTAGCCATGGTGACAGAGGTGAGGAGGGCGGGGCCTCCCAGTAATGGGAGCTCAGACTACAAGGGACTTTGGGATGTGAAGTCTTTCTCTACCTCTCCTCTGCTCTTTTTCTCTCTGCAGATAAAAGAAGACTTTGTATTTATTAAAGATCCCCATTACTCTTCCTGGGGTCCAAACAAATTAAGGCAAAAACATTATTACACCACTACTTATCTAAAATACAACATTTATAATACCACAATACATATGTGTGTGCTGGTATGCGTACGCATGTGTGTGCCTGTGTGTCCTCACAGTCCGCATTGTTCGATAAGGTGCAGTTTTATTTATTTTTAATCTGATTTTACTGCTTGCATGAGTTACTTGACATGGAATAGATAACAGAACAAATCTACCTCCTAACCTTACTGCATTTTGCACTACATTTTGCACTCTATATATAGATTTTCTATTGTGTTTTTGACTATGTTTGTTTACTGTGTAACTCTGTGTTGTTTTTGTCGCACTGCTTTGCTTTGTCTTGGCCAGGTCGCAGTTGCAAATGAGAACTTGTTCTCAACTGACCTACCTGGTTAAATAAAGGTGAAATAAAAAAACAGGGGGAATTGTTATGGTGGACAATGCTGGTAATGGGAAAAGGAAAGAATGTCTCAAATGACAGCAGGTGTCATTCAGTCTGGACAGGTGGGTCATCCCCCCCCATCAGGTCAGCTAACCATTAATATCATGATCTATTTATGACATGATGATCTGCAATAATGCCCATCCACACAAATCTACGATGGCTGACCAAAACACATACATTGAGGATGTTTGAGCGTGACAGTCATATTTCATTGTGTGTTGCATATTTAATTGTGTGACGCCTTGGTTGGCACCAGCCTATGGAATTGTGCTATGTAAATATGTATTATTGCGATATAAATGAACCGCCATAGGGGTCATTGAGAGGTCAAAACATGGGGAGGCTTCTGCCGTTCCAGGTCCATTTGATAGCACAGAATGGTCATGTCAGTCGCGCGCACCAACAACGACGTGTTGATGTCCCACTCCCCACTGTCACATACATCCAAACGCTGGAATTTCGCGAGGCAGCGAGCTATTGTAATTTCAGTGGAGTGATGGCACGCAGTGTTTTCACTTTCATCACCATCAGAGCTCAAACCTAGTATGCCATTGTTTTTCATAATCTTCTACGCATTTAGCTGTATATTATATTTTACATCGGCGTATGCATATTAAAATAGGCGCTATGCCGGTAACGTCCGTTTTATCTGTAAACTGGTGTATCTCCGTATAGAATGGACTCCGTTGAAGCCCAGTCACTTTGCTGCGGTTAAGCCAAATCGGCCCCAGCTCTGGTTCGACGGCCGTCTCACTTTCATTCTTGCAGCTCCACATCCCATATGTACACTCGGGGAGTAGAAAAACATGAATACATACCAGTGACAATATCGGCGCTGTCCCCGAAACGATCAGAGGTCCCAGTCTTGAGACTGTTGACAATTTATCAGCTGGTGAAACGACTATTAACACTTCCTGCAAATTCGCGCAGTCGCAGACAGCGTCGCATTCTCTATTTTCTTAAATGGATAGATAACCGCATTCCTCCACGTTTTAGTTCACTTCAGGCGCGATGGTCCGCAGTCGCAAAACAGACTGTCATTCATTATGAAAAATAGTTGTCTATTTGTAGAGAATGGACTTCGACTAGGCTACCTACCTTTAATCAGACGCAGCGGAGAACGACTGCCCCCTCGCATTGAGCAAAGGCCGACCGCGGTACTACAGGAAAACAGGATCCCCTTTATAGTAAATGGGGAAATTATGGAAATGGCGATCTTCGTGGTCAATGTTCGTGGATATCTGTCTATAAAAAAACATGGTACAAACACAATCATGGTACAAATAATTGCTTCCATTTCAACAGATTTATGTCTATGAACCAATTATTGAAAAATCACACACAGACGAAGTTAAAAGGATAATTGAGTTGCTGATGGCAGCCTGCAGTACCTCGGTCGGTCATCAATTTCAGATACTCAATGAGAGGGGACAGATTAGATTAGTTTAGATTTTTTTAAATGTTGTTACATACACAAGGTCGCAGATACAGTGTACAGTGAAATACTTAAGCTCCAAGCTCCAACAGTGCAGGTGTAAATGAAACAATAATACAAAAATAATATATTAATGTTTAAAACTGTGACAGTGATAAAAAATGTCAATTGAGGTGGGGGCAGGGTAGATGTCCAAAGGGGGAGCAGCTGGGGGGAGCCATGATGCTCCTGTACTGCCTGTGTATGAGTGATGGAAGTGGGGAGAGCAGGCAGTGGCTCAGGTGGCTGAGGTCCCTGATGATCTTCTTGGCCTTCTTGCGACACCAGGTGTTGTAGGTGTCCTGGAAGGCAGGCAGTGTGCACCCAATGGTGCGTTTGGCTGAGCGTACCACCCTCTGTAGAGCCTTGCGGTCAGTGGCAGAGGAGTTGCCGTACCAGGCTGTGATGAAACCCAACAGTATGTTCTCGATGGTCCTCCTGTAGAACACTGTGAGGGCACTCGGGGACAGGCCACATTTCTTTAGCCTCCTGAGTTTAAAGAGTTGCTGTCGTGCCTCTTTCATCACAATGTCTGTGTGGTTTTATGTTGATGAGGATGGGAACATTCCCAGCCTAATTCCTCCTGAAGTCCACAATCAGCTCCTTTGTTTTGCTGACATTGAGGGAGAGGTTGTTTACCTGGCACCACACGTCAGAATGCCTACCTGCTCCCTGTTGTTGGTAATCAGGACTACTACTGTCGTGTCTTCAACGAACTTGATGATGGAGTTGGAACTGTGTGAAGCCATTCAGTCTTGGGTATACAGGGAGTACAGGAGGGAACTGAGGAAGCACTCTTGTGGGGCCCCATGTTGAGGATCATTGTGGATGAGGTAATGTTGCCTACTCTTCAGGAAGTCCAGGACCCAGTTGCATAGGGAGGAGTTCAGTCCCAAGGCTTTGAGCTTTGTGGTGAGCTTAGAGGGCACTATGATATTGAAGCCCGAGCTGTAGTCGATGAACAGCATCCTCACATATCAATTCCTCTTGTCCAGGTCTGTGAGGGCAGTGTGCAGTGCAATGTCGATTGTGTCGTCTGTGGATCTGTCTGGTGGTAGGCGAATTGGAGAGGGTTGAGTGTGTCAGGGAGCGAAGATGTGATTTGACTAGCCTCTCGAAGCACTTCATTGAGTCGGTAGTCATTCAGTTCAGTTACTTTTCCATTCTTGGGTATTTTTCTGAAAATGAAAGAAAACACAACAGCTAGCTGGTCTGCACATGGTCTGAGGGCGAGGCTAGCAATGCCTTCTGGGCCAGCAGCCTTGCGAGGGTTAACACGCTGACTATGAATCCGGTGACTATCTTAGTATTCATTGATGTTATACCCAGTGGCGACCTGGAAATATTCCAGTCCACGTGATCAAAACAGTATTGGAGCATGGATTCTGATTGGTCAGACCAGCGTTGTACAGACCTGACAACCGGAACTTCCCTCTTGAGTCTTTGTTTGTAGGCGGGGAGGAGCAAAATGGAGTCATGGTCAGATTTGCCAAAAGGAGGACGGGAGATGGCCTTATACCCGTGTCGAAAAGGCGTGTAGCAGTGGACCAGCATAGAATCTGTCACGATGCTGAGTATATAAGGGACGATAGACTGAACGCTGGTGGAGTGTCATCCTTTTTATTTGATGAGATGTCCTAAAAAAGGCGAGTGAAACAAACGAAAACACAGTGACTTACTTTGAGTGCAGTCAAACAAAACAATGATCCACACACAGGTGGATGTGTGTGGGGCCAACTCTAGACAGCTGTCTCTGATTGGGGATCATTAACTTTCCCAGTTAGGGTGTGAGGACTTGATTGTGGGCCTTCCACCCCCCCTGGTGGGAGTAAGATGCCTTACCACAACCAAGCCCTCACAGAATCTCCACAAATTGGACAGTCAATGTGTTGATAGTACTTTTGTTAAAGTCCCCTGCTACAATGAATACTGCCTCCGGGAACGCGGTCTCCAGTTTGTTCAGGGTCCAATAAAGATCTTTGAGAGCATTTTTGGTGTGGCCTTGGGGCAGGATGTACACAGCCATGGTAATAATAACTTAGAACTCTTGGGGCGGGATGTACACAGCCGTGGTGATAACCCCTGAGAACTCTTGGGGCGGGATGTACACAGCCGTGGCGATAATCCCTGAGAACTCTTGGGGCGGGATGTACACAGCCGTGGTGATAACCCCTGAGAACTCTTGGGGCAGGATGTACACAACCGTGGCGATAATCCCTGAGAACTCTTGGGACGGGATGTACACAGCCGCGGCGATAATCCCTGAGAACTCTTGGGGCGGGATGTACACAGCCGCGACGATAATCCCAGAGAACTCTGAAGGTAAAAAAGGGTGACATTTGATGACCAAGTATTCAAAGTCGGGAGAGCAGAAGCTTGTAAGTTCCTGTATGCTTCCCCCATTGCAGCACTTCTTATTGGTCATAAAGCAGAGCCCTCTGCCTTTCTGCAGGCAGCACTGAGCTAGCCTGCAATGTCACTTCCCAGAGTATATCAAACTGCACATGTAATGTTTCTAAAAACTCCTCCATGTAGCAAGATGGTGACACGCTGAAATGACACTTCACTGAGAATTCTCATAGGAAACAATGGGATGACGTCATCGATGGATTCATCAAAATGTATCACAGTCTATGATCAGATTTCATGGTTGGCAAAAAAGCACAGCACAATACATTACCTTTCTCTTATGTCAACATGGGTTTGCTTCAGGTGAATGTCTTATTATTATTATTCTGGCAATCATTCATAAATAGCTAAGGTCACAGTTCATTTATCAAAACCTTTATTTAGGATTTTGCCAAAGGTTATAATGCCCTACATGGAAGTATCTGACCTGAAATTGCAAAAAGACGACACATTTCCCTCCGTACCACAGGAGGGCGCAGTAGAGCTTTGATCAACATAACTATTATTTTCAGCCTGAGAGAACCTAAGCGTCACCAAAGATTTGTATATGACAAGGCAGCAAAATATAAATACAGCAACCACATGAACATGTTGATACACTTCTATATATCTATCTGTATAAACAATGTAGCTAGCTCCTGAAGCCATTAACTCATATATTTAATTTCAGGTGACGTAAGTTAAATAATCAGTAGGTCCTCCCCTCTTCCAATAACATTGGCGAGAGAACTGCAAACGTGTCAATGAATAAACGAATAAGTGAGCTAGCTACCACAGCAGTTCTGATAATGGCAGTAACCAACAAAAAAAAAAGCAAAATCAGGGGATAGATGCTGTGGTATGTTCTGCTCTTTACTTGACATCTAATACAGAAACTGCAATAATATTACTGTAGCAATAGTAGTATAGCAGTGTAATAACTGCTGTTATAAATTGGGTGGTTAGAGCTCTGAATTCTGATTGGCTGACAGCCGTATGACGAAACATTTATTTTTACTGCCCTAATTACTTTAGTAACCAGTTTATAATAGCAATAAGGTACCTCGGGGGTTTGTGGTATATGACGAATATACCATGGCTAATGGCTGTATCCACGCACTCTGCGATGCGTTGTGCATAATAACAGCCCTTAGCGGTGGTATATTGGCCATATATGAAACCCCCTCATTACATATTGCTTAATTATGCACATGCCCTTTCTGTTCATTAGGCTGTCTGTAATGTGACCACTGTGAGTTTGTGGCATTTTACTGTTGTGACAGTATTGTGTTGTTGCTGTGTCAGTTGCAGGGGACCAATGACAGCTGTGTGCTCAGTAAGGTGTCTGTTGTAGCTCAGGGTTACTTCCTGGATGACTCTCTTATCAACAGGTTGGTAAGATAGAAACATAACATGTGCCCACCCACACTTTCAATAGATTTGTATAGTTAGAATGACCTGCCTCTATTGTACGTATTTGTTTATGTGTTTGTGTTTATACTGTATGTCTGGTGCAGGGGTTACTATGTATGTTGGAGAGCTGTAGACCACTGTTTCAAGTAGTTTCTGCGGGTAACAGAAAGCTGCCCCAGGAGACAGGTAAGGTTAGCTTGGTCCAATATCTGTTTGTGCTGTTTTGCCAAATCCTATGGTCATTGTCATGCCAAAAATATCATAAACTCTGTCTCCAGGTGTTGTCTCACAGAGCAGGGTTTGACTCCCTGTATTTCCGTCTGCGTGCTGAGGGGACTCTGGAGGAGGTGGTGGTGTTTGAGCTGGATTTCCCAGATGTTGCCCTGCGCAAGGCTGCCGTTATCAATAACAACACTCAGCTGAATGAGGGGCTGGATACCCTGGCTTGTGTGTGTTGGAGGAGTTTGGCTGCAGGACAAGAGCATAGAAGAGGGTGTGCAAGGGGTTGCTGTTACAGACCTGACCACAGGGGGCAGTGTGGAGCTCATCCTGGACACTGTGAGTAGGCGTTGACCCGGTTATATTACATCCCTGTATTCACTGTAGTGCACACACGGTCACAGATAACACACACACAATGGATGCACTGTGCACACTGTCATGGGCTACACAAAATGGATTCACTGTACACACTGTCATGGGCTACACAAAATGGATTCACTGAGTGCCAGCTGTCATATCTCTTATCCTCCACTAGTCTGTGGTACCCCTGTTATATCATACCCCTGCTTTCACTGCACACAGTCACACAGACAATATAAAATGGATTCACTGAGTACCAACGGCCATCTCTCTCTGTACCTCCTTTAGTCTACTGTACCCTGGCCTCTCATGCTGCACTCCGTCTGCTCGCAGCTCCTGGACTCTAACGACTCTGACGGGTCAACAATGATGGCTCTGATTGGTGGAGGAGGAAACTGCTTCTCCTTTGGGACTCATCACAACCCTCACCCTGTCACTGTGGACCTCAAGCCTGTTCTAAACCTATGCGACATGGTCGCTAGAAGTATTATTTGTGAGGACAACTCAACTTGGTAATGGAATGCTGAGTCGACTTGTGTCAGTGGAACTGTGAAGCATCTTAACACCTGTAGAACTCAAGTTTATGGTGACATTCTCTTATTAGTTCCCTGGTATTCGGGTGATTCCAACAGAAAATATTGCTCCCTATAGCTTGCACCAAAATGAGTCAGTGGCTGAGTTACACATACAGAAGTATATCTTCCCTTGGGTTGCAGCAGTTTAAGGTCATGCCTTTTGGACAAAATAATGCTACCTTCCAGCACCACACACTCACTCACACAGAGACACAAAGTCCCAACATATCAGATCTGTTAGCAGCTAAGTTTTTATTTCAGGACCTCAGTAAAGTCACAAAGGACTCATAATAATAAGATAAGACTCATAGTAATAGGATAGGATTCATAGTAATAGGATAGGATTCATAGTAATAGGATAGATAGATAGATAGATAGATAGATAGATAGATAGATAGATAGATAGATAGATAGATAGATAGATAGATAGATAGATAGATAGATAGATAGATAGATAGATAGATAGATAGATAGATAGATAGATAGATAGATAGATAGATAGATAGATAGATAGATAGATAGATAGATAGATAGATACTTTATTGATCCCCCGGGGGGGACATTTCATTGTCAAGCAGCTACAACAAAACACAGGGCAGGTGCAAAATGCCACAACGAAAGTACACAAAAGACAGATACACGGTACATGATACATAGAGCGGCAGTATGAAAAAGTATAGAAATACAAGATATCTGAAGTGCAAAAAAAAGCTATAAAAAGACATTGCATAGTAACGGTGGTTGGCTAAATATGTACACTATACATTGGTGGATGTTGGATGGTTAACTATACTATACAGGTCGATGGCAGAGAAATACTTCAGTAGCTAAAAATGCGTATATATGAGCAAGGTAATAATAGTTTACTTAATAGACAGACTGGCTAAATGAACAGGTAAGTGAAAATATTGCATGGTTAAATTAGCTGTACAGGTAAGTATACAGTTATATTTACAGATAAGTGAATATTTGCATGGTTACACAAACTGTACAGGTAAATGACAGGAAGAGATACTTTAATAGCTAAATGTGTGTATGATATAATTTGGGGTAATAATAGTAATTCCCTTAAAATACAGGATCCATAGTAATAGGATAGGATTCATAGTAATAGGATAGGACTCATAGTAATAGGATAGGACTCATAGTAATAGGATAGGACTCATAGTAATAGGATAGGACTCATAGTAATAGGATAGGACTCATAGTAATAGGATAGGACTCATAGTAATAGGATAGGTGTTATTAAAAATCAATAAGTAATAGGGTTATTCAAAGTCCATATTATGTATGATAATAGAAGAGGTTGAGGTTGGTGTTGTTGGGGTCAGGAGGATCATTCAGTGAAGCGTCTGAAGGACTGGACGGTGGGGCTGACTGCACCCCAGTCCCCAGGCTTCCTGTACTCTCCCTTCTCAAGGAAGTACTGCCGTCCGCGGACCCACCAGCCATCCAGGGCCTTGCAGGAATACACCTCCCTCCAACGGTACTTCTCCAGGATGGGCAGTCCTCGATCGCCTTGGAAGGCCCGCAAAGTCATTCTTCTCATACAGCTGCATCTTATACTGGGTCCCACTTTTCTGCAGGGGTGGGTGGGAGGGGTGGTGGGGATGGGGGTGAGGGGTGGTGGTACTAGGGGAGGTGGAAGCGAGGGGTTAGTGCAAGGGATTAGGAAACGAGGGAGGGGATGTGGGATAAGAGAAAGAGGGAAGGGGGATATGTAGGGAGATGAGATTCTTACTCAACAACTTGTACTTTATTTTGAGAGCTACAGTGTAAGGTTTGTACATTTTTGTTCTGTTCAATCTAAAAATCTATCTATTTGTCTACTGATCCATCAACAATACAAAGTTGTTATACTCTTGAGTCTGAAACTGAAAGGACCATCATGAGAAACTAAACATCTCTAAACTGAACTGCCAGTTGTATTTTTTCTTCTGCTGTTTGCACCGTTTAGCTCTCTGCATTATAGAGAATACATCCACCACCATATTTTGCAGCATTGTTGTGTCAAAGTTGCAAAATTGATTGATTCTACAGTGGAAGTGTATGTCTAATTCGGCCTGCCAGCACTAGGTCAGCCCATAGCGATCACTCGATCAGTGTGATCAGTGCTATGCTGGTATTGATCTCCATTGGCCAAGCCCTGAGGCCCGGGGGGGGGGGGGGGAATGTCACTGTCCTATCCAGTGCTTGGCCTCATTGGGATTGGGATGCTTAATATGCCCATCTTGCATATGCCCTGTTTATTTGATAAATGTTTATTATTAACTTGTATTTATCCATGGAAAACACATAGGACTTATTTGCAAATGTGCCATGGGAACAATATAGAAAAATTTAATTATACACAATTTAAAATAAAAAATTAAATAAATAGCAACTATTACAGACTACAAAGGGAAACCCAGCCGCGAGCTGCCCAGTGATGCAAGCCTACCAGGCGAGCTAAATGCCTTTTATGCTCGCTTCGAGGCAAGCAACACTGAAGCATTCATGAGAGCACCAACTTTTCCGGACGACTGTGTGATAACGCTCTCGGTAGCCGATGTGAGCAAGACCTTTAAACAGGTCAACATTCACAAAGCCACAGGGCCAGACGGATTACCAGGACGTGTACTCAAAGCATGCACAGACCAACTGGCAAGTGTCTTCACTGACATTTTCAACCTCTCCCTGACCGAGTCTGTAATACCTACATGTTTCAAGCAGGCCACAATAGTCCCTGTGCCCAAGGAAGCGAAGGTAACCTGCCTAAATGATTACCGCCCCGTAACACTGACGTCGGTAGCCATGAAGTGCTTTGAAAGGCTGATCATGGCTCACATCAACAGCATCATCCCGGACTCCCAAGACCCACAAATACAGTTTGATTTTATTTTATTTGATACATAATAAAAAATCAAACAAAACAAACACATGTCACAATATAAAAATCCCCAGTCTTTCTCCTGAACTGACCCAGAGACAACAACACATCCAACTGACCCAGAGACAACAACACATCCAACTGACCCAGAGACAACAACACATCCACATGAAACGTTACTGGGAGATTATTCCACATGATAGGGGCCTGGTAGAAAAAAGGCAGTTTTACCCAACTCTGTGGACACACGTGGAGTCTCCAGCATTAACCAACCCTGTGATCTAATGTTGTAATTTAAGTTTCTATATTTCAACAATGATGTTAAGTAAATTGGTAGTTTATTGAGTAAGGCTTTATAAACAAAAACTGAATATTGAAGTGACCTACGTGTTTTTAGCTACACATGTATGTACCTTTTCACACAATTAATGGATTTTTCCAACCTAAAATATTCAAGAGTTGTGGTCTTTGCTCAAATCATCCAGCTGACTCCAACCCTCCCAGTTCCTGGTGATTAACAAAGAAATCAATCCACTCAACACATTCCTGATGCCTTTCTTTGTAGCTAGCTGAGCAAAAATCTGAATGCAACATGCAACAATTTCAATGATTTTATTGACTTACAGTTCATATAAGGAAGTCAGTCAATTTAAATAAATTAATTAGGCCCTAATCTATGGATTTCACATGACTGGGCAGGGGCACAGACGTGGGTGGGCCTGGGAGGGCATAGGACAACCCACTGGAGAGCCCGGCCCAGCTAATCAGAATGAGTTTTTCGCCACAAAAGGGCTTTATTACAGACAAATTCTCTAAAACGATGTTGGAGGCGGCTTATGGTAGAGAAACTTGAGACATAGAGTGGGGAGAACAAGTATTTGATACACTGCGGATTTTGCAGGTTTTCCCACTTACAAAGCATGTAGAAGTCTGTAATTTTTATCATAGGTACTCTTCAACTGTGAGTGGCGGAATCTAAAACAAAAATCCAGAAAATAACATTGTATGATTTTTAAGTAATTCATTTGCATTTTATTGCATGACATAAGTATTTGATACATCAGAAAAGCAGAACTTAATATTTGATACAGAAACCTTTGTTTGCAATTACAGAGATCATACGTTTCCTGTAGTTCTTGACCAGGTTTGCACACACTGCAGCAGGGATTTTGGCCCACTCCTCCATACAGACCTTCTCCAGATCCTTCAGGTTTCGGGGCTGTCGCTGGGCAATACGGACTTTCAGCTCCCTCCAAAGATTTTCTATTGGGTTCAGGTCTGGAGACTGGCTAGGCCACTCCAGGACCTTGAGATGCTTCTTACGGAGCCACTCCTTAGTTACCCTGGCTGTGTGTTTCGGGTCATTGTCATGCTGGAAGACCCAGCCACGACCTATCTTCAATGCTCTTACTGAGGGTAGGAGGTTGTTGGCCAAGATCTCGCGATACATGGCCCCATCCATCCTCCCCTCAATACGGTGCAGTCGTCCTGTCCCCTTTGCAGAAAAGCATCCCCAAAGAATGATGTTTCCACCTCCATGCTTCACGGTTGGGACGGTGTTCTTGGGGTTGTACTCATCCTTCTTCTTCCTCCAAACACGGCGAGTGGAGTTTAGACAAAAAAGCTCTATTTTTGTCTCATCAGACCACATGACCTTCTCCCATTCCTCCTCTGGATCATCCAGATGGTCATTGGCAAACTTCAGACGGGCCTGGACATGTGCTGGCTTGAGCAGGGGGACCTTGCGTGCGCTGCAGGATTTTAATCCATGACGGCGTAGTGTGTTACTAATGGTTTTCTTTGAGACTGTTGTCCCAGCTCTCTTCAGGTCATTGACCAGGTCCTGCCGTGTAGTTCTGGGCTGATCCCTCACCTTCCTCATGATCATTGATGCCCCACGAGGTGAGATCTTGCATGGTGCCCCAGACCGAGGGAGATTGACCGTCATCTTGAACTTCTTCCATTTTCAAATAATTGCGCCAACAGTTGTTGCCTTCTCACCAAGCTGCTTGCCTATTGTCCTGTAGCCCATCCCAGCCTTGTGCAGGTCTACAATTTTATCCCTGATGTCCTTACACAGCTCTCTGGTCTTGGCCATTGTGGAGGTTGGAGTCTGTTTGATTGAGTGTGTGGACAGGTGTCTTTTATACAGGTAACGAGTTCAAACAGGTGCAGTTAATACAGATAATGAGTGGAGAACAAGAGGGCTTCTAAAAGAAAAACTAACAGGTCTGTGAGAGCCGGAATTCTTACTGGTTGGTAGGTGATCAAATACTTATGTCATGCAATAAAATGCAAATTAATTATTTAAAAATCATACAATGTGATTTTCTGGATTTTTGTTTTAGATTCCGTCTCTCACAATTGAAGTGTACCTATGATAAAAATTACAGACCTCTACATGCTTTGTAAGTAGGAAAACCTGCAAAATCGGCAGTGTATCAAATACTTGTTCTCCCCACTGTATGTGGCATTGTGTTGTGTGACAAAACTGCACATTTTAGAGTGGCTTTTTATTATCCCCAGCACAAGGTGCACCTGTGTAATGATCATGCTGTTTAATCAGCTTCTTGATATGCCACACCTGTCAGGTGGATGGATTATCTTGGCAAAGGAGAAATACTCACTAACAGGGATGTAAACAAATGTGTTGATTTTTTTATTTAACCTTTATTTAACTAGGCAAGTCAGTTAGCAACAAATTCTTATTTACAATGACAGCCTACCTACAGGGTCAGCCCCTGGAGCAAATTAGGGTTAAGTGCCTTGCTCAAGGACACATTGACAGGTTTTTTCACCTTGTCGGCTCAGGTATTCGAACCAGTGACCTTTCGTTACTGGCCCAACGCTCTAACCGCTAGGCTACCTGCTGCCCATTTGTGCACAACAATAAGCTTTTTTTGCGTATGGAACATTTCTGAGATCTTTTATTTCAGCCCATGAAACATGGGACCAAGACTTTACATGTTGTGTTTTATATTTTTGTTCAGTATAAAAGCCATGGACGCGGGTAAACTCTTTCCAGCACAGGAAAACTTGAATGTAAATATTTCACAGCCAAACCAAAGACTGGATTTCCAATCACATTTGTGTTTAGGCCAGGCAGAGGGTTTGGTGTCTGTAGGACATCAGTGCTGATAAGCTTTTACCAGTATTCCAGTTCACAGATGGGGTTGAGCTGTGAGGTCTGGCAATAGTGCCATCCACTTACTGTGTATATGCCATGACATCACACAAAATTACACTGTAAATATTACGCTTCCATGACAATGTTTAGACTTATTACATTGTTATTACTATGGCCAGTAGGATAAAGCAGTCAAGTTTGACAGAAAATATTCAAATGGGCCATCCCATAACTATACCAAACACACCACAGAAAATCACTGCTATACTACTGCCACCATACAGTTCTGTCCTGTCCACCATATCTGCATTAAAACCCGTTCTGATGGAGCAGGTGGCAGCCCAGAGCAAGCGGCCATATCCCTGTTACTCACCCTGCCCTTTTTGGACATTGTATGTGGGCTAGGCTTGAAAGATAGCGGTGATCTGATGGTCCCTCAGAAGTCTGGATGTCTCTGGTCCTACTACCTAAGTCCTTGTATATGACCACCCTCACAGTTTTATAAACAGTGTCAACTATGAGGGGAACAATTGCTTTGTCATGATATTTAGATAAAACATTTGAGTCAGTGATTCAGTGCTATTCAATTTTCCCAGAAAAGTGAAGCGGGATTACGGCATAATGGTACCATGGTGAGAGTGCCCTTTGACAGCCTCTCTGCTCGCTTGCTGAAATGCCCCCTAACTCACTTCAACCCCCATACCCACCACAACACACACCCACCCTGCATGCCACCCTGCTCCCCTCACCCAGCCTATGCCCACTGTGCCCACCACCTCATGCCAACAATCTGCCAGATTCTGCCCAGAGGGATATTGTGCTCCCAATAGTTGAAGTGGCACCCGTTCTCTCCAGGCGTAGTCGCGTCTTCAACTAAAAACAGCAGGCAGAAAGGCGTGTGGGTGTGCTTGGAGGCATACATTAGACATTTCAAAGACGCAAGGTCCATTACACAAGACGACCATTTAGAAGCGTGGAAATCAGAAAATCAGTCAAGTATGCAGGCCAATCAATCTCTTCCATTCCTCCTCTGGGGCCAATGAATGTTCAAAAGAGACAAAGGAAGGAGGACTCCGAGGTGAATTGTGCAACATCTGTTCCCCTCCAGTCTTAGCCAAAAATAATTGATGTACCAGTACACAGTCCCTTTGCCCTGAATTGGCTAAATAAAGTCAAGCTACAGTATGTCATGAGCCCGAACAGAGCCATAACATTTAGGTCGGGAAAGTTTCCAGTTAGACAGCATTTAAAGGGGCAATCTGGGATTGAAACACACATTTGTTGACTTTTAAATTCATGATATACAGTCATGTGAAAAAGTAAGTACACTCTTTTTATTTTATTTTTTACATATTTGCACAGATGGATGTTTCGTTTTCACCAAACATGGCGTCTGGCATTGCGGCCAAACAACTCCACCTTTGACTTATCTGTCCAGAGCACATTGTTCCAGTAGTTTTGGTCTTTACCGAGGTGTTGTCTGGCAAACGTCAGTTGTGTCTTGATATATTTTTTTGAGAGCAGAGGCTTCTTCCTTCCTGACCTCCCAGTTGACCCATGCACTTCGACATTGATTGTGGCAAGAGAGGCCTGTAGATCCCTTGATGTTACCCTGGGGTTCTTAGAGACTTCTAAGAGCATATTTCGGTCAGCTCTTGGGCTGACTTTGGTGGGACGACCTGTCCTAGGTAGTTTGTCAGCGGTCTGGAATTTTCTCCATTTGTAGATGAGCCGTCGGAGAGCGGAATAATGTACTTCAAATTGTTTGGAAATGGAATGATGTACTTCAAATTGCTTGGAACTGGATTTGTAACCCCTCCCATCTTTATTCTGAGGGCCTCGGGTAGGTTTTTAGATCTTTGCAGGATGTGTTACCACATACCCATATTGTTAAGACCAAACCAGACCAATTTTCTAATCTTTATGGAAGACCCTAGTTTCTCTCTAACAATGTTCTAATCATTTGCACTTGTTTTGGTACCTAATTCAAATTTGAGCCATTTTATGTGATGGTAAAGGTAGGGGTGTACTAACTTTTCCCACATAATATAAAGCCTTTTTTTTTATTGCATAACATTTTCAAAATAAATAGTTTTGGTGTGTGATTTGTTAAATTGGGTTACCTTTATCAATGAATGTGGTGGGAATTTAGCACTTTTTTTTTTTTTCTTCACATGACTGTATATATATATATATATATGCATATATATGCATTGATTCTTGAAGAATATAACTTTCTTGAAGACTAAATGACTCATGAGCTTTAGTTCAACTGTCTGACCCCATCAAAACCCAACATATAAACTTGTTTTAATCCTTTGTTCTTAAACAATGTAGTTGTAAACAACCACTGTTCAGCCTCAAACATGGTTAAAACTATAATTTAGATTTTGCGGATGGTCAGCCCTTCTATTTACAACCTCATCTATTTACCAAATCAGTGGCGAGGTGTCCGCTTTAATGTTTGAACTGCAGATTTCCCCTTTAATCTCTATACATGTTGACTGTAATCTCTATACATGTTGACTGTAATCTCTATACATGTTGACTGTAATCTCTATACATGTTGACTAATCTCTATACATGTTGACTGTGCTACAGCTAATTGTAATGGTGTGTGATTGGTCTAACTAAACATTAATTGAGGTTGATACAACACATAAAATGGCACATCAAGGCAAAAAAACAAATAGTTTAATCATGTCTAAAGAACACTGAGAACTAAACAAAATTGTGCTCTTAGAAACCATTGCAAATTAATTCCATTATAACTGTGTAGGTAGGGCAGCATAGTGCAATTTAATTGAAAGGCAAGTCACTGAGAACTAAGCTACAGCAGTAAGGCATAATATCCACAACACAATCTCATCCATCCATCCATCCTTCTTCTCACTGAAGAAAGGGATAGAACTAACAAGGAAGGGAAAGCCTTAGGTTACCTAGCACATCAGCATCCTCTGGCACATGGTTACCTAGCACATCAGCATCCTCTGGCACATGCTAGGCTTATTTTTAACAGTACACAGATATTTGCTTTAGGTCCACTGTCCCTTGACCCATATAATGGAATATAACTCCTCCTTCAAAGGCATGTTTCTCTTCTCATTACAATAATGTGCTCCGTCATCCATCCTCTAAAGACTGCAAGTACCCATCCCAGGGAAGTACTAGCCTGCTCCCATATCTGTTTGTGCTCTTCCCAACTCCATTGATCATTGTCAAGCCAAACATTTTGAAACAGTAGTAAGGAGTTGTTGACATGATAGCACAACAGATTGGCACTCAGGCTAGGAAAGTACTAAATTCATTGGAATTTGTTGAAGAGGCACAGACCTTTAAATTCATCACACCCTCTCTCTCTCTCCTATGCAACCAGAAAAGGCATATTAAGACTTAATATCATACATACAGTACAATCACATGTATACATTAATTAATTTCTTCCCATATACTGGACGAGGTCAATCTCTGGATAAAAAGCACAACCTGATTCCCTATTATTTAAATAGTACAGTATCTACTACAGAGGAACCAGACTACACAGATCTAATCTGAGTGACTAACAATAGGTACCCTGTTATCGTACCCCAAGTGCTCTAGGACCACTGGCTTTGTCCTGATTCTCTACCCTGCACATCCACACCGGTGTAAAATACATGAGAGGGAGTGTACAAGTGCACACTTCAGGAAAAGGGTAGAGAATCGGGACGCAACAGTCTCAACTGGATGAAGGGGACTAGAACAGAGCCAGAGTCAGTCGTCAATACCAGGCCACCCTCCTTCTGTAGTCTAGTGATCCTCAGATCAGATCCTGCCTGGAACTGTGGACAGACAGCAGGTAAACAAAGGAATTAGAGGTGCTAGTGGCTGTGAGGCAAACAGCTGATTGTGAGGCAAAGGCAAGAGCTTTGTATGGGGATCTCCATCAACAAGAACCCAAAAAGTCAGCAAGGCATACGCGTCTGCCCCACTTCTCGTCTAGATGTCCCTTCCTGTCTAGTGTCATTGGTCCTGGCCTCCAGGCTGTCGCTGATCGAGGTGTCCTGGGACGCGATGCAGGGGGGGATAAGGCTGTCCAGCTCCTGCCTGTGTCCCGACTCCAACAGCCACTCATGGAACTTCTGCTCCACCAGGGCCTGGAACTGACGCCGCTGCTCCCTGAAAACAGAGAAGCATGAATGAATAGAGGAACATTACCAGACCCCACAGAGCTTACAACCCTCTATAAAGGGTTGCCTTATAATTCACATTGATCATGGAAACTGGGAAGCAGCTCATGTTTTCATTCTCTGAGTCCTGATCAGATTTCCCTTGCTAACAAATCTAGCAGTTTTGTCTGTTCTGTGAATGACTCACTTGTTCAGGTGGGCATCCTTCACCGTCTTCTGCCAGTCCTGTACACTCTTCTCCCTCTCCTCATGGGCCTTCTGGTACAGCGATGGCAGCCCGCCTGGCACCTCACACGTATCCCCCTCCATCCTGAAGGGCACCACAAGGGGGCAGAACTCAGAGGGCGGCAGCAGCCTGTAGGATCCAAGGTCTGGGATTGTACCCTCCACTCCCACCAGTAAGGGCTGGTCCCAGGCGTTGGGCACCACAGCTAGACCCACACTGGCCATGTGATCCTCCAGGGAGGGGTAGTGTGTGTGGAAGGGCCCCAGAGTGAGAGCAGTGTTCCCGGGGAGCAGTAGTGGCCGGGTGGGGGTGAGGGCGTGGATGGTACAGTAGGAGGAGGATCCTATGGCTAGCCGGCCAGCCACACACACCACCTTGACGTTCTCACAGCTCTGGATGTGGATACTGGTCTCGATGGGACCCAGGACTACCGTGCTGTTACGACACTTGTCCAGGCTCACTGACCTGAAACACACACCACGGAGAATGCCATCTCATCTAAGAAAAGGGATATTTCTATTGAAATGTTTTTGTAGGTAGGTGGGGCTGTAGTGTCCAGTCTGACTCTGTGTAGAGAACCTCTCACCTGAGTGGAGAGAGCAGGTAGATAAAAGAGTCACTGCAGCGGTGTATTTTGACGTTAGCTCCTGCTAGCTTGTCTGAGTCCTTGGCCAGGGTCTGTCTGAACACCTGCGACATCAGCACCATCTTGCTGCCTGGGGGGGCCATGTGGGTGTTCCGGGCGATCTTAGCTCTCTTCATAGCTCCCTCCACTGGAGGTCAGGAGAACAGACAGTCACAGACAGACAGCCATGCTTCAATCCTGATAGCTCTCTACATCTCCCACAGAAAAAGGTGAGCTAGAAAACAGTTACAAGATAACACAGTAATACTCTATAAACATACTAGCACACCTTATTTGACTGTCACATCAATTAATGATCCACATAAAGGTTTGCTTTGGGTGTTAGTAACTTACCTTGCTGAGCCCAGGCCAGCTTCTTCCCAGACCTCAGGCAGGTTGACATCCCAAAGGGGTTGGGCACCAGGGCCTGTCTGAGCCACGCCAGCAGAGGGTGCAGGGAGAAAGAGCGGCTGAGTTTGGAGTACCCTGCCTGGGCCTGGAGTGGGGCTCTGGAGAGCAGCTTGTGGATGGGGTGGACGGTCCGGCCGCGGGACACTGAGCCCTCCAGCAGCAGGCTGAGGCCCTGTAGAGAAAATATTTTATTGTGTTGTTTACTGAAAAGGAAAATTGTTGTATTGTAAAAACTTTATAAACACTGCAACATATTGGGCATGTTATAGGACCTTTCACTGTTTTATGCAAGAAGATATTGTTGAGGATGAGGGGATCCCAAATTGCACCCTTTTCCCTATATAGTCCACTACTACAGAGCCCAGACGGCTCTTGTCAAAAGTAGTGCACTATATAGGGAATAGGGTGCCATTTGGGATGCAGCCCATGTTCCCTCCCTTCACCTGTAGAGCCTCCAGAGAGACCTGGCTGTCCTTCACAGCTTGGCCGGATCCTGACAGCTGGCCTGGTTCTACTAGCAGCTCCAGCAGCTCACACATGTGGGCCTGGAGGAAGGACAGGTGGGCCTGGTCGTCCCAGTTCTGATCAAAACAACAGGGTGAAAGACTGAGCAATGATACAATGCATGGATATGGGAGCTAATGCAATGGGGTATTGCAATGTCAATAACTACAACATCAGAATATATTTGCTTGCATTTCAAGAAAGAAAACTAAATAATGTATAGAGATAGGTTAGAGAGACTTAATTGTAAAAACGGATCATGTACGTTTACACTCTCAGCCTGCCGTTGAACTTGTAAGCAATATAAAGCAACAGGACCTTGTTTTGAGAGCTGGTCTTTGCCTCGCGGTCCGAAGAGGGGGAGCGAGAGCGGGGGCTGGGCCACTCTTCACCAATCAGAGACGTACGCAGAGACACCCTGTTCAGCTGCTGAATGTAGAGGAAGAGGAGGAACTGCAGCGTGTCCACACACAACTGGAAAAGAGAGAAGAGGGAAATACAGCGAAATCTCTATCTGATTCTGAACACAAATCAATACTTGACATAGGACAGTCTCACAAACAATACCTAAAAGGATAATGAACAGACTCCTGTGTCAAAGTTTATATAAACAAAAGAAGTGCAGGATACAACGGGATAGATAGTCGTATGCAAAAGTTTGGGCACCCCTGACAATTTCCATGATTTCCATTTATAAATAATTGGGTGTTTGGATCAGCAATTTCATTTTGATCTATCAAATAACTGATGGACACAGTAATATTTCAGTAGTGAAATTAGGTTTATTGGATTAACAGAAAATGTGCAATATGCATCAAAATGAAATTAGACAGGTGCATAAATTTGGGCACCCCAACAGAAAAATCACATCAATATTTAGTAGAGCCTCCTTTTGCTAAAATAACAGCCTCTAGACGCTTCCTATAGCCTCTAATGAGTGTCTGGATTCTGGATGAAGGTATTTTGGACCATTGCTCCTTACAAAACATCTCCAGTTCAGTTAGGTTTGATGGTTGCTGAGCATGGACAGCCCGCTTCAAATCATCCCACAGATTCTCAATGATATTCAGGTCTGGGGACTGTGTACTTGTTCCTCTGCATAAATGCCCGGGTAGATTTTGAGCAATGTTTTGGGTCGTTGTCTTGTTGAAATATCCAGCCCCAGCGTAACTTCAACTTTGTGACTGATTCTTCAACATTATTCCCAAGAATCTGCTGATATTGAGTGGAATCCATGCGACCCTCAACTTTAACAAGATTCCCAGTACCAGCACTGGCCACACAGCCCCACAGCATGATGGAACCCCCACCAAATTTTACTGTGGGTAGCAAGTGTTTTTCTTGGAACGATGTGTTCTTTTGCCGCCATGCATAACGCCCCTTGTTATGACCAAATAACTCAATCTTTGTTTCATCAGTCCACAGCACCTTATTCCAAAATGAAGCTGGCTTGTCCAAATGTGCGTTTGTGGCGTGTGTGCAGAAAAGGCTTCTTCTGCATCACTCTCCCGTACAGCTTCTGCTTGTGCAAAGTGCGCTGAATTGTTGAACGATGCAGTGACACCATCTGCAGCAAGATGATGTTGTAGGTCTTTGGAGGTGGTCTGTGGGCTGTTTTTAACCGTTCTCACCATCCTTCGCCTTTGCCTCTCCGATATTTTACTTGGCCTGCCACTTCTGGCCTTAACAAGAACTGGGCCTGTGGTCTTCCATTTCCTCACTATGTTCCTCACAGTGGACACTGACAGCTTACATCTCTGCGATAGCTTTTTGTAGCTTTTCCCTAAACCATAATGTTGAACAATTTTTGTTTTCAGGTCATTTGAGAGTTGTTTTGAGGCCCCCATGTTGCCACTCTTCCGAGGAGAGTCAAAGAGAACAACAACTTGCAATTGGCCACCTTAAATACCTTTTCTCATGATTGGATGCACTTGTCTATGAAGTTCAAGGCTTAATGAGCTCACCAAACCAATTGTGTGTTCCAATTAATCAGTGCTAAGTAGTTACAGGTATTCAAATCAACAGAATGACAAGGGTGCCCAAATTTTTGCATAGCCTATTTTTCACATCTGATTTAATTTCATGCAACTTAATATTGCTACACTAAAAGTCTTTGTCTGGACAATACCCCAGTACTCAGCTTTTATTAGAAAATGAATGGCATGCCACTAAGATCATATTCTGTGACGACAGAGTAAATCATTATGCAGCCTCAGAGGGGTGCCCAAACTTTTGCATACGACTGTATTATTACAGTCCAACTGACAACACATCCCTGGGGGGCATAGTTATACAGGTCTCTACCCTTTTCTCATCCCTAACTCTGTCTCTGGTGTGCTTGCGACTCACCTTGCTCCTCTGGCGGTCCAGCTCTCTGGGGGAGGAGCACTGGGACAGGTTCTCAGCCCACTCTAGCCTCTTCTCTGCAGGGTGACCAGCCAGCAGGTCAAAGGTCTCGAAGTAGAGCCAGGCCAGGTCCTCAGGGAGCTGCAGCTTGCCACAGGCGATGTGCCTCCACATGAGCCAGCCCAGTATGGGGAAGCAGCCCTCTCGCGAGCGCACGTAGGCAGCCATCTTACGCAGGTAGTGCAGGCTGAGTTTGTTAGGGGGTGCCACCTGCAGAGCCCCCAAAAGAAAGGGCTCCATGCGAGGCCACACCACCACACCACCACCCTGGTCCATGGCTGTTAATGGGACAGGAGAAGGAGGGGGTGGAAGAACAAAATAACTGGTTGATAGGTCAAGGTCAGATAGAAGGGTGAGCATACAGTGGGTGAGGTGAGATATCTGAGCTATGGTAGTGCATTGAATGAATAAAGGATTGTAGACAAGAGTTCACCTATTCATTGGTGGCTTCTGGTCTGCTGTTCAATATTGCAGTGTTATAAGATTAAACTCGTATTTAAAAAGGTTAACTAACTAACTGTCTCGTAAAAACTGAATGTGAACCAGAATAGGTGTTATGAACCCTTTCACTGTCTGCGTCTCGAATGACCCCCTATCCCCTGTATAACTAGCTAGTGATAGTGCACTAACGTCATCTAAATATATATATATATATATTTATTTCTGTTACTGCTTGCTTCGATGAATGGAAATGTATGTGCTGTTGTCTGACTCTGCTGTTTCTTCTTGGCTAACAGACTGGACGCCGGATGTTCCCATGACAACAACTGGCCACTAGAGATGATCTGTAGCTACCTAACAGCATTTACTTGATTTATTTAGCAAGGGAGCGTTAGAGAGTTAGTTAGATAGCAACATCGCTTAGCAGCTGATACAAAGCAGTCAGACAAAACACTTGACGCTTACCTTGGCTTGTTCAGCAAGTTTCTACTAGTCCAAGCGATTTCTGTTCCTGCCTCGAAGTTCCAGGAAAAGTAACTGGTGATCAAGCTCCCTCATAAGTGAAATTAAAGTTTAGTAGCTTACAGTATCTAGCTAGTTGCCTGGCTTTTGGTATGGTTTGTTTACTATGCTGTGAATTTGATAAGCACGTAGCTAGCTACAGGACGTTCGACGTTCTTCCTATTTGGCGCCCTTGCATGTTCTCATCTGATGCGCGCGACTAAACAGAGCGAAGGTCGCGCGCACAATGCACTGACTGGTGGTGCATCAAGTCAGACTTGATGGAAGAATATTTGTCGTTTATTTTTGGCGATATTGCTGGAAGACACCATGCATATTGTAGGAATCGGATGCACAGCCTACATTAATCCACTAGAAAAATTGCTAATATATTTAAAAAGTGTGCACCAGCTTTTATTGCTGTCGCTTTAAGAGCTATATATATATAGTTGAAATCGGAAGTTTACATACACTTAGGTTTAAGTAATTAAAACTCATTTTTCAAACACTCCACAGATTTCATGTTAACAAACTAGAGTTTTGGCAAGTCAGTTAGTACATATACTTTGTGCATGACACAAGTAATTCTTCCAACAATTGTTTACAGACAGATTATTTCACTTATAATTCACTATATCACAATTCCAGTGGGTCAGAAGTTTAAATACACTAAATTGACTGTGCCTTTTAACAGCTTAGAAAATTCCAGAAAATTAAATAATGGCTTTAGAAGCTTATGATAGGCTAATTGACATAATTTGATGTATTTCAAGGCCTACCTTCAAACTCAGTGCCTCTTTGCTCGACATCATGGGAAAATCAAAAGAAAGCCAAGACCTCAGAAAAGAAATTGTAGACCTTGACAAGTCTGGTTCATCCTTGGGATCAATTTCCAAACGCATGAAGGTACCACGTTCATCTGTACAATCCCAGAACAACAGCAAAGGACCTTGTGAAGACGCTGGAGGAAACAGGTACACAAGTATCTATATCCACAGTAAAACGAGTCCTATATTGACATAACTTGATAGGCCGCTCAGCAAGGAAGAAGCCACAGCTCCAAAACCGCCATACAAAAGGCAACTGCAACTGCACATGGGGACAAAGATCATACTTTTTGGAGAAATGTCCTCTAGTCTGATGAAACAAAAATAGAACTGTTTGGCCATAATGACCATCGTTATGTTTGGAGGAAAAAGGGGGAGACTTGCAAGCCGAAGAACACCATCATAACCGTGAAGCACGGGGTGGCAGCATCATGTTGTGGGGGTGCTTTGCTGCACAAAATAGATGGCATCACGAGGAAGGAAAATGATGTGGATATACGGTTGAAGTCGGAAGTTTACACACACCTTAGCCAAATACATTTAAACTCAGTTTTTCACAATTACTGACATTTAATCCTGGTAAAAATGTCCTGTCTTAGGTCAGTTAGGATCACTACTTTATTTTAAGAATGGGAAATGTCAGAATAATAGTAGAGAGAATGATTTATTTCAGCTGTTATTTCTTTCATCACATTCCCAGTGTGTCAGAAGTTTACACACACATCATTTTCTGGAATTTTTCAAGCTGTTTAAAGGCACAGTCAACTTAGTGTATGTAAACTTCTGACCCACTGGAATTGTGATATAGTGAAATAATCTGTCTGTAAACAATTGTTGGAAGAATTACTTGTGTCATGCACAAAGTATATGTACTAACTGACTTGCCAAAACTCTAGTTTGTTAACATGAAATCTGTGGAGTGGTTGAAAAATGAGTTTTAATGACTTCAACCTAAGTGTATGTAAACTTCCGACTTCAACTGTATTGAAGCAACATCTCAAGACATCAGTCAGGAAGTTAAAGCTTGGTCGCAAATGGGCCTTCGAAATGGACAATGACCCCAAGTCTACTTCCAAAGTTGTAGCAAAATGGCTTAAGGGCAACAAAGTTAAGGTATTGGAGTGGCCTTCACAAAGCCCTGACCTCAATCCTATAGAAAATGTGTGGGCAGAACTGAAAAAGTGTGTGCGAGCAAGGAGGCCTACAAACCTGACTCAGTTACACCAGTTCTGTCAGGAGGAATGGGCCAAAATTCACACAACATATTGTGGGAAGCTTGCGGAAGGCTACCGGAAACGTTTGACCCGTGTTAAACAATTTAAAGGCAATGCTACCAAATACTAATTGAGAGTATGTAAACTTCTGACCCACTGGGAGGAATGTGATGAAAGAAATAACAGCTGAAATAAACAGCACATTTTTTTGAAAGGAAATTGTTTCTAGGATTAAATGTCAGGAATTGTGAAAGCCAAATACATTTAATATCAGTTTAAGGTGTATGTAAACTTCCGACTTCAACTGTATATACATATATACTGTATCTATATATATCACTGGCAATATACTGTATATTCTATTGGATGAATGTAGGATGTGCCTCTGATATATACGGTGGGCGGGCGTTAACACGAGAGGCGGGACTTCCAGGTAGCATGTGGGTGGTTCTGATTTGACAGAAGGAAGAGGATCAGTGACAGAAAGGAAGCCTACCTCGAAAAGCCGGGTTGTTCTGTTGGTTTCTTGAAGAAACTGGTATCTATGGCCGTTAAAGGGATGAATCTATGCAGTGTTTGTTGTCTTGTCCTTTATTTTGTTGCGGAAGTGCTTGCAGGGTAAGTACTCGTTTCTATATAACCCGAACACACCGCAACTGCAATGTTCAAGCCGGTTCAAACGCGGTATCGCTAGTTGGTACACATGTTTCATTGTGATTGGTCTACGCTTCTGAAACCCATTCTGCAAGTGTAAAAGAGCTAACGTTAGCTAGCAACTAATCGTAGATGGAAAGAAGCAATCCCAGTAACGTAAACAACACTAAATAAATTAATTTTTCATAGGGTAGTCAAACTAAATCATTCTGGACTGGGTGCTGCCAATTTATAATGATTTACTTACAAATACAAGAAACAAGCAAAGTTTGTGATATTTAAAAAATATCTAAGATCCTGTAGGTAGCTAGGCCCCCCCTCTCTCTCATTTTCACCCCTATATACAGGCGAGATTTCTACAAGATCTTGGGGGTGAGCAAGTCTGCATCTGTAAGGGACATCAAGAAGGCTTACAGAAAGCTAGCTCTCCAGCTGCACCCTGACAGAAACCCAGATGACCCAACTGCTGCTGACAAATTCGCAGACCTGGGGTCAGCCTATGAGGTAGGAAGTGACCCCCTGTATTTCCTTGTATCTTTTGCTAATAAATATCGCTCTCGTAATTGTTTTTTGCATGGCGCATTTGTTTTACAGTATATGCTATCAATATCATGTCATGATGATAATATTGTCTTGTGTAGTTAGTCTCATCAACACCGTCAGTCTCATGAAGAGATTTAAAAGATCTGAATGGCAACTGAGAGTTGAGATAATAATGCTTTATTGTTATGTATAATTTATGAACCTTTCATAATAGTAATTTGATCTGGTTGTGTAGTAATATTCTACTTCAGAATTGTATCTCATTTGCGGAAGCGCTCGATGCACCGATACAAAAGTATTTTGTAAGAAATTGAAGCGACCTATTTGGTTTTTGTTGGAAACGAAATAGTGATTTTGATTGGCCAAGAAGACCGTGTGGCTGCCTCTGATTGGCTCATACTGTGGCTCGTGTGCTCTCATGAAAGCACGACGAGGAGCACACGGAGCTGCTCAGTGAAACTTCCCATGATGCACACCGCACCAGTGTCCTCAAGATCACTGATAACGTGTAGATTAGAAACATCATCCAATTTGATTATTGTTTAATTTTGCATGGTTAAGCTAGCTAAGGGTTGAAATGTGATGTTAAGAATTTGTAATATAAGTTAATTTCATGTTGCAAATGTAAAGAAACCATGTACTCTACAATACAGTATTTTGTGACTTAAAAAGAGGAGTTTGTCCCGGATGTTGTGCTGTTTGTAGGTGCTGTCTGATGAAGAGAAGAGGAAGCAGTATGATGCATATGGAGAGGATGGTCTGAAAGAGGGTCACCATGGTTCTCACAATGATATTTTCTCCAGGTACAGGAGGTTTACCTAATAGATTACATTAATATACTGTACATGATGGATTCTGTATAAAGTATATGATCCCGGTGCTTATCATTGATATCCTTGTGGGTATTTGTCTATGTGGTTGCTCTGAGACCAGGCTTACCAGGGCTTTACTTTGTAATAAATGCTTAATACCAGGCTGAATTGTGTTAAATTACAAGCTCCCGCTACAAGCAGTGCTTGACTTGGACTGAAATAGGTGCTGGTGCTCATTTTGGGTGCTGCTACTGTTTACATTTAGGTGTAGGAGCGCCACAATACTTTTGATCTAATATTCTTTAAGAGGAACAGGAGCTCAAGCAGTAGAACATTTGAGGTGCCGGTACTCAGCTCCTGTGAGCTCCTGCCTATGTCAAGCACTGGCTACAACCAAAATAATGCCTCTACCCCACTGTTCCCTCACACTCTGTTGCCTCTTCCAGTTTCTTTGGTGACTTTGGCTTCATGTTCGGAGGAAACCGGCAAGGACAACAGGACAGGAACATCCCCAGAGGAAATGACATTGTGCTGGACCTGGAGGTCACACTCGAAGAGGTGTACTCTGGGAACTTTGTAGAGGTACACTTCAACCCTGATGGTGGTCTGTGATATACTGTCCGTATCTGAAATTTGTCTCGCCTACTACTTACTAAAACTACATACTGTGTACTAATTGTGCACTGTTTAGTCAAAACTAATGTAATAAGCATAAAATATCAACATACTAGGCTCATCCATACTGAAAATGCATAATCTAAAATGTGCAATTGCGTAGATTCCCGCCATTCGTTACTTTTGATACGCTGCCTCACCTTATGTATTATCACCTATAGTCAAATTCTCAACGATTCTCTTCCTCAATAGTGTGCAGAGAATTCTACTAGAGATCAAACTGAATTGAGTGTGACATCCTGGCATTGAAAGCGTACTGAATTAAAAAAATGTCACATACTATAACACGTTATATTTTCGCATACCCAAAATGCCTACTGTTTAGAACGCAAGTACGGGTATTCGGATACGGCCACTGTATATACGATTTGCGTACTCCTCCAGTCGGACCCTTTTCCAACACATATCTCCCAATCTCATCACGTCACCTATATGTACATCCCAGGTTGTTCGTAACAAGCCTGTAGCTAAAGAGGCCCCTGGGAAACGGAAATGCAACTGCAGACAGGAAATGAGGACGACGCAACTCGGACCTGGGCGCTTCCAGATGAGCCAAGAAGTAGTGTGTGACGAGTGCCCCAATATAAAGTGAGTCACTGCTCCAGGGGTGCTGCTCTGTGGTTGACTCTGTGCTGCTTCTACCCTGTCATGTGCATGTTGGGTTGGGTGCTGTCAGCAAAAAATAAAGAATCTCTGTGCAAATGGATAAATTAAAGATGTTCTATACCAGTTGTTCCCAACCAGGGGTATTAGGACCCCTGGGGGTACTTGGCCAATCTACAGGGGTTACTTGAGAAGACTGAGACCATAGGCTTACTGGTAAAATGCACATAAGGGGGTACTTCAGGGGTGCTCCGGGCAGAGCAAAATTCAGTTGGTGGTACAGTAACAAAAAAAAGTTTGGGAACCACTGTTCTACACTGTCATATTGACAGTGCTTCTGGTTAAGACTGTTTACACAGGAGTCAATAGGTTCTTGCTTTGTGTTCAATGATGAGGATAATAATGTGACTGTCTCCATGATCCCAGGCTGGTGAATGAGGAGAGAACTCTGGAGGTAGAGATTGAACAGGGAGTGAGAGATGAGATGGAGTACCCTTTCATTGGGGAAGGTAAGCTACTTACTCAACCATCAGGATAATGGGGGTTTTACAAGTGGTATCAGTGTCTAACTCACGACTACGTCTGTCTCAAGGCGAACCTCACATCGATGGTGAGCCAGGTGATCTACGCTTCCGCATCAAAGTTATGAAGTAAGAGCAGCATTTCCTTATTTCAGAAATAATATAGTGGTTCTAATCAGGCTACTATTAACTTATATTCCTTCTCTAGGAGCCATGCTTTGTTGGTATAGGACATTACATGAGTGGTATGTAAAGATCAGTGGAGGCTGCTGAGGGGAGGACGGCTTATAATAATGGCTGGAATGGAGTGATTAGAATGGTATCAAACACATGACAAACATGTTTGATACCATTTACTCAATTCTGGCCATTATGAGCCGTCCTCCCCTCAGCAGCCTCCACTGGTAAAGATTTTTGGAATGTTCACTACTTGCATTCACTGTTGTCTACAGCGGGTGAAATAAGTATTGAACACGTCACCATTTTTCTCAGTAAATATATTTCCAAAGGTGCTATTGACATGACATTTTCACCAGATGTTGGTAACAACCCAAGTAATCCATACATACAAAGAAACCAAAACAAATAAGTTCAGAAATTTAAGTTATGTTTAATAATGTGAAATGACACAGGGAAAAAGTATTGAACACATGAAGAAAGGGAGGTGCAAAAAGGCATGGAAAGCCAAGACAACAGCTGAAAACTATCAGTAATTAAAAAGCAATCCAGCCCCCTGTCAGTGCAAATTAATATCAGCTGGTTCAGTCCCAACTGATGGCCTACAAAAAGGTATCATTGCCAAGGTGTCACACAAGACACATCTCATGATGGGTAAAAGCAAAGAGCTGTCTCAAGACCTTCGCAACCTAATTGTTGCAAAACATAATGATGGCATTGGTTATAGGCGCATTTCTAAGCTTCTGAATGTTCCAGTGAGCACTGTTGGGGCCATAATACGGAAGTGGAAAGACAATCATTTCACCATAAATTTGCCTCGACGAGGTGCTCCTCGCAAGATTTCTGACAGAGGAGTGAAAAGAATAATCAGAAGAGTTGTCCAAGAGCCAAGGACCACTTGTGGAGAGCTTCAAAAAGACCTGCAATTAGCAGGTACTGTTGTCTCAAAGAAAACAGTAAGTAATGCACTCCACCGCCATGGCCTGTATGCACGCTCACCACGCAAGACTCCATTGCTGGAAAAAAAAGCATGTTGAAGCTTGTTTAAAGTTTGCTGCACAACATTTGGAAAAGCCAGTGAAATACTGGGAGAATATAGTGTGGTCAGATGAGAGCAAAATTGAACTGTTTGGATGTCATAATACACACCATGTTTGGAGGAGAAATGGCACTGCACATCACCCTAAAAACACCATACCAACAGTAAAGTTTGGAGGTGGGAACATCATGGTGTGGGGCTGCTTTTCAGCAAATGGTACTGGCAAACTTCACATAATTGAAGGAAGGATGAATGGGCAAATTTACCGAGACATTCTTGACAAAAACCTGCTGCCATCTACCAGAATGATGAAGATGAAACGAGGGTGGACATTTCAGCAAGACAATGATCCCAAACACACAGCCAAGGAAACTCTCAATTGGTTTCAAAGAATGAAAATAAAGCTGCTAGAATGGCCCAGCCAATCACCTGACTTAAATCCCATTGAAAATCTATGGAAAGAACTGAAGATCAAGATTCATAGAAGAGGCCCACGGAACCTTCAAGATTTGAAGACTGTTTGTGTGGAAGAATGGGCCAAAATCACACCAGAGCAATGCATGTGACTAGTTTCTCCATACAGGAGGCGTCTTGAAGCTGTCATTACCAACAAAGGCTTTTGTACAAAGTATTAAATAAATATCAGTAAGTGTGTTCAATACTTTTTCCCTGTGTCATTTCACATTATTACACACAACCTTAATTTCTGAACTTATTTATTTCTTGTATGTATGGATTACTTGGGTTGCTACCAACATCTGGTGAATTTCATGTCAATAGCACCTTTGGAAATATATTTACTGAGAAGAATGGTGACGTGTTCAATACTTATTTCACCCGCTGTATGTGACTCAACCCTTCTATTTATATGCCTGCTGTATGCAAATGTTTTTTCACTATATGGAATGAGATATGGAACGCCGTTTGGGTGTCAAAAAATATACAAATAGTGTGTATCTTTTTTTGACACGCAAAGACCCAAACGGCGTTCCATATCTCACTCTGTTAGATAGCCTGTCTCTCTATTATATACGATGTACGTATGTTGTCAGTTGTGGAAGCGGTTTTGGTTGTCTATGTGACTCAACCCTTATAAACTGGGTGGTTCGAGTCCTAAATGCTGATTGGCTGAAAGCCGTGGTATAGACAATATATATAGACAAAAAAATATATATATATTTCTGTTCTGGTAACCAGTTTATAATAGCAATAAGGAACCTCTGGGGTTTGTAATATAACATTGATAAGGGCTGTGTCCAGCCACACCTCCTCAGGCCTTATTGCTTAAGTTACATCTTGTCAGTTGTGGAAGCTGTTTTGTTGAAGAGTGATTTAGTAATATAAATGTGTACTTACAGACATCCAGTGTTTGAGCGGCGAGGAGATGACCTGTACACTAACGTCACCATCTCCCTGGTGGAGGCTCTGGTTGGCTTTGAGATGGACATCACACACCTGGACGGACATAAGGTAACTATGGACGAGTGAAGCAAAGAAATACATACGTACGCTGTTAACTAGAAAATAAAGTAATTATTAATTATAAAGTATTATACTAAAGGGTATTCTAAGGAATCCGTGACACACTTTGACTGCTCCTCTGACTACAGGTCCACATTGTGAGGGACAAGATCACTAAGCCTGGTGCTCGGCTGTGGAAGAAAGGAGAAGGTCTGCCCAATTTCGACAACAACAACATCCGTGGCTCTCTCATTGTTTCCTTCGACGTAGAGTTCCCAGAGACACAGCTGAATGACAATCAGAAAGAGGGTAAGGTGGCGGTCGATAAAGATGGTTGGGGGATGGGACTTGAAATGTATTTACTTTGAGTTAATTAATGATGCCAGGAAAAAGTAGAGTGCATGTTATACAGTTGAAGTCGCAAGTTTGCATACACCTTAGCCAAATACATTTTTCACAATTCCTGACATGTAATCCTAGTAAAAATTCCCTGTCTTAGGTCAGTTAGGATCACCACTTTATTTTAAGAATGTGAAATGTCAGAATAATAGTAGAGAGAATGATTTATTTCAGCTTTTATTTCTTTCATCACATTCCCAGTGGGTCAGAAGTTTACATACGCTCAATTAGTATTTAGTAGCATTGCCTTTAAATTGTTTAACTTGGGTCAAACATTTTGGGTAGCCTTCCACAAGCTTCCCACAATAAGTTGGGTGAATTTTGGCCCATTCCTCCTGACAGAACTGGTGTAACTGAGTCAGGTTTGTAGGCCTCCTTGCTCGCACACGCTTTTTCAGTTCTGCCCACAAATTTTCTATAGGATTGAGGTCAGGGCTTTGTGATGGCCACTCCAATATTTTGACTTGTCCTTAAGCCATTTTGCCACAACTTTGGAAGTATGCTTGGGGTCATTGTCCATTTGGAAGACCCATTTGCGACCAAGCTTGAACTTCCTGACTGATGTCTTGAGATGTTGCTTCAATATATCCACATAATTTTCCATCCTCATGATGCCATCTATTTTGTGAAGTGCACCAGTCCCTCCTGCAGCAAAGCACCACCACAACATGATGCTGCCACCCCTGTGCTTCACCGTTGGGATCGTGTTCTTTGGCTTGCAAGCCTCACCCTTTTTCCTCCAAACATAACAATGGTCATTATGGCCAAACAGTTCTATTTTTGTTTCATCAGACCAGAGGACATTTCTCCAAAAAGTACGATCTTTGTCCCCATGTGCAGTTGCAAACCTTAGTCTGGCTTTTTTATGGTGGTTTTGGAGCAGTGGCTTCTTTCTTAGGACTGATTTTACTGTGGATATAGATCCTTTTGTACCTGTTCCTCCAGCATCTTCACAAGGTCCTTTGTTGTTCTGGGATTGATTTGCACTTTTCGTTCCTGAGTGGTATCACGGCTGCGTGGTCCCATGGTGTTTATACTTGCGTACTATTGTTTGTACAGATGAACGTGGTACCATCAGGCGTTTGTAAATTGCTCCCAAGGATGAACCAGTTTTGTGGGGTTTTTTTTCTCTGAGGTCTGGAATTTTCCAAGTTGTTTAAAGGCACAGTCAACATAGTGCATGTAAACTTCTGACCCACTGGAATTGTGATTTAGTGAATTATAAATTAAATAATCTGTCTGTAAACAATTGTTGGAAGAATTACTTGTCAAGCACAAAGTAGATGTCCTAACCGACTTGCCAAAACTATAGTTTGTTAACATGAAATCTGTGGAGTGGTTGAAGAATGTGTTTTAAAGACTTCAACCTAAGTGTATGTAAACTTACGACTTCAACTGTATATCACAGCTGTTACATGTGAGGTATGGGGATTGTTGATGCATATTAAGACTAGAACACTCCTCGGCCCCCCCAGAAAATAACACATTTACGAACTGTAAGTGACAAATATACATCACTATAAATCGTCTTCGAATTGCTTACTTTACACCACTGACAGGAAGACAATAAAGGTACACATTTAACTTTTCGGATTTGAATGATTCTGAAAAATGTAATAATTATGATCATAATGGATAATCATTTACATTGGGGGCTTGTTTTGTTGTTCCAGGAGTGAGGGGGATTCTGAAGCAGGCATCTGTACAGAAGGTTTACAACGGGCTACAGGGATACTGACACACCAACAGACAGAATCTGGACTGAGTTCTGTGCCACACGACACACAAAGGAGCAAGCACAGGGGTGTATTTATTTTCACATTGTTCTCAGGATGGGTTGACTTGATTTTGTTTTATTTTTTAATATTCTACATTCTAAAGGTGGCTTGATGTTGTTAATTTTCTTTTAAGAAGTCCTTGTTATATTTAACGTTGACGGGTGGAAACGACACCGTATTTATACTAACCTTGTCCCACTTGTTTAGTACCGCCATCATATTTTGAATTCCTTTTGCCTTTTTAAATTCACCTTCAATTTCAACTACTGTCATCCAATGTCAACCACTACCACTGACATGTTTGATCATCAAAGCCCACTATCTGATGTTAAACCTACCACACCTGACTGGGCACTTAAAGAGGAGCTGGACTGAGGCAATGGACTCGGAAATCAAAGGACTCTATCATGGACATCAGCAAGACTGCAATACTATTCCCCTCCCTGTTGTTTTCATAACAGTTTTACGAATGTACTAGGATATTTCATTTAATCTTGAGGGATTTTGACCCCTCTGACACCTTCAACGATTCTGTAATTTAACTGGGTTTTCTGTCATGTAGGTTTTCAGTAATATCTGGAAACGCTTTGTAAATATGAAAAAACAAACTACATTTTTGTTGCTTTTGTTGAGTTTGATCGTATCTTCGGATGTATTCTTTGTGGTGCAATGTCTTGAGGGTTCTGTCTGCTGAAAGAAAGGCCACTGAGAATGGACCTGTCGAGCTGCCTCGCATAACCTCATCAGGGTAGGATGTTACCATGGAGAGACCCTCTTTGGCTCCACCCACCACCATCCACACCTCTTGCTCCTCCTTTCAGCCTGTGTCTGTGTCCCAAATGGCACCCTATTCCCTGTATATTATTCTACTTCTGACCGGGGCCCATGGGGCTCTGTTCAAAAGTAAGACACTAGATAGGGAATAAGGTGCCATTTCAGACTTCCTGACAGAAAGGAGCTACTGTGAAAATGAGATTGTGCTACAATACAGGAGGGATAAGTAACTTTCAATTGAGAGTTCAATAAAAATGTATATAATGACTAGGCTTTTAATGTGAAATTACTCATGGATTATTTTAGTGTGTCAACTGTCAAGGGTGTGAAATATGTCTAGCATGTCTATCAGTCACAATGTCATGTACATGGAGACCACAGGAGTTTGGTGGCACCTTAATTGGGGAGAACAGGCTGGTGGTAATGACTGCAGTGGAATGGTGTCAAACGTGTGAGATGCCATTCCATTTGCTCTGTTTCAGACCTTATTATGAGCCGTCCTCCCCTTCGCAGCCTCCTGTTGTAAAGACAAGCGAGCCAATAAATTACCAGTAGAGGGCCCACTAAATTACCAGTAGAGGGCCCACTAAATTACCAGTAGAGGGCCCACTAAATTACCAGTAGAGGGCCCACTAAATTACCAGTAGAGGGCCCACTAAATTACCAGTAGAGGGCCCACTAAATTACCAGTAGAGGGCCCACTAAATTACCAGTAGAGGGCCCACTAAATTACCAGTAGAGGGCCCACTAAATTACCAGTAGAGGGCCCACTAAATTACCAGTAGAGGGCCCACTAAATTACCAGTAGAGGGCCCACTAAATTACCAGTAGAGGGCCCACTAAATTACCAGTAGAGGGCCCACTAAATTACCAGTAGAGGGCCCACTAAATTACCAGTAGAGGGCCCACTAAATTACCAGTAGAGGGCCCACTAAATTACCAGTAGAGGGTCCACTAAATTACCAGTAGAGGGCCCACTAAATTACCAGTAGAGGGCCCACTAAATTACCAGTAGAGGGCCCACTAAATTACCAGTAGAGGGCCCACTAAATTACCAGTAGAGGGCCCACTAAATTACCAGTAGAGGGCCCACTAAATTACCAGTAGAGGGCCCACTAAATTACCAGTAGAGGGCCCACTAAATTACCAGTAGAGGGCCCACTAAATTACCAGTAGAGGGCCCACTAAATTACCAGTAGAGGGCCCACTAAATTACCAGTAGAGGGCCCACTAAATTACCAGTAGAGGGCCCACTAAATTACCAGTAGAGGGCCCACTAAATTACCAGTAGAGGGCCCACTAAATTACCAGTAGAGGGCCCACTAAATTACCAGTAGAGGGCCCACTAAATTACCAGTAGAGGGCCCACTAAATTACCAGTAAAGGGCCCACTAAATTACCAGTAGAGGGCCCAACAAATTACCAGTAGAGGGCCCAACAAATTACCAGTAGAGGGCCCAACAAATTACCAGTAGAGGGCCCAACAAATTACCAGTAGAGGGCCCAACAAATTACCAGTAGAGGGCCCACTAAATTACCAGTAGAGGGCCCACTAAATTACCAGTAGAGGGCCCACTAAATTACCAGTAGAGGGCCCACTAAATTACCAGTAGAGGGCCCACTAAATTACCAGTAGAGGGCCCACTAAATTACCAGTAGAGGGCCCACTAAATTACCAGTAGAGGGCCCACTAAATTACCAGTAGAGGGCCCACTAAATTACCAGTAGAGGGCCCACTAAATTACCAGTAGAGGGCCCACTAAATTACCAGTAGAGGGCCCACTAAATTACCAGTAGAGGGCCCACTAAATTACCAGTAGAGGGCCCACTAAATTACCAGTAGAGGGCCCACTAAATTACCAGTAGAGGGCCCACTAAATTACCAGTAGAGGGCCCACTAAATTACCAGTAAAGGGCCCACTAAATTACCAGTAGAGGGCCCACTAAATTACCAGTAGAGGGCCCAACAAATTACCAGTAGAGGGCCCAACAAATTACCAGTAGAGGGTCCAACAAATTACCAGTAGAGGGCCCACTAAATTACCAGTAGAGGGCCCACTAAATTACCAGTAGAGGGCCCACTAAATTACCAGTAGAGGGCCCACTAAATTACCAGTAGAGGGCCCACTAAATTACCAGTAGAGGGCCCACTAAATTACCAGTAGAGGGCCCACTAAATTACCAGTAGAGGGCCCAATAAATTACCAGTAGAGGGCGACAAGTGTACAGTGAATGTAAAGCAGCCAAGGATGCCTGCTGCTACCACTCCTTTAGGCGTCAGGACCTCACAGACCTCTTGGTCATGTAATTGCATTCACATGATTGTTATGACTTTATAGATGTATTGTTGGTGGTCTATGAATTTTGTTGATGGGCAGTTCCTTATCTCCCACATTTGTTATGGATTTACTGCTGTGGTTGTCTGACTTTGTTGGTCAGATTATAGGAGTGTGTGTGTGTGTGTGTGTGTGTGTGGTGTGTGTGTGTGTGTGTGTGTGAGAGAGAGAGTGTCTATCAGACTGTGTATCAAACTGTGTGTGTATGTGGTCTGTCTGATGCTGTTAAACCCTTGTACCCACACCTCCACTCTGTATCTGACCTCTTTATGACCCAGCTGGTTCCACTGTGTCACCAACTGAGTCTGTATCCTAACTTACACCCTATTCACTATATAGTGCACTACTTTTTACCAGGGCCCATAGTGCTCTGGTCAATTTGTGCACTACATATAGGGAACAGGGTGCCTTTTGGGATGCAGAGGCAGTTTCAACTTTGTCCCAAGATGAGATCTATCCCTCCACCTCGCCTGTGGGCAGTGGGGGAGGGGCAGTGGGCGGAAGGTTGTCTGGGAGTCTGTCTGCTTGGATGCAGCAGGGGATATCCGCACGACGCAGTTCAGTATGTTGATTCTATAGTGTGGTGACAAGCGCATCTGCCCACCAGCATGCATGTGTCTCTGTGTGCTGCATGTGTGTGTATTTGTCTGCATTCGTGCATGTGTTTCTGTGTGAATACTTGGGAGGTCCTCCTGTGTCTGGGAAGTGCATTCCCCACAGCTTTCCCCAAACTGATTACCCCATACATCTCTAATATCTGACAGTAAATCAGGTTTATTATGTAGATATTGCATTTATTTATTTTCTCCCATTTTACAATGATGGCTTTGAGGTCAAACTGCAACTGTGTGTGCAGTCTGTGTGTATAATGAACTCCCACAGAGATAGTAGCTCAGTGGTATTGGGAATCTCCTCCGCAGTCTACCACACACATCCTTCAGTCATTATCAGTCTGGATGAGACCCAACAAGTAGGGGTGGTTGGTGATTAGGGTGTATAAAGTCTCTGTTTCACCTCTAATTAGCACAACATACAGCTCTCTCTCTGTCATGCTGCATAGCCATATATTTTAGATATGGCTCTGGCTGCATAGGGAGATTCCCAACCATGAGTCCATGGATCTTCACTAATAGTTACTGGCAGTGATAATTCACAGATGCTTTCAGACCTCAAATGTAGTCTATTGGTGAGACAAATATAATTCCCACAAAGTTTTATAGATCCAGCTATATAAATATAACTGCAACCCAAATGAATGAGAAAGATTGGCACTATCTATTTTAATCATTTTAGATGGTAACTATCTTTCCTATTTATTTAGGAATGGTCCTTGCTTTCTGTGATCTTTGGGACGCCCCTATCCCATTGAAGTTTTAATGTAAAACGGCTATGGTTAAGTAAGGGTTTAGAGTAGGGACATCCCAAGGATCCCGGATAGCAGTGGTCTAAGACACTGCATCTCAGTGCCAGAGGTGTCACTACAGACAACCTGGTTTGAATCCAGACTGTATCACAACTGGTCGTGGTTGGGAGTCCCATAGGGTGGCGCACAATTGGCCCAGCATTGTCCGAGTTTGGCCGGTGTAGGCCGTCATTGTAAATAAGAATTTGTTCTCAACTGACTTGCCTAGTTAAATAAAAATAAATACAAATTATAATAATTTTGGAATCTGGATTGACAAACTTTGATTTTGAAATTATGAACTACCCCTCTAAGGTATTAGAAGCAGCATTGCCTGTGTGATGGGCCGACAGACCTCCCCTGCATCCCCACAGGGGACCTAAGTCAGTCCAAGCAAACTACAGAGCTCTGTGGGACCCAGCCGTGAGTAGAGTGTTGGTGCCGTTTAAGAGTGTGTGTGTGTGGGCCTGGGGCTTAGGAGGGTGTGTGTATGAGTGTGGGGGGGCTGGGGTTTCAGAGTGTGTCTGTATGAGTGTGTCTGGGGTGGGGGGGGGGTGGGTTCAGAGTGTGTGTGTGTGTATGAGTGTGTGTGGGGGCTGGGGTTCCAGAATGTGTGTATGAGTGTGTGTGTGTGTGTGGAGGGAATAGAAAATGTCACAGGGAAAATTAATGAGATATTATGCCTTCTACTCCCAACACCACCTACACACAGAGCAGGGAGGAGTTCAACAATACACAACGTCATCTGTTTCATCCGTGTGTGGTTATCAATGCAGCACCGACGTGTTTCTCAGAAGACAACAATACACAACGTCAACTGTTTCATCCGTGTGTGGTTATCAATGCAGCACCGACGTGTTTCTCAGAAGGGAGGAACGAGTAAGAGAAAAAAGGTCACTCCGAAAAGAAATAGAAAAATAAATAGTGACAGACAAAGCCTACAATTTGTGGCTGAGCATAAAGCAAACAATAGGCAGCTTTTGTAAGGAATAATGGACTTCAGCCGTGTCCTCTGCTCTCCCCGCTGTAGCTTAGTTTGAACACGGCTGAGGACGACCATAGCATCACTGTGTATGTCGTGTTGCTATATAAAAGCCATTCACCTCAAAGGGAATAGTGGGGCTGTAATTGTGGGAAATGGGGGCAGGAAAAGTGGCTTTGGGTTTTTTACATTCGCCGACTAAGCCCTGCTGTCACTGAAGGAAGAGTTGGTGTTTATCTAAATGCTCTGGGCTAAACATAGTCAGCTGTCATTATGTATATTTGTCTATCTTTCCTATTCCCCCATCAAACATGTATTTATTTATGTCCCAATTCTGTAGTCTAATGACCCATTCTGTTGTTTGAAGAGAATGTAGCTGAGTCTCTTTCCCAGTTGCCCAACAGGAAAGGGTAGTGACTCGAGCCAGCGGAGGGGAGGCAGTCTCCCTTGGGCTTGTAGAGGACAAACAGTGGTATGGACCACCTATCGGGATGAAAGAGCAAGGACAGTGTTTCAAATCAACGTAAAGCCCTGTATCTCTCCCTCTTCCAGCTTGCAGGCCCATGGTGTGTATACATGTTCCTTTCTCAGGCATAATCACTAATTAAATGATCAAACTCAATGAATTTGAGTCTACAGTTTTGCACTCAGCCAATACATAGATAATTTTTCTTCTTCCCTAAACTTTTACCAATCAATGTAAAGGGTTTGGATGCTTTGTGGAGGCACATTCCCCGTACGACATTTCTAAGCCTCAGACAGGGGCCATATGAATGAGGCCATATTATTATATTTTTTTATGTACACATATATTTGCATATGAAATGCTGTAAATATATATTTGTGTGGGCTGGGGGGGGGGGGCTGTAGGACTGGGATGGGGTGGTGGGCCGCGGGGCCTCTGGGTCAAAGCAGCCTTTGTGTGGGAGCTAGCTAGCGGAGGGAGTCTCTCTCTGGGCCCTCCCCTCTGCTCGGCGGTGCCCGGGTCTTGTGGTGGTGGATCACAGTTAATAACTGTGGGCTGGGCTGTCAGAGGCACTTAGCCTGACGCTGGACAGACAGGGCCCTCGAACAGAGCTTCTCCTCTGGCTGGCCTGTGGGTGCAGGCAAGAGCACCCAGGCATGGGACCAGAGAGCACAGGGAGCCACCTGGCCTGGGGTGGGACAGAGAGGTAAAGGAACGCTGGTCAGAAAACGGAGATGGAGGTGGAGAGACTTATACGAATGGATCTTTGATATGTAACGGTGTGTGTGTTTGAGTGGTTGAATTTGTTTGTGGGCTGTTGGCTGCTGTGGCTGTATAGAGTTTGGCCAGGCTATCCATTTGCCTTGCTGACATTATTTGACTGTTGAGGAATTAATTTCCTATTCAGGAAAAAGACCATTACCCATTAACACATGTAATGTAGCCTAAACATTCTCAGTGAACCTGCAATGCTGTTTTCTTTCATATGTGATTGATTGAATAGCGGCCTTTGATTTGCCCTGTTATTTCCACAGCCCTGTCATTGCCATGGCACTTTAACCACTTTTGTCAACAATGACTAGTTAGCCTGCAATCTGGCATTAGATCAGATGCTATTAAGGAGGAATATTATGACTGGGTAAACAGGAGAGGCTGCAGGGATACCTGCTTTTAAACTGTTTATCTAATCTCACCCACAGGGATGAGATGTGGACTTTGAGTCACCAGCGGAACACGCTGATTGTTCTGTCACTGCCTGTCTTGTTTAGCTGGAAATAAAACCCACTCTAAGATGAGACCCTTCTTCACTGGACCAAGCGATCCTTTGAAATCCTTCTTGTCCAGAGTACCTGCTTTATGAGAAAGGAGCAGATAACAGCTAATTACAGCTCTGCAGAGGGTCAATTAAGGTCTGACATTGATTGGCTGAAACAGTTATGGTGCTTAAGTTTCCTCCCAGCCACACGCATTAGATATGGTTAAGAGGAGGAAACAGAGAGCTCTGTTAGTCTTAAGGACCCTCTCCCTGAAGGTAAATCTACCTATCTCTGATTTTAAACGAAGCATAATTTGACCTGGCAATGCAGGTGATACTCCAATGCATCAATGTATCTATCTATGAATAATAAACTGCAAGTACATTTATTTTCTTTGAGGTACAGGTGTTTTTTTTTTTTTCAATAGATTCTCAGAAATGTAAACTTAATTAGTCCCATTATCCACTGAAGTACACTACAGGTACCGTAGCGGCAAACCAACCAGACACTAAGTGGATGGTAGACACCAGCCGGTAAGTGGGATGACGTAAGGTTTACCTTTTCCCTTAAACGCACACATAGCTTATTGATATAGTGGCTTCACCCGGTGAAAGACCCCAGTCTGGTACTTTAGTGTTCGGGGCATCGCTGGCACTCTGTTCAAATCATCACTTCCTGCTCTCAATCCCTGCGTCTGCTTATCCTTCACTTATCCCCGCCTGTCTGGCTGGCAGGGAGATGATCAGGGTCTTTGGGTTTTGGGTGAAGGGAGCTGCTCCCTCAAGGCTCCCTTCAAATTAAGGGTTAGTTAGCCCCAGAGCCGGGCTTACAGGCACACCCCCAAGCCAGCAGCCACAAGCCACCCTGACTGTAGCCGTAGCCCCAATCCACCTCCCCTGCCGCAGCAGGCCACACTAAACACAACTGGTTTGGCCTTGTCCTTGTCAAGACCCTCTCTCCCACCCTCCACCTCCCCTGCTGCCTCCACCATTTCTCCCCTGCATGTACTCTCTCACAGCACACACAGACACACTGAGAGAAACCAGGTGCCACATGGGTTTTGAAAAAAGTGTTTGGCTGCTTTCTTTCTCTTACCTTTTGGGCTATCGCTTCTCTTACCTCCTACCCTTCTCTCTCTCTCTCTCTCTCTCTCTCCCTCTCCCTCTCTCTTTCTGTCTCTGTCTCTCTGTCTCTCTCTCTCTGTCTCTCTCTCTCTCTGTCTCTGTCTCTGTCTCTCTCTATCGCTCTCTCTCTCTCTCTCTCTCTCTCTCTCTCTCTCTCAGACACCCGTCATCTCACCCCAAAGCCTCCTTCAATTTTCCCTGACTGAGTGGGGTTATGTTCTTGATTCTATCTGGAGAGGCTGTGGGGTCAGACAAGAAGAAGGCCAACTAACGTGGTGAGAGTGGTTTGCTTCGTTGGGAAGCAGATGTACTCAGAGACTCATTTTCATGTTGTTTTAAGTCTGTAGTTAAACAAGAGAGAGGATATTGTTCTGTGTAATCAAAATGATTGCTCCTTGACTTGAATCAATGTCGAAGTGCATGGGTACACTGTCAGAAAGAGACTGCACAAACTTGGCCTACATGGGAGGTCAGGAAGGAAGAAGCCTCTGTTCTCAAAAAAGAATATCAAGACACAACTGACTTTACCCAGGTGTTGTCCATCCATACAGGTGTTGTCCTCCATCCCCTCTTCCCTCCATCCTCTCCTCCATCCCCTCTTCCCTCCATCCCCTCTTTCCTCCATCCCCTCTTCCCTCCATCCTCTCCTCCATTCCCTATCCCCTCCATCCTCTCCTACATCCCCTCTTCCCTCCATCCCCTCTTCCCTCCATCCTCTCCTCCACACCCCTCTTCACTCCATACTCTCCTCCATCCCGTGGTGGTGGTATTAATAGTAGTGGTGGTGGTGGTGGTAGTAGTAGTGGTGGTGGTGATGGTAGTGGTGGTGGTGGTAGTATTAGAAGTGGTGGTAGTATTAGTAGTGGTGGTAGTAGTAGCGGTGGCGGTGGTATTAGAAGTGGTGGTAGTATTAGTAGTGGTGTTAGTAGCAGTAGTGGTGTTGATAGTGGTGGTAGTGGTGGTGGTAGTAGTGGTGGTGGTGGGGGTAGTAGTAGTGGTGGTGGAGGTGTTGGTGGTGGTGGGGGTGGTCGTGGTGGTGGTAGTAGTAGTGATGGTGGTGGTAGTGGTGGAGGTGGTGGATGTTGGTAGTAGTGGTGCTGGCAGTGGTGGTGGTGGTGGTTGTTTTGGTGGTAATAGTAGTAGTAGTCATAGTAGTGATGGTGGTAGTGGAGGTGGAGGTGTTTGTGGTAGTAGTGGTGGTGGTGGTAGTGGTTATGTTGGTGGAGGTGGTAGTAGTGGTGGTTGTAGTGGTGGTAGTAGTAGTGGTGGTGGTGGTATTGTTTGTGGTAGTGGTGGTAGTGGTAGTGGCTGTGGTATTAGTATTGGTGCTGGTGGTGGTGATAGTGGTGGTAGTAGTAATAGTGGTAGTAGTATTGGTGGTGGTGGTAGTGTTGTTGGTGCTGATAGTGGTAGTAGTGGTGGTTGTGGTAGTGGTGGTGGCGGTGGTGGTAGTAGTATTATTTGTTCTGGTAGTGGTTGTAATGGTAGTGGTAGGAATAGTGGTAGTGGTGGTGGCGGTGGTAGGAATAGTGGTGGTGGTAATAGTGGTGGTGGTGGTAGTATTATTATTATAGAAGTAACAAACATGAGATAACAGCACTGCTCTGGCCTCTAACCCTGGGCTCTCCTTACCAAGGGATAGATCAGTATCACACCAACATTGCCACACAGGGTCAGCTGCAGCACAAACAACGTACACAAACACACACACACACACCTACACATGCATATGCACACACAGAAACGCTCAATAATAAACATTAAAATCCCTCGTGTGCAACCAAAATCTGTGGTACCTGAATGGTTGAATCTCCAACCCACCCTGAAGTTTCGATTTATGTGTCAGACGCTCTAACCAAGGTATGTGTTCCCTTCATCTTTGTGACATGAAACGTCTTTCACTATGGCTTGCTTTCAATTATTAACCCCTTTTTGTAGCTTTTAGTTTTTTAGCAAATCAAAGGGATTTACCTGGGAGATTTAAAGCTTCCTCATTGGTGTCTGTCAGTCAATGATTGACGTTCTTCATGGCAGCTAGCTCCGCCCACTGAGGGGATTCACGAAGAGAAACTGTCTTTGCCGCCATTGTCTTACCCACAAAGCCATTCTCATGTCCGGGTTTGGAAGAGCGCGTCAGATATATTTGAGGAGAAATATTGGGGGACGGCTGAGACAGTGACACACTGATTGGGACTAGACCATGCAAAACCACAAGACCGCAGAGTCTGATAAAACTCATGGTAAGAAGACTTCAACATCTACATGCGTCAGGTGGTCAACCGAACTTCACACCAAAACAATGTATTGTGATATAAATGCTGAGCCTGAAGTTTATTTTCCCAGAATTCAAGGCTCATTGCCTGAGTGCTCATTGGTGAAAGATACTCAGGTGAGCTCAGCGTCAAGGCCACCATTATTGATGGGTGCAGCGATAAATGTGTGTGT